>JAJOZX010003843.1:0-449523 GCA_023014485.1 Bathynomus jamesi
TGAAGTAATTTTGAAGTAATTTTTTGAAGTCATTTTTTTGAAGTAATTTTGAAGTCATTTTTTGAAGTCATTTTTTGAAGTCATTTTTTAAGTCATTTTTTAAGTCAGTTTTTGAAGTCAGAAGGTTGCACCAAGAGGGTCAACCAAAACAGAGGTTAATCGTCTCCACTTGAATAGAGATCAAGTGCAGTCATTTTCCATTTTCAGTTAATTTCAAGTTAGACAGTTTAAGTTATAGAGATACTTGATTGCATTTCAAGTAAGTCGGTTGCACCAAGAGGGTCAACCAAAACAGAGGTTAATCGTCTCCACTTGAATAGAGATCAAGTGCAGTCATTTTCCATTTTCAGTTAATTTCAAGTTAGTTTCAGAATACTTGATAAGAGGTCAAGTCAGAAGGTTGCGCCAAGACGGACAACCGCCCCAGAGATTTATAGAAATACTTGATAGAGTTCAAGTCAGAGAGTTTTATTTGAAGTTAGAGAGTTCAAGTCGAAGTTATTTTTCAAGTCGAAGTTATTTTTCAAGTCACAGTTTTCTTCCAAGTCAGTATTATTCCAAGTATTCCGAGTCCCAAGTATTCCGAGTCCCAAGTATTCCAAGTCCCAAGTCATTTTTATTTCGAGCCCCAAGTTAGTTTTCAATGCAGTCAATTGAATTCAACTTTTTCTTTGTAATTTAAGAGAATTTAATTTAAGAAAAATGTAAGTTAAGAATTTAATTCAACTTTTTTTTGTGTTGTAAAAGAGAATTTAATTCAACCTGAATTGACCGGGTTGCGTCTTTAGTTAACCTTTCTTTGTTTTGTTGTAAGAAGGAAATGGACCGATTTGTCTTTTCTTTTTCATGCCATTGTTGCGTATATAAATATATAGGTAAAATGACATTTTATTGTTTGTAACCAAAACAGTTTTTACAATTGTTTGTAACGATTTTGGTAATTATTGTAATGTATATGAGGAACATGCCGTCCCTCCGTTTGTTGAATTTTTTAAATTTTTGTTCTAAGTAGTGTGACAAGCAATCTTTTTTTAAAGAGCAAAGTGCTCACAAAAAGATGTAATTGTCAATTTCAGACTAAAATATCAAATAATTCAAATTCTATCAACATTTAACGAAAGAGTATGATTTTTCTACTTAACATGCAAAAATTATTAAACCTTTTTTTATTTTTTTTTATTATATAAAAATATTTTTTAATGTAAAATTTACCTGAGATTATTAAAAGAAAAGATAGTTCGAAATGCTTCCCTTCCAGTTCAATAACTTTTTTATTCTTGGTCGAAATTCATCTATGGCTGATTTACTTTTATTTTTTTTAAATATTATAAAAATATGTTAGCTCATTAAAATGCATAATTGATCTATTTTTAATTTGTATTCTTAATTTTCTTAATTCAATTATCGTAGGGATGCTTCTGGTTAATGTTAATGGTTATATAGTTCATAGATAGCTACGAATGTTACTAGTCGAATTTAATTCCATCTTCAAAATTTAATTTTTAATACCGCTAGATTTACTTTTTCATTAATTGTAAGTTCCTCTAAGTTCGTTTTTTAATTACCTTATACGTGTAACTGATTAATTATGTAAAATCTAAATCCTAATTGAATTTTATTACTTTTGACACATTCGACTTCATTTACGTTCCGTCCCTCCAGTCACTTTCACATTAAACTCATATGCATACACCATCATTAATACTACCTGTAATTTAGAATTTTATAATAATTGACCTTGAGCTTAAAGGATTTTATAATAATAATAATGATAATAATAATAACAATAACTGACTTAAACTTAAAAGATTTTATAACCCTAAACCCATCTTAAATTATTATACATTATTTTTAAACTTTGTTAATTCAAAAAACCTTCCAAATCCCTACACATTTGACCACAGGTCTATACATCATCCACTACGTAATTCGATTTGTACCTACAACAGTCAATAAAAATGCATGTATGCACATTATATATACTATATATATACAGCCCTTATGCTAAAATCATTGAATATCACAATAAAACTATTTCATTACGTAAGTGCAAACTATGCTGTTTAGTCTTAATCATTTGTGCTTTCTAATATATCTTGCTCATGCATTTATTCAGTTACTTGAACAATCCTATCAGCTAATCTGTCCCTCGAAATTGTAAAATACACACTTTGCACCTAATACACCAAATACACACTTGACCACAGGTCTATACATCATCCATTACATAATTCGATTTTTTACCTACAATAGTCAATAAAATTAGTTACGAATTGTACTATCATGGTAACCTTGAAAATCCATGAACTTTAAAATTTATATTTTTCCCTTTTACCTATTCATTATGAATGTAATTTTCCCCACAGAAAATAAAATTTTGCTAAAAAAATTTAACAATACCATTCTTTGTCTAACTTAATTGTTTGTCTAAATTAAAGTATTAATCTTTGAATTCTTATATATTATATAATAACTCACTTGTTCTGTATAAAAATTTGTAATGTAAAGAAAAAAAATTTCGTCATCATCTAATTTGAATTCGTTAGATGTTATTTTCTCAATTGTATTGTATTAATTGTATTATTATTGTATTAATACCATTTTAGGGGAAATACTGTAAAAAGTGAACAATGAACAATTCCTACACCATCATTATATGGATTCATTGTCTTCATGCAGTACTTATGTTCTTATAGTTTTATGTTTGAATGTTCATTTTTACATAAGAAACCAAAAATCGCCTAAGCGAGTTTTGGATAGAATTTCGATTTATACTTCTTTATTCATTACTGTATTTCCCTAATTCATCTTTTCTAATAATGACTTATACACTATGACGTCATAAAATAACTTTATTCTCTTTACGTTTCCCATACTTTGTACACTGAATCATGTTCTTAGTATTTGGACATCTTCCGTATTCAATGTATGGTAAATTCTTTAGTAATAATGTTGTGGTGTTATATAGTATAAACATTATTATTCAACCATATTCATCCATACGTCACATTTTCCCGTCATTAATTTCCCTTGATCATTATCCTATATAAATTTTATTAAATATTCATTTTTTACTCGTGTCAATTTGTGAAGCGCGAAACTTTGGGCCTTCGTTCGAAAACGCAAAAATACGTTCTCGTATTATTTTTTTAATTTTTATTATTTTTTTTTTCAAGTGCGTTCACCCCTCAAGATATTCATAAATGCTTAGTAAAGATCGAATTCCGCTCACTACGACAGATTCGAACGCCTCAAAGATAAAATATCTCCGTTCGCTCTGATTCCAAATTTATAACATATTATAATATAATGTAACACGTTATGTTTTATATAAATCTATATCATGTGTGCCATGTACGTTGTATTATATTTCTAAACATCTTAATTGTCTATTAATATGAAACACTGTAAAAACAAAACAAAGTTATAGTAACTGTTTAATTGTAATTAACTGTAATACTTTAATTTAATATAACGTAATGTACTTTAATGAAACTGTAATTAATAATAACTTGTAATGTACTTCATTGAAACTGTAATTAAATGTAATGATTTAATTTATAATGTAAGAATGTACTTTAAATAGAACTTTAATGGACAATCATAAGCGAATGTGAAGTAATCCATAATTGTAATCGTAATTGTAATGAACCAAAATTAATACGTACTCAGTCGTGTACTTAAATTGTACTTATGTGTACTATTACGAAATGATATCGCCTTCATAAATGTAGATTCGGCAAAAAATATACGATTAGTTTTTATTTTATTTTAAAAAAGATTTGGAATCTTTCAAACATCTGATCATGTGTTTAAAAAGGGGGGAACTTAACCTTCGACTGTCTTCCCCCAAACATTTAAGTTTATATTATACATGTATTTGTAAAATTAAGTCACTTCAATTAGGCTCTTCATAGTCACTACTTCAATTAGTCACTTCTTCAAGTTAGCAGCTTCGCTGCGGGGAGGGGGCAGAGGCCCCTCGCCTCCTTAATATTTTTAGATTCCGGCCTGAGCCATGGTCGAAAGAGGTCGAACCTCTACCCCTGTAAATTCAGAGCCCTACCTGTACATTTTGAGAAGTAAACTAAATGTAAGAGAAACTTTTTATTTTTCCCCTTCGAGCCGTGCTCTCTTCAGAAGAACTTAGTCAAAGAATTAGAAAGTTATAGAAGAAAAGTATCAAGAAGAAATATCCGTTGCTTGCCTCCGTAACTAGAACCCCCATCGATCCGAACCACCCAGGGCCATAGACGGAGAGGTTAACATATATATATATAACCTCGTTAACCTCATTGATGTTCCATGTGTTGGTCTCTCTTTACACGAAGGTGAAGCTGGTGGCCCCGCCTCTAGGCCTGGCTTGGTGGAGGAGCGAGTTGCTTTCTTGCGCTCTTCACCGTACATAGCCAGGTACACCCGGCTCATCTGGTACCGTCGTGAGTCAGGCATCTAGTCTTCTCTTGAAGACTTCAACTTTGACCCCTGTAACGTTTCTGAGGTCCCTTAGAAGCTGGTTAAAAAGTCTTGGGCCCCTGAACCAAGCTATTTTCCTTCAGTGTTGAAAGGTCCCTTGTCGGGCCTTTAATTTGGGAACACTACACATTCTGCCTTTCCTATTTTCTAGTGTTGTTTGAATGGTAATTGGGTTTAGTTTAGGTTTGGTACCACTTTTTCGATCATTTTCCATATGTAGATTATGGTGTACCTCTCTCTTCTTCTTTCCAGGGGGTACAGATTCAGTTTATGGAGTCTTTCCCAGTAGTTGAGTTCTTTGCAACCATCATTAAGTTTATTAATTTCTTCCTTTTCATATGGGGACGTCAAGACTGAGCCGTACTCAAGTTTTGGTATAATCAGTATTTATAGCAGGGGAATCATTACTGTCCTGTCCCTTCTTTTGAACGTTCTTAGTACCTGTTGCGCGACTCTTTTTGCTTTATTTATCGCTATCTGATTTTGTGTTTCAAATTTCGCATCATCGGTCATTATTACCCTCAGATCGATCGCTTTCTTGCTTCTCTGAATTTCCTGTCTATCTGTTGCATAATATGCAGTCTGTTGAAGTTCCTCATTTCTACCATATCTCAAGAGCTGAAATTTCTCAGTGTTAAATGTCATGTTGTTGTCTTCTGACCATTTGTATATTTTGTCGTGTCCCTCTACAAGGCCTCCACTTCATTTACATAGCTGATTTTTCTGCTGATCTTTGTATCGTCTGCAAAGGATGTTACTATACTGTTGCTGTTTACTCCGCTGTCTATGTCTGTTAGCATGATAATGAACAGGAGTGGGGCCAGTACTGTACCTTGTGGGAGTGAGCTGCGTACTTCCGATTCTGATGATGATATACCTTGAATTTTGACGACCTGTAGACGTTCTCAGAGGAAGTTGTATATCCATTTTCCCACTTTGCCTGTTATTCCCATATATTTCATTTTATATGCTATTATACCATGATCACATTTGTCGAAAGCTTTAGCAAAATCCGCGTATATGACATCATAGTTTTCATTGCCTTCAAGTGCATCTAGGATATTGTTATAGTGCTCTATTAGATGTGATAGGCATGATGTACCTGATCGGAATCCGTGCTGATTTTCGTTGAATCTTTCTAGTGTCTCCAAGAAATCGTAGATTTTCCCTCTAACTATTCTTTCAAATACTTTGGTGAGGTGGGACGTCAATGACACTGGTCTATAGTTCTTTGCTTGAGATCTATCCCCGCCTTTATATATAGGGACAATGTTTGCTCTTTTCAAGATGCTCGGTATTTTCCCAGTGTCTAGGGATCTTCTTCATATCCAGTATAAAGGTGTAGCTATTCCATTTTGACAGTTTTTAATCAATAATGCGTTCCAATTGTCTGGACCTGCAGCTGAATGCGGTTTCATTTGTCCTATAGCTCTCGCTACATCTTCTTGGGTAAAGTCAAAGTCTGTTATACATTCTCCTTAAAATTTCTCTTCAAAGAATGCATCTATGTCAGGTATCGGTTTGTCACTTTTTGGGGTACTGAAAACTGATTCATACTGGGCTCTCAATGCTTCAGGTATTTCTTTTAGATCGTCGGTTAGTTCATTATTTCTCTTCCTTAAGGGTCCGATAGCGGCGCACGTTTTTGTTTTCCTTTTCGCATAGCTATAGAAGTATTTTGGATTTTCCTTTATTGCTTCTACCGCCTTTTCTTCTTCCCTCTCTGTATGGTCCTTAATCAGGATTTGTATTTCCCTATCGATATCCTCCAGTTTTTCTTATATTACTTCCCTGGCATTATCTCTGCAGATGGCTAACTTCGCCGCTACTCTCTTTCTTTTGCGGAATATTCTTCTCTTTTGCCTCTCTAGCCAGCTCATCTTTCCTTTTGGATGTGATTTCGGAGCATATTTTTCTAAAATTCTCAGCGTCTTTTCTTCCAAGGTTGTTAGCATTTCTTCAGTTGTTTTATTATCTAAAACTGTTCTCCACTCTATTTGGGTCATGTGCGATCTGATTGCTTCCCAATTTATAGTCTTGGAGTTTAAGTTAAAGGCTCCAAATTTGCTTCTTTCCTCAATATGTGTATTGTCTTTTAATGTTGTCGCCATATTTGTTGATATCTCGATTAAGTTGTGGTCTGAGATAATGGTTGGGGTTATTTTATATCAGCAATCAAGTTCGTGTTATTCGTGAATATCAGATCTGAGGCAGTTATTTTTTCTGGTCTTTTCTCTTATCTCCTGTGTCAGCATAAACTCATTTGTAAGAGCCATCAACATTTTTGCTTGCTCCTGGTCTTCTCTTGTGCCCCCTTTGTCCTGGTATATATATATATATAATATTATATAATATATATATATATATATATATATATATATATATATATATATATAATATATATATAGATATATATATATATATAATATATATATATAATATATATATATATATTCCTATCCACCTTTTTTATTTTATAAATGGGAAATTAAAGTCTCCGCAGATCATTATACTAGGGGTGGAGAGTTTATGGCTTTTATTAGGTTTCTGATATCATCAATGGCCTCCGAGAATTTTTCGGTTGGAGTGTTTGGAGGTCTATAGATGACTATTAGTATCACGTTTAGTTTTTCTATTTTCACTGCTAGGAGTTCCACAAAGCTCTTTGGTTTACTTATTACAGTCTCTGTCATCTGACCTTCATGTACATATATCGCACAGCCACCTTTACGTTTCGCTGTTCTATCCACTCTTAATAAGTTGAAACCCTCTATATTTATCTCTTTCTTATGAATAGTGTTCGCGGTTTTCATAATTTCCATGGCAATCCTTAAGATGAGTTTCTGTGAGGCATGCGATGTCCGCCCTTGTTTCGTCCATAAATCCTTTCAGGTACGAAACTTTGTTGGGTGATTAGTTTGGTCTCATTCTTTGAATATTAGCAAGGACAATATGTTCTTTGTGTTTGTTGCCCCCTTGTGCATTTCAAGTTCGTTTTCCACCGATAGCGCTTGTTTCGTTGCCCTATGGTCCTCCGAGAGAGATCCGTTTCCGCCTACCTGTTCTGGTAGCTTCTTGCCCGGAAGCGGTTTGGCTCGGGGGTTTTCAGCTGTGTCAACTGCATGCGTTGGATGACATTTAGCAGCCGTCGTGTGTGCTATGTTGAAAATTTTTTTTTGTTCGCTTATTGTGTTCCTATTGTTATTCCAATTATTCCTCTTGTCTTTTAAACTTTGTCCTTTGTCCTTTGGGTTCGTCGGGAGATGTTGATAGTAGCTTTTTATTCCCGTATTTGCAGGTTCCATATTTTGTGCAAGTCCTGTAGATGTCCGGGTGGTAGAATTTGCATGTCTCCAAATTTACAATGACCATTATTATAGAAGAAATTGCATATTGGGGGATGTTCATATATACATTGTCCTCTTTTATATCTGCAATGATCTTTTATATAATATCTGTACATAATTCTTTCCCCATATTTACTCGGGCCTTTGTTTTTTGCTCCTTATTGGGGGACAGTTTCACTCCATTTTCTTGATTGCACTCTTGACTTTTCCTATTTGTGCTATTCATGCTAGTGTCCTTCGTTGCCTTTGTACTATCTGTTGTCTTTATACTCTCTTTTGCCTGTATGGTTTCAACCTCGTTGTGTGATGGTATTTGATTTATTTCTACTTCGCCTTTTTTCGTTTCTTCTGTTTTCCTCTGTTCTTTATTCATACTTTCCTCTTTTAGTTTCTTCTCTTAGTCTCTTTCTGCTTTAAATACTGTAAAAGAGTTTATTTCGGTCATGCAGTTTTCGCAGAAAAATTTTATTCCATTAAGTTGCTTCGCGTTCGTTATGAGGGAGATTTTTTCATCTTCCCATTCTAGGCATCTGAAATCAAAAAGCAACTGGCAGAGATCGCACCTCATCGCCTTTGTCTTATTAGTTGCATCGTTGCAGATACCACAGAGTTGCAGAATTTATTTACCATTTCCATGTTACTGCTAGAGAGTAGCCGCTGGTGCACAAATTTTACTCAAAAAGGGTATTATGGGAAGTATTGGGTGGGGGTTGACTCAAGCTGAGTGAGGGAAAATATTCTCCGTTACTTTGGGGGATGGGGGATGTGGCATGCTCTATACTTCTCACTGATTGGTGCTCGCGACTGTGGCCGCGAGGGATAATGGGGGTATTTGTAGGAATTTCGATGGGCAACTAATTTCCTTCACAAAGAAACACTCAGAAAAATGCTGTATAGATTAATTCGTTTCGTTTTAATTTACCTTTTTTGACATATGCCGCGATTTTTACGTTTTAAAGAGAAATGCCACTGTGCACTAACTGCACTCTGAATTAACTTACAATATCGGCACCGTTTAAAACTGATTAACTGCAGAATTTTTACTGTAATACCGCTTTTATTCAGACTTCGATCGAAACAGGTGTAACCGTCACACCGACAAAACAAACTCTCTCTCTCTCTCTCTCTCCTCTCTCTATATATATATATATATATATATATATATGATGAAAATAACCACGAAGGAAAAAGGAAACAGAATGGTGCTTAAGCGCTTTCGTCTAATGACATCCTCAGGAACACTGAGGATGTCATGAGACGAAAGCGCTTGAGTACCATTCTGTGTTTCCTTTTTCCTTCGTGGTTATTTTCATCATAAATATTATTCACGTGTTACTTTCGTGAAATAATTTTCATATATATATATATATATATATATATATTGCAGTGGCGTTGCATTGCATTGCTTCCCCACTTAAATGATTAGAAGCGCTGTTAAACAATATTAATGACGATTAAATTATGATAAATTATCACGAGGCTATACTCCTTTCAAATATTTTTTTAATACAAAAAGCTCGAAATCCAAATCAGTGCATTGAAAAAGGAGGGGGAGAGCAATAATTTTGTTGCGTCGAGACGGGCGCCAGTGGAAGCAACCTTGAGAATTGCTTCTTTTGTTTGACTTACTATATTCGTGTTTTATAAAAATTGCATCAATTCACCGATAATTTCACTGCTTATACGATAGTATAAATGTAATAAATGATATACATTAAAATTATTGATCGCTATACTTGGGGATGAATTAATATTATATCTTAAGAGAATAAAAAATATTCACCGATGGAAACAGACCCATAACGCATTTATTTCTTAAGGCAAAACGCAGATCGTGGAAGCAACTTAGAGAGTTGCTTATTCCTGCTATTATGCTAAAGGAATCGTTTTAAAGCATTTAATTAATGAGTTTATAGCATTAAATGACTAAATAACTAGCAATTATTACCAAATATATTTTTTAGAAGAAGAAATACAAGCTAATTGTAATTAGAGTTTGCTTAATTATGAGTAAATCAAAGTGAAGTTGTTATATTGAGGTTAATGTCGTTCGTCAACTGCCCCCCCCCCTTCCTCCTTTTCGTCCCCCCACCTCACAAGTGCACAAATTCGAATATAATTCGAGTGCTTTTTAACAGCGTTCAGTTATTTATTTGATTTGTGATTGTTACAGCGCGTTCAATGATCTTTGGCTGGATTATGCAGTCTTTTATTTCTTTGGCAGGTAATGATGGCGTGTAATAAGTGTAATTGTATCACTGAAACTTTGTTATCTTGTTCGTTCAGTTCTAAACAATTTGAAGAAAAGCGAGACATTATTAAAATTGGTAGGCCTACGTCTAGCTTAAAAAAAATTAAGTACACAAACCAAAAGATGTACGCGTCATTTTAATGATCGGTTATATGAAGATTATAGCTGGCTTTGCGGGTGCCAGAGTACTTTAAAGCTCTATTGCTGGCCTTGTATTTTATTTTCAAGGAAGAAAAGTGTTTGGAATAGTAGCGGTTATAATGATTTAAATAACTTTCATAAAGCTCAAAAACGGCACGAAACTTCTCTAGTCATATTATTTCTTTAATTCAGCTAAAACAATTTGGCAGAACTCATATAGAGTTTCAATTATGTGGCCAATTTCAATTAATTAAACATTAAAAGGCATAATGAGAACGTTAAGAAAAATAGACTCGTTTTAGCTCGTCTGATTGATGTTGCTTGTTTTTTAGAAAAACAAGACTTTCTTTTAGAGGTCATGATGAAGGAATTCATTCATTGAACAAAGGAAATTACATTGAACTGGTAAATCTTCTAAGTGAAAGTGAGTCTTCTTCGAGATCACCTTCAAAATGCCACTGTATTTTCTGGTGTATCGAGCCATATACAAAATGAGATTGTTGGCGCAATTGCCGAGGTGATGACTGAGGAAATTAAAGCTAAAATTAAGCAGACATTCTTTGTTGCTCTTATTGTAGACGAAACTACGATGTAAGTAACAAGCCACATTTGTCATTTGTTTTACGATTCGTTGGGACTGTTGGCGAAGCTGAGGAAATATTTGTGGGGTTTACTGACGTCATTTCTGATAGGAGAGCTCCTGCTTTGGTGGAATGTGTTTTTAAATATATGCAAGATTTTGAGTGAGGAGATTAAATTGTGGCTCAAACATATGACGGCGCGGCTGTAATGTTAGGAAAGCATAGTGGTTTGCAAACTTTAGTAAAAGGAAAATTTGAACATGCTTTATTCATACACTGCTATGCTCATAGACTCAATTTGGTACTGTCACAGTCAGTGGAAAAAATAAAAAAGTGCAAAAGATTTTTTCTACTGTTTCAAAGTTTGCCTCATTTTTCTCAAAATCGACTGGAAGAACTCATGCTCTTGATCAAGAAGTACAAAAACGATTTCCTAAAGTAGCACCTACGAGATGGAATTACAGCGGTAGACTCGTGGAAACGATTTACGAATACAAGGAAGAATTGAAATCATTTTTCTCTTCCATTGTTGAGAACATCCAAGATTGGGACCAAGAAACTTTTAACACAGCAGTCGGCTTGAACTCATGCTTTTATGATATGGAGTTTTACTTTTTTTTAGAAGTTTTTCCCCATATTTTTCCTATCTCTGATTCATCGTTCGGAATTCCTTAGAAAAAAGCTTTGCCATAAGTTCCTGCTTGAAAAAAATACAGGATTTTCAAAAGCATTTGCAATCAAATAGAAATAAATTTGACGAAATATGGGCTAAAATACAACAATATGAGGAATTACGACCCAATAAAAAAATTTGATTGCATACTGAGAGAGATGATGGCGAAAGTTTTTACAGAAGGATGTAGTGAAATCATAGACACTATATCTATTACTGTAAAGGAAAGGTTCTCAGATATGGAGAAATTAAAATTTCTGGAATTACTTGATCTCACAAAAGGGCAGCAATACGAGCAAAAATTTCCGGAAGAAGTTTTAAATTCCCTGAAGAGCTCATATGGTCCATTTTTTTAATATGATAGACTTAGAAGTGAACTATTTGTGATATATACGTCCAGTGAATTCAGTGCCAATTCAATTTACGAGTTACATATCATGTCTCGTGCGAACTGCAAGAGGTCCTGCCTCAACTCTATAAACTAAGTTCATTAGTATTAACTATTTCTGCCAGCAGTTCATCTGCCAAACGAAGTTTTTCTGCCCTTAAGAGGATCAAAACCTATCTCAGAAATTCACAGGGGCAAGACCTCCTTTCCTCTTTATTACTCCTTTCAATTGAAAAGAAACTTCTAACTCAATTAAAGGAGAAAACCGATTTTCACGATAAAGTAATCGACGCATTTGCAAAGAACAGGAGGATGGAGCTGGTGTATAAATAAAAAAGGTTGGTGTGTGTGTGTGTGTGTGTATATATATATATATATATATATATATATATATATATATATATATATCAGGTTGTAACATAATTCTGCTCGGTTAGAAAACGGACGATAGATAATAGAATAACCTCAAGATAATGTGAAATAGTTTTAGAAATGTTGGAAAATACACGCGGCGACAGGTTCACACAGGTTTTATCACGATACAGAATGATACAGAATAGCTTAGGCTCGTGTAGCATTAGGTTAATGAATATTTTCTCTGGTGTTTTTCATACAGTTACAACGCCACCCCTACGATATTACAGTAATTGAAAAAACAGGAGCCCACGAAAGAGCATATTCGACATGTGATGCTGTGAGTTCCATAAAGGATCTAACGCTAGTGAATCCGCAAAAAACATTCAAAGAGTTTATGGAAATAATGTTGTGAGCGAATGGATGTGTAGGAGATGGTTTGAGAAGTTCAGAAATGGAGACTTCAGTCTGAAAGATTATCAACGAACAGGACGACCAAATGAGTTAGACGAAGAGTTGCTGACAGCAACAGTGGAGGAAAATCCAACGGTAACTGGAAGAGAACTTGGCCTGCAACTCGGCGTTAGCCATATGACCATTCATCGTCATTTGAAGCTGTTAGGTAAAGTAGTGAAGGTTGGGAAATTGGTTCCGCATGATTTGTCACAAGCGAATCTTCAACATCGAATCGATATTTGCACATCACTGCATTCTCGACAACTGCAGGCACCATTTTTGAATCGGATCGTCACTGGGGATGAAAAATGGGTCCTCTCAGAGGCGTACCAACACTTTTTGCCGCTCGGGGCGAAAATGCCAACGCCCCCCCCCCTTGCAACAATTTTCAACTTTAAAAACAATTCCTTTACAAAAATACACTTCTAAACAAAACTTTTATTGGAAGAAAAACTTAAATAAAGCAACTTCAATTTTAACAATACTACAATACTACATAATGTACCGTACATAATACACTACATAATTTTAACAATAACTATATAATGTATAATGCCTAGTTAAATTTTCGGACTTTCATAACAGAAAATTCATGAATGATTTTTTCTATGTCCATTGTCTCTGCAACTTCGCGTTCAATTGAAATAATCGCCAAATTGCTCAGTCTAGATTGACTTACAGTATAGTTGACCTGAGGTAAGTTTTTATAAGTTTCAGTTTCGAGAAACTTCGTTCGCAACTTGCCACGGACATGCATGTAGTTAGACAGATCCGGAGGGCAATTGATATATGAGGCAAAGATTCCACTAGATCCCATTTAACGATCTACTGAAGTAGTTTTAGCATATCCCAGTTCTTTGGATCATCGTCGACGCTTATGCTTTCGAAACTGAGCAAATGTCTGCGCAAACGCTTTATTTCTTCCAGTAGACTTCCTGGATTAATGTCATTGTAGATGGAAGAAAAATTATTGACCTTGGTATTAATTTCTTCATCTTTGGACTGATTCAAAAGGTACGAAGGAGACAGAAATTCAAAGCTATCATCGGGTATGATATGGACTGTTTTCATGTTCAGGTACTCTTGGATTCAGTTTCCTCCAGGCAAAAAATCCTTCTTCTTTTCCAAATGCACTGGAGATGTTGTTGAAGAGACGACAGCAAAAGCAATGCAAGCTACATTTTGAAGGTGAGAAGATTAGCCATGACCTTTCAATTTTTCGCCATTTTCCAAAGTTTTGAAATACCAAACTTTTGACATTGACCTATTGTTTGAATCAGCTGGAAAGGGTCCATTCATGTTTTCCAATGTGATGGTCCACGTTTAATGAGTTCGATTCTCAAATTGTCCGTCATTGGAACGGGCCAGTTGCCAGAATCGTTAAACAGACTCTGTGGGTGATGGGTGGGTGGGTGACTTTGTGATGTAGATGAGGGTTGATCCTGATTATTTGGGGATTCACTTGAAGTTGCCGCTTGAACATCTATCTCTAAAGATATATCACATTGCGGTTGATCTCCTTGCTTCCCAGAAGGCACTGAAGGTGTGTCTGAGAATCCCATTAACTGATGAAATCGCTTAGCAGCACGCTTGCCTTCCTCCTCTTTTTTTCGCGAAGATTCTTGTATGCAGCACCACTCAGTCTCTGTCGTTTGCGCATGTTTGCTAATTCAGTAGGGTATCTGCAAACTAAAACAACCATTAATTATTAACATCATCAAAGCTTAAAGAATGCAAAGCCTAACCTAAATAATATAGGGAAAGTCTGAAAAATAGGGCTGGCAACCTTTCCGATGTGAAAATTTAACGCAACTATTTGTGGAAATAGTGGCATTGAGGTGGCATATATAGCATTTAATGATGATTTTTCATCAAAACCCTGGATATTTTGTACACAAATAACGCGCGACAATGATGAGATATAATTTTTTGGAGGGTTGCATTTTAAAACATAAAAACCCAAAATTTTGCATACTGCGCCCGCCTGACAGTAATTTGCCGCCCCTCGGGAAGTGCCGCTCGGGGCGGTCGCCCCTCTCGCCCCTCCCTTGATACGCCACTGGATCCTCTATGAGTCGGAGTCTATAACAATATTAAGCGTCGACATCAGTGGCTTAGCTGTGAAACAAAGCCTGAACCTCAGCCAAGGAATGGACCCCATCCAAAGAAAATTTTGCTGTGTTTGGTGGGATATGCAAGGAATTATTCATTTTGAGTTTCTGCCAGATAACCAAACAATCACAGCTGAAGTCTACTGTCAACAACTCCAACGATTGAAGATGGCATTACAAGAAAAATGTCCTGCATTAATTAATCGCAGAGGTGTTCTATTCCACCAGGATAACGCGCGCCCTTACACTGCTCGAATCACCACTGCCCAATTGGAGGCATTTGGTTGGAAAAAAACGCCTCATCCACCTTATTCTCCGGACATCGCACCTTCAGACTACCATTTATTCAGAAGTCTGCAACACCACCTAGATGGAAAAAAGTTGCAATCCAGGATGGACAAAAGTTGCAATCCAGGGAAGCCATCGAAAACGAAGTGATCGTTTTTTTTAACTTGAAACCAAGGGATTTCTTCGAACGTGGCATAAAAAAAACCTTTTCTATAGGTGGGAGGAGATTATAGAAAAAGAAGGGAATTATATTGATGGTTAATTTGTCATTGTCATTTAATTTTTGTTCTGAATGAACTAAAAAATCGAGCGGAATATATGTTACAACAACCTTATATATATAATATATATTATATATATATATACAGGGTGTTTCATAACATGTGAGACGCACTTTCAGGATGGATTCAGGACCTGAAAACAATGAAAAAGTTTATATAAACATATGCCCGAAATTGCTTTGTTTCCGAGTTACACCCCGTTTTGTTTTCCAGCAACTCTTTCCGCAAACTGTTTACAAACACTGCTTGCCCACAATGTTTGTGAGTGTGTACGAGACTTATTTCATGTGTGGCCTTGCCGATTGTAATGCTTCGTATACTCTATGACATGTTTCAATATCGTTGAGTGTAGAGCTATCAGCCAGTCAAAGGTGCATCGCAGGGTTTCACTGTTCGTATTCGTAACTTCTTACCGTGAATAAGTGCAGTCCAGTGAAAAAAACCCTTCAAAGTTTTTGTGCTATTAAGTGATAGTGTGCATTTGAAGTGAGAATGGAGGCTTATTCAAACAGAGAAATGGCAGACATGCATCTCGTGTATGGACTTGCCGAGTGTCATGCGGCCGCAGCAAGACGTCTGTATGCGGAAAGGTTTCCGAATCGCCGTCTGCCAGATAAAATGACCTTTCAGAGGATAGACGAGCGTCTTGGTGATACAGGATCATTCAACAAGCGAGTTTCAGATGATGGTAGACTAATCAGCGCCAGAACTGTTAAGTTGGAGGGCGGGTCCTGAATCGCGTGGAGGAACATCCTCGTGTCAGCACCCGAAGGATAGCAGAAGCAGAGGGTGTAAGATACACAAGTGTGTGAAGAATTTTACAGGAACAACAGCTTTACCCATATCACATTCAGAGAGTACAAGGCCTTACTGAAGCTGATTTCCCACCACGAGAGGCTTTTTGTACTTGGCTCCTTCAACAGCGTGCTCGCGATCCACTTTTTCTATCCTCCGTGTTGTTTTCTGATGAGGCTGCCTTCACAAGAAATGGCGTGATCAATTTCCACAACACTCATCACTGGGCCGAAGAGAATCTGCATGCCATCATCCAGTCAAGGCACCAACAACAATTTATTATCAATGTATGGGCAGGACTTATTGCCGACAACTTAATCGGTCCTTTTGTTCTGCCTGGAAGATTAACAGGAGAATCCTATTCCAATTTTGTAAGGAATGATTTAAGCGATTTACTAGATGAAGTTCCTCTTAGTGTCCGACGTCGTATGTGGTTTATGCATGACGGCGCTCCGCCTCATTTTAGTCGAGTAGCTAGAGACTATTTGGATGACCATTTCCCTGATAAATGGATAGGCCGTGGAGGACCCATTGCGTGGCCTGCTCGTTCCCCGGATCTGAATCCACTCGATTTTTACCTGTGGGGTTATCTGAACTCCATCGTTTACGTGACACCCGTTGACCACGTTGAAATGCTTCGCCAACGTGTAGAACAAGGATGCCAGAAAATCCGAGCAATACCTGGAATGTTTGAACGCGTCAGGCAGTCTATGACGAGGCGTGTTCAGGCGTGTATTCAAGCGCAAGGCGGTCATTTTGAGCATTTCCTTTAAAGGTAAGGCGGATACTTGCTGGAACACAAAACGGGCTGTAACTCGGAAACAAAGCGATTTCGGGCATATGTTTATGTAAACTTTTTTCGTTGTTTTCAGGTCCTGAACCCATCCTGAAAGTGCGTCCCACATGTTATGAAACACCCTGTTATGCGTCCCACATGTTATGAAACACCCTATATCATGTATACCCTGTATTAAACACCCTGTTATGCATGCTTCCGTATACCTAATTGTCACCGATCGCCACTGATATATTGTAATAAACGATTTTTATTTCGATTACTAATTAAACGAAAATTAGTAAAATGAAATGAATTAGAGAAAATACTTATCAGCAAGGAGAGAGAGAGAGAGAGAGAGAGAGAGAGAGAGAGAGAGAGAGAGAGAGAAGCGCCCCGCAAGATACCCTCAGTCTCCTAGCTGGTGTCTATCGAATAAGAATGTAATTTCGTTGAATTCAAATTGTTTAGAATTAGGCCTGCCGCACACAGGATCATGTTGCGACTCACCAATGACGACTTGGATCGTGACGACTCGAGTCGCGTGTGATTTTACATTGACAGAATGGGAGCCCCGCACACTGCAGCGACCGCGACGCAAATCGCGTCGCGGTCGCTGCAGTGTTTCAAGTCTTGGTTACACAACCAAATACAATTCCGAAAATCAAAATAAAGCGATAAAAATGAGTGTAAATAAATGAAAATTAAATTAAATTAAAATAAAAAAATCATGACAATAGCTTGGTTAACCTTGATTTTGCTTCCGCCCGAATTGTTCATTATGACGAAGGTCAAGCTTGTAACTCCACCTTAGACCTTCAGTTTAACGTGGAATCCGAACCACGTCCCATAACCACCCCAGTTTCTTAACCACTAGGCCACCCAGAGTACCCATTTATCTACCAACCACTTTATTGTATGGAAGTATGAAGAGCTGGGTTTTGCTGCGTGCCGCCTGCCGTCACCGGGTCTCGATCCCGGGGACAATGGATTCGTAGTCAGCAACGCTAATCACTACACCACCGAGACGCATATATATATATATATATATATATATGTGTGTGTGTGTGTGTGTGTGTGTGTGTGTGTTTTCTATTCTCTTTATCGTTCCAAACACAATGATAAATTAAAATGTTAATTAAATCAATGAAAAAAAGTATGTTTAATTCTTCTTTCAAAATGAGTCTTTTGAACCCTCAAATGAGTTAATTACGTTTTTTTTTTTTTTTTTTTTTTCTTCACTCTTTCATGCTTAATTGTGATTTATGGAATATTAATTTAGCACTGCGTCTCTCCCTTAATGACATACAGTAAACGCATTAACGATGCGAAGTAACTGATGGAAAGTATAATCTCTGCTTCGAGCCCGACAAAAAGTTGTTAAATGCCATTAGCAGCAAGTTGAATAGTAGTTAGTATTTGTACTTGTAATTTGATAATCTTTCATTCACACCACGATTTTTACTGCGTAGATGAGATATATGTTTTCAGTATGAGATGTTTTAGAATAACTTGATCAATATGACTCGGGTACTACTCCAACTAATATAATAACTATATAGAGCCAAGTCTACTCTCTAACCGCGTGCCTCCTACTTTAACCCTTTAAGTCCTGAAATTTTGTAGGGTTAAGGTATGAATGCTCGTATTTGAAACGTTAGCAGTTTGTACCTTCAGTCCTTAAAGGGTTAAGGAGAGCTCGCAGTATCAGACTTTCTAACGCGAGAGTTAATCGGTATTCTTAATCTTTCATTTATTCAACCGGCCAACTCCGGAACAACCTTCTTCAATCTATCTTTCCCCCTGTCCATGATCTCCACTCTTTCAAACGTAGTGTCCAGGCACCTCGAAAACTTTGGGCCTTTGGACCCCCCTACAGGGGGCCCCTACTTGGCTCCTCCTTCCCGTATAAAAAAGACACGCGCATCTTCGCATAATTAACCAAACCTTATTTAACCTAACCTAACCTTAGTGCATCGAACCGAGAAAGGCGTGATAAGTGTTTGGAACGCAACTGAGGGTTCGAAGGGTGATTTGGGTTAAGTCATTAAATAGTGAGGTACTCCCTCACCTTACCTAACCAAACCGAGCGTAATTTAACCTAATCAGGACCAGGGTATCTTTTTACCGACAATAAAAATGTTTCTAGATTTTTAAACAATTTTTTAATTTTCCGAAGTACCAAAAATATTACCTTACAAAACAATTACCCCACTACATCCGCGAATTATCACACACTCGACCTCATTTATACCCAGCTGCCTACACACACACACACGCACACACACACACACACACGTTTGGCTACCTCACAAAACTTCAACATCTTCATTTTTAGTTGTGGATAGCAACATTTAACCTCATCTATATAACCTAACCAAACCAAGCTTAACTTAACCTAACCTAACCTAAACTTGATTAAATTCCTTTTTTACATCATATTTAATGATTTAAAAAAAAATCTGAATCTATGGCGGCGCCATTTATATAGCTACCCGCACGTTTGTGTCGCGATGAGCTGTGCGCGTATCCTAAAAATTGTCGCGATAACGCATAGGAACCAACACCACAAACGCACACGTATTAAGCCTATCAATACTTATATCTATGTACTAATATTTGTGACGGTCGAACTGCCTGCGAACTTACTTTCTTTGTATCTTATGGCCGGCCAAACTACGATTCAAGTTTGCATACACAAATTTTCGTTTTTTGATGTTGATGGTATATTTTCTTCAGGGATATATTCATCTTCAGTGCATGTGTCGGGGCTCCAATAAACCTTAGCCCCCCCCCCCGCCCATGGCCTAAACCATTAGAGGTACAGTAAAACTAAACATACCTTACAGATATGAGAATAAAAACCCACTCTAATAGACAGAGTTTATTTCCACGACAGTTTCGACGCCCACTGGCATCCTCCTCGGGTGGATACAGAAACACAAATGAAACAAAACAAGAGGGAAAAACAGTTCAGGGATCGACCGTTAAGAAATTCGCACCTAGGTTGGATTCCATTCTCTCGAGACAGGAGGGGCATTTTCATTAAGTACATTCGCACAAATTTTAAAACTATCTTCCTGTTCTAAACATACAGATTCTATTATTTTTACATAATTATTACATTTATAATTAAATTTATTACATTTAATATTGCATAATTATTAATTACAGAAATTATAAATTTATTATTACATTGGTTATTACATTCGGTTTATAATTTCTGTATAATAAACAACAATGTAATAACCAATGTAATAATAAATTTATAATTTCTGTAATTAATAATTATGCAATATTAAATGTAATAAATTTAATTATAAATGTAATAATTATGTAAAAATAATAGAATCTGTATGTTTAGAACAGGAAGATAGTTTTAAAATTTGTGCGAATGTACTTAATGAAAATGCCCCTCCTGTCTCGAGAGAATGGAATCCAACCTAGGTGCGAATTTCTTAACGGTCGATCCCTGAACTGTTTTTCCCTCTTGTTTTGTTTCATTTGTGTTTCTGTATCCACCCGAGGAGGATGCCAGTGGGCGTCGAAACTGTCGTGGAAATAAACTCTGTCTATTAGAGTGGGTTTTTATTCTCATATTTTGACCTTCACGTAAAAAAGTGAAGTTTTTTGCATTTAATACCTTACAGAAGAGAATTTATTCCTGCATTTAATGAGAAACAATTAAAACTTGGTGTTCCCACCAGTGGCTTCCAAGACAGCCTGAATTCGCTTTGGGTAGCTTGCCAAAAGTGACGTGAATAGATCTTGATCGTTACTCAAATTTGCTAAAACAGTTTCAATGTGTTGCGTCATTGTATCCTTCGAAAATCGATTTGCTGCAGGTTCTTGAAACAAGAGACATTCAACCTTGTCCTTCATAACTGATCCAATGTGTTCACAGACGTTCAGGTCAGGAGAATTTCCTGGCCATTCTTCATTTCCAAAGAAATCGATCTCATGGTTCCGCAACAACTGTTGAGTGGCTAATGCCTTAAAGCAGGGGGCCTTATCGTGCAGAAGTGTGACCTGATCGACATCCATAACATTGTTTGGGTTTCTTAGAAAAGGGATGACATGCTGGGATAGAATAATATCACGAAAATACTGTCCATCCCAACTCTGACCATTTGGCTTCAGCACCCACATGGGCTTCTTTGCAGTGAACAAAACAAACACACCAACACAGTCTGGACTTTTTAATAATTCCCGATAATGTTCAGTGTCATCGATTTCATCTGGTGTTGTGGCCCACACTCGATCATTTTGGTAGTTAGGCCGACGTGTTACGTAAACAAAAAATTCATCGGAGACAGCTAAATGCATGAAATCATCCACATCCCAATCTTCAAGATAATGGGCAAACCACATTCTGTCATCGATATTAAGTTGAGTTTTTCTTGGCTTTGGAAGTTCATGCCAAGGCTTTAAACCTTGCCTATGACGGTACAGTCGAATGATCTCACCACTAACGATCTTTCCTCTCAACACTTCGATCTCTCTAGAAAGTTTAGCAGAGCTTTTTCCGCTTACGCGTACCGCTTTCAATGCTGTCCTTTGTTTCCTGAGAGAGTGGCAAATTTGGGCGCCCAGATTTGGTTGTATCCATTTCAGTCATCCAAAGTTTTATTCCAATTTCTTTTGACGAAATCCTCACTTCTTCGCAACTTTTTTGGCAACCCATGAACGTGTTATAAAGATGGCTCCAGCATCACGAGCTTCCCGAAATGTTATTGCTCGTATGCGATCTATCACACGTTGCCTCTCAGAATCACCAATTAATTGAGAAGCCATTATATTATCACTTTATCAGCTAGAGTAATTTTAATATCTGCAATAAATAAAGAATTTTATATATTTTTATAATCACTAAAAACTATTTCGATATAAGTAAACATGTAAGCTGCAAATGGGGGGGGGGGGGGGGGGGCTAAGGTTTTTTGGAACCCCTTACTGGCCAGATTTGGATGAGACTTGGGTGGATAGGAGTAACTGAGGCCGGGGAAGAACATAGGCTATGTGGCGTTGGCCTCCGAGGTCATCTGAGGCCGCTGGAGGCCTGTGTATTCCGGATTGGTTGAAAGATAGCGACATCATAGACACGTCATAAAAGATAGTGACATAAAATGGGCGGAGTTCTAGCACATATGCAGGGTGTCCCAGAAGTCTTGGGGGGGTTTTATTTGGCTATAACTTTTTTATTTTTTGATTAATTTATTTACTTTTATTTTTCAATTAAAGTACCCTTACTGCGATTAATGAAAATGGAATCCTGGACAGTGCAACAAAGAGTGGCTATTGTGAAACTTTATTTGACAAACAACTCTTTCATCGTTGCCGCTCAAAGAGCTTTTCGATTAAAATTCAACACACGTTCTGCTCCTTCTGATCGAGTTATTGTACGGTACTTCGCTAAATTTTTCATGGGAAAGGGTCAGGGAGACGAACCACGGACTGGGCGTACTCGGACAAGCCGAAGTCCAACTCTGGTTGAGATGGTTCGTGAAAGCGTTGAGGAAAATCCACATCATTCCGACGACGCAGGAATTAAACATTTCAAGAAGTTCCTTACATCGAATTTTAAGAGAGGATATCAATCTTTACCCGTACAAAATTCAAATTGCTCAATAAATTAAACCACAAGGTCAGCAGATTCGGATAACGTACGCTAATGCGATTTTGAATTTACGCAATGAAAATGAAGATTCTCACCAGATATTAAATTCGTAATTAAAATCGCAATAAATATATTTTCAAGTGTTACAAACCTTTTTTTATTTGATCTCCAAACAAAAAAGTTATAGCCAAATAAAACCCCTCCAAGACTTCTGGGACACCATATATATATATATATATATATATATATATATATATATATATTCTAACTGCAAACACGCAGTATAATTAACGTAAAGAACGACGCTTGTATAGGAGAATATTCCGCGCAAGATGAGAGAGAGAGAACGAAACAAATGAAAAAATGAGGTAACCACCCGGGAATCGAACCTCATTTTTTCATTTGTTTCGTTCTCTCTCTCTCATCTTGCGCGGAATATTCTCCTATACAAGCGTCGTTCTTTACGTTAATTATACTGCGTGTTTGCAGTTAGAATGTATATAATGTACGGCATGCGGGAGGTGCCCCCTTGGGGCATTGGTTTCTGCGCGTATGTAGAGGAATTACGGCATTTGATCGAGTGAGGCCCGTGGTGTAATGGTTATCATATCTGACCGGCAATCGGAAGATCCCGGGTTTGATTCCCGGGTGGTTACCTCATTTTTTCATTTGTTTCGTGCTCTCTCTCTCATCTTGCGCGGAATATTCTCCTATACAAGCGTCGTTCTTTACGTTATATATATATATATATATATATATGCTGTATACCTTTCAACTTTTCAAAGGTTCCGCGCGATGATTCCTCATTTCACGAAGGTCAAGCTTGTCGCCCCTCCTCTCGAGTTGACCTGGTGAAGTAGTGAGTTGGTTTCTTGTACTCTCCACCTCACATAGCCAGGTACGCCCGGCTCATCGGGGATTGTTCTGAGCCAGGCGTCTAATCTTTTTTTGAAGATATCCACTGCAACACCATTCGTGTCCCTTAGGTCTTTGGGCAGCTGATTAAGCAGTTTTGGTCCTCTCACAACAAAACTATTTTCTTTCAGGGTTAAGGATGTTTCCTGCCTCGCCTTTAATCTGGGAACACGACATAGTCTTCCTTTTCTATTTTCCACCGTTGTTTTGGGAGTTACAGGGTTCAGAGTAAGATTAGGGACTAGTTTCTCTATTATTTTCCAAATATAAATAATGGTGCATCTCTCTCTTCTCCTTTCCAGTGAATATAGGTTTACTTCGCGTAACCTTTCCCAGTAATTTAGTTCTTTGCACCCATTGATCTTGGCTGTGAAGCTTCTCTGACTCCCTTCCAGCTGTGTAATGTCTTCTTTTTTATATGGGGATGTTAGGCCCGAGCAGTATTCCAATTTGGGTATGATCAGTGGTTTCAGTAGAGGAATCACAACATTCCTATCCCTTCGTTTAAAGGTTCTCAGTATCTGCCCAATTATTCTCTTTGCTCTGTTTACTGCTATCTTATTTTGTTTTTAAATTTCGCATCATCTGTCATGACAACCCCTAAATCCTTTGCTTTAGAATTTCTCTGAATTTCCTGTCCATTTGGGGTATAATATTCCATGGATTTTAGGTCTTCTCTTTTTCCATACCGGAACAGCTGAAATTTCTCAGTGTTAAACTTCATATTGTTGTCTTCCGTCCACTTGTAGATTCTGTTCATGTCTGTTTGTAGAGATCCTATATCTTGTGGGTTTCTTAGTTTTCTACTGATCTTTGTGTCATCGGCAAAGGATGTTACTGTGCTATTTCTGGTAACGTCCTCATCTATGTCAGTTAGTGTTCCTTGTGGTACTGAGCTGAGGACCTCTGATTCTGATGAAGATACTCCTTGTACTGTAACGACTTGCCGCCGCTCACTAAGGAAATTATATATCCATTTCCCTACTTTTCCTATTATTCCCATATACTTCAGTTTATGTATTATGATTCCATGGTCACACTTGTCGAACGCTTTGACAAAGTCTGTGTATATTACATCATAGTTTTCATTACTTTCAAGTGCATCAATAATGTTGTTGTAGTGCATTAGTTGTGATAGGCATGATCTGCCTGACCGAAACCCATGTTGGTTTTTATCATTGAATTTTTTCCGAGTTTCCAAAAAGTCATAGATTTTCTGTCTAACTATTCTTTCAAATATTTTAGTGAGATGAGATGTAAGCGACACTGGCCTATAGTTTTTGGCCTCGGATCGATCTCCTCCCTTATAAGTTATATTGGGACTATGTTCACGCTCTTCAGGATGCCCGGAATTTCTCCCGTGTCTAGTGATCGTCTCCATATCCAATATAGGGGCTCAGCGATTGCATTCTTGCAGTTTTTGATCAGTGTGGCATTCCATTTATCCGGTCCTGCCACTGAGTGTGTTTTTAGTTTCCCTATAGCTTGTGTAATATCATCTGTCGTAAAGTCGAAGTCCGTTATACTTTCCCCTTGTAGTTCTTCTTCAAAGAACGCGTTTCTATCGCATATCAGTTTGTCAGTTTTTGGGATACTGAAAGATGATTCGTACTGAGCTCTTAAATTTCAGATACTTCTGTTAGATCATCAGATAAAGCACTGTTCTCGTTTTTCAAAGGTCCGATAGTCGCATGGTTTTCGACTTTCTTTTTGCAAAATTATAGAAGTACTTTGAGTTAACCTTTATCGCTTTTTATAGCGTCCTCTTCTTTTTCTGTATGCTTCTCAATTAGTTCCTGTATGACGTCATCGATACTCTGCAGTTTATCATTTAATATTTTTCTGATGTTGTTATGTTGTATATATATATATATACAGTATATATATATATATATCGAAACCTACGGTAAAATTATTAAACGTCCGGTTAGGTTAATTTTACGCCTTTGACGATTGGTTAGGTTAAGTCGTGATATTCTCGCTAAAACTAACGAAAATATCACGACTTAACCTAGCCAATCGTCAAGGGCGTACAATTGACCTAACCGGGAGTTCAATTAACCTACCCGGGCATTCAATTAATCTAATCGGGCATTCAGTTGACCTAACCGGACATTCAATTAACCTAACTGGGCATTCAATTAACCTAACCGGGCATATATATATATATATACGAGGGCCACTCAATATATTTTGCCAGACCTTTTTTTTTCTTTCCAAGTTTCCTTGTAAGTTCCAGAAATTTTTTACACAAGTAGTTACATACCTTTTTTACAAGTTTTTATTTTTCCACATAGTACCCATCCTTTTCTACAGCTTTCCTCCACCTCGAAACAAGGGCCTTTATTCCTCGCTGGTAAAAGTCCGCAGGGGTCCGCTGGAGCCACCTCTTAACCTCCTCAACAACCTCATCGTCACTCTGAAACTTTCTTCCACGAATAGCATCCTTCATTGGCCCAAACAAATGGAAGTCTAAAGATGCCAGATCCAGGCTGTATGGAGGGTGGGGTAACACAATCAAGCGCATTTTTGTGATGGCCTCTCTTGTTTGCAAACTGGTATGTGGTCTTGCGTTATCGTGCAAAAGAAGGACGTCTTCCAGTTTTCTCTCGGGTCGAACTCGCTTTATAGGTCTCTGGAGTCTCTGTAGAGTAGCAATATATGCCTCTGAGTTGATTGTTTGTCCTTTCTTCATATTGTCCACCAGAATCACCCCTTCCATGTTCCAGAAGATGATGGCCATAACCTTTCCTGCAGAGGGAGCCAATTTGAACATTTTCTTGTGTGGGGAATCTGCGTGATGCCACTCCATAGATTGGCGTTTTGTTTCAGGTTCAAAGTGGTGTAACCAAGTCTCATCCCGTCACAATTCGTGAAAGGAAGTCACCCCCTTCTGTCTCCTGTCGAACCAACAACTCGAAAGCAATTTCTTTTCTTTGGGTTTTGTGTCTTCAGTCAGTTCGCGAGGAACAAACCGTGAACACACTTTTGAGTATCCCAGTTGCTGAATTATCGTATTGACACTTCCTTCACTAATTCCTAGCTCCAGTGATAGCTCCTTGTATGTGACGCGCCGATTTGATCGAATGATGCTGTTAGCACGTTGCACAGTGTGAGATGTCACAGCCGATGCCGGGCGACCGCTGCGTGGCTCATCATCGAGGCTGGCTCTCCCTCTCTCCGATGATCTCACACGTTTAGACCAGCGTCCAACTGTGCTTCGATCAACAACAGCATCTCCGTAAACGTTTTGTAGACGTTTGTGAATATTTCCAACTGTTTCCTTCTCTGCGGTTAAGAACTCGATAACAGCTCTCTGTTTACGATGCACAGCACTGTCAGACGCCATTTTCGAAACTGCGTTAACCATCGGTTTTTTACAAGGGCGTTTAAAAGCGGTTTTATACAAGGAGGGGAGGTTCAAACTGGAAAAATCCGGTTATGTAAATCGCAGAAAGTTCAAACTTACGGTCCAAAAGACATTTCAGCCCCATAGCCTATTTAGCTAAGAAAAAATGGTGGGGCAAAATATATTGAGTGCCCATAGTGTGTGTATATATATATATATATATATATATATATATATATATATATATATATATATATAGCGTTCAACTTCCACCCGGGCAAAGCCGGGTCGCTCTGTTTGTAGCTAATAATAGTGAAGTAACCTAACCTCACCAAGAAGATAAAACAGACACAAACTGATGTTTCAATATAATCAAGTCACCATAATCATCAACATCATTTTCAGCGTAAATTTACCTTGAAGATAAAATAAACTTAAAAATCACGGGTGTGAATTAAAAGTTATTACTTTTTTTACTTTTTAACGGACTTTCTGAAGATAAAAACTGCAGTTTCCTAAACGTCAAAAGTAAGTGAAAATATTTTTCACTATGTCGGTGGTCTTCCTACCTCTTTGTTCTGTTGTCAACATCAAGTTCCTGAGCAATGAGACAATGAATTATAATATATATATATATATATATATACACCAGGTGTCCCCCAAAAATGTCCCTATTTCAAAATAAATGTTCTAAACGATGGAATCTAGACACAAAGACAAACGCAATAGGTACGAAACACATAGGAGTTTATTAACCTTAATTAAACAATATGTTGAGTGTAATTGCTATTTATTTTTCTAACACAATATTCAACTTAACACAAATGTTTGACATAATTTATGGAAATAGTTCAGCTGGGATGCTGTTGATTAGCTCATGGTTTTTGCTCTTTAGGTCTTCAAATGTTTTAGGCTTGGTAGAATAGATCCCGTCTTTCATGTAATTCCAGAAAAGAAATAGTCACGAGGGGGGGGGGAGGGGGAGGTCAGGTGAGTGTGGGAACCATTTCACTGGCTCATGGAAGGAGCCAATGTCAGCCAGAAAAATGCTTCCTTAAAAAGTTACGAGTTTCACAAGTAGTGTTGTGGGGGTGCTCCATCCTGCTGAAACCAATGTGAATCTGAGCTGGTGCAGTTGGTTTCTTTTACGGGACAAACTAATTAGTTGTGGTGAGTGGAAATCTTGTATCATCTGATGATGTAAATTTTGCGTTACCGTTACTGCTTTTCCAATTTCATTCTCGAAGAAGTAGAGACCTACTACACCATACCGCCCAACAGCGATCCAAATGTTGAATTTATCAACACTACGTGGAAGCTCTACTGGAGTGCCAGCATGACTTCTCTAGTAACGAAAGTTTTGCTTATTAATCTCTCCGGACAGATGTACGACGTAACACTCGTCAGTGAAGTGGATGTCTTTCAAAAACTCAGGATCTTCATCAAGCGAATTCGATTCGTTTTTGTTTTTGAACATTAGTCAGTGAAGACTGTGAATGAATTTTGTTGGGAAAAAGATTTAATTCGGTACAAAGTATACGATGCACAGATGTTGGTGAAATACCTACTTCTGCTGACAAACGTCGAATTGACATCTGCGGACTGCGCTCAATAATTTCGTGGACCATATTTACGTGTTGCACAGTTCTTGTGGGTCGTCACCTGCCACTATTACCTTTATGTTGATTGCTTACATGTTCTTTTGTTGGAAATTTTCTAACAATTACTGATATTTTCTTTATATCGGGTGGATCTCTGCATCCACATTCTCTGCAAAAGTTCCTCTGTATCTGCGTCATATATGATAATTTGTCACATGAAACCACTCAACGATCTTGATTTTCTGTTCTCGCTGCAAACGCAGCATCACTGTTTGAGGGTGTATATACACGTCCAAATTCTCTCTCTCTCTCGTTCTGTATATATATATATTTTTTTAATTGGGGTTGTTTAACCTCCTTCGCAACATCTAAGGTCATATGACGGAGGGGACCTACAGCTTTACGTGGGATCCGAACCACGGGTCGCTACATAATCTGGGCGCGGAGGACGGTCTCCCATCCAACTACTACCCAGACCCAATGTCGCTTAACTTCGCTGATCTCCGGGAAGCGGTGTTACGACATTGGCCACGACGTAGCCCATATATATATATATATATATATATACTTGGTGGTGTAGTGGTCAGCATCGCTGACTACGAATCCACTAGCCCCGAGTTCGATTCCCGGTGACGGTAAACCCAGCTGTTCTTCTTTCGGTATAATAAAAATTGGTTGGTAAATAAATGGGTACCCTGGGTAGCCTAGTGGTTAAAACGCTGGACTACTGATCGGAAAGTCATGAGATCGAGTCCGGGCGAGGACTTTGTATTTTCTGACCGAATTCGAATTCCACGTTAAGCTGTAGGTCTAAAGTGGAGCAACAAGCTCGACCTTCATCAGAATGAATATTTCGGGCCGAAGCAAAACCAAGGTTAACCAAGATGTATATACAGTATAATAAAGAGCTTTCATACCCTGAAATAAACATGATTACAATTTAATATTTAGACACTGCAACTTTTTAATACATTAAAAACATGTAAAAATATTAAATTAACCAATTTTATTAAAGAAATTAATTTCGAAAGAGAACCATTAAAAAAAGTCAAACTTAAAAATTGAAATTACATTGAAAAGAAATCAAATTTATGAAGAATTAAAACAGTAAAAATATTAAAAATCGAACCACTTCCTAAAATCACGAGTTAATTAAAAATCGCAAAGATTAAAAAATAAATTAAAATTGCAGAGAAAATTTAAAAGGAAAATTAAAATATTAAAAACCCAAACACGTTTCAACACAATTTAATTAAAAAAGTTAAAACGTTTTAAGAATTAGAAATATTTTTTAAAAATTGTTGAAAAGAAAGATACAGAATGCAAAATAGATGACGTCATTTGAGGTCATTTTGACTTTTTTTTTTTTTTCATAATTAACAAGGATTATACAAACCTTAATTCCTGAGCGTACTTGGGAACCCATTATTGGAAAATCTAAGTTACGAATTTGATGATTGTGATTTCTTTCGAAGGAAATGGAATAATGTCGCGTATTATGACGTCATGAAGCCCGGCTTAACGCTGTTAAATATTTGAATGCATTCATGTATTTTATAAGGACGAGGAGTTGAATGGAACCTCAACAAACTTTTTCCGGGTCGTTCGCGATGGCGGCGTAATCAGTACAAGCGCAGATTTTGAAATCACACAACGCGAGTTCGAGTCCCATTAGCCCCGAGTTTACTACTGTATTACCTTTTTCCTTTCCACTGATAAATGAGGTGTGTGTGTGTGTGTGTGTGTGTTTCAGGGAGGCAGGAGGGAATTAACCTCCTTCGCAACATCTAAGGTCATATGAAAGAGGGGACCTACAACCGCCTTATGTGGAACTTGAAACACGGGTCACTTCACCATTTGGACACAGCGGACGGTCCCCCAACTACAACCCAGACCCAAAGTCACTTAATCTCGCTGATCTAACGGGAAGCAGTGTTACGAAGTGACCATGACGTAGTCTCTGTTGCTAAATGATGGTTTATGCGGATTTGTATAGCTATTTTTAACGTGTAATTTTAACTACTTCATTAACAACTACAGAAATACTAATATTGTAATTATTACAGCGTAGTGTCTTATTTTAACTGAGCATCGAAGAGTTAAGATTTTCTAAATTGCGTTATGAAAAGGCAAAATTTTAGCTTAAAAATTTCAACATTCTTAATTGCGAATAAATTTTTCCTACTTTGAAAAAATTAAATCGTAATTGAATTTACTCCAGATTCACTCGTGGATGGGAGTAGTACAGTAATATTGCAAAAGATCGATAAATAAGATGTACACGTCACGACCTCAAGACTGCATTCCCTGACAGCTGAACCAATTTCACAAATAATTACAAGAACGTACAGCCATCAAGTTCTACGTTAACTTTCGACATTTGAGAAATTGGATTTATAAACACCCGAAGCGAAATGTGACATTGATTTTTCGACGAAACGTGAATTTTATTCAGTTTTTTAGTATTTTGAAGTTTAAGTAAAATTTACAAAGTTCGTAAATCATTTTACTTAAATTAATGAGTTTACGACTCGAAAAGGCAGAATATAGTTTGTTTTTTACCAAAATTTTTATCATCACAATATTATTATTATTATTATTAATAGCAGTAGTAGTAATCAGTTAAGAGAATCAGAAACTGGCACAGCGCTCAGCCCAAACGGTTGCGGCCAATTGCTCTAACTCCTGGATCATTCTCAACCAGCAACATCGGGAGACGAACCCCCGACCTCAGTATCTTCACTTCGCTAATAGTAAACGACGTTCTTCATCGAGCTACGGGAGCTGGTTAATCCAACCAATGAGACACACTAAATCATTCTCAACAATTTCTTTTAACAAAAGTTATTGCTTTTATTTATTTATTTATTTTTTTAATTCTTTGTATATTCTAATTAAAATCTGTTGTTGTGAAGTTGTTTAATTTTTTCAAGTTTTAAATGTTTTAATTATTAATTTATTATTATTTTTTTAATAATTTGAATTTTTAACTGAAATTATTAATGCTTGTGTGTTTCCTAATTAAGTTCTTTATAAAATGGTTTAATTAAATTAACATTTTTATTGGTTTTTACTTTATTATAAAAATTCTACTTCATAAATATTAAAAGGCTCATAAATAATAATCTGTGATAATTTTATAACTTTATTTTAAATATTTTAGGAGTTATGTGGTTATTTCTACAGATTGCGAAAATTTCAGTTTTTCTCATTATGTAATATCTTCTTTTTCTCTTTTTCAGAATTTTTTTAGATTTAAAATTTTTCGTGAATACCTCTAAATATGCCATGAAGATCTCACATGAAGATAAAATAATTATAAAGCATTATAGAGTTGAAAAAGGTTATAGTGCAAGGAAATTACTTTCTGAATTCGATTATAAAGGATGGACTAGATCGGGTTTAGATTACTTATTGAGAACTATCGATGAAACAGGAAGCATTGAAAGGAAGGTTGGTAGTGGGCGACCAAAATCAGTTAGAGTAGATGAAAATATTCAGAAAGTGGAGGAACGTATCCTTAGTCAAGAGGATCGACCTGGTAGCCACATGACACCTGCTCAAATATCAAAAAACTAGAAATATTAGAATCAAGCGTAAGAAGGATTATTAAATCTGATCTGCAATTTAAACCATTTTAAAGAGTGTATGGACAAAGATTGTCAGAAGTAAACTGTCAGAAAAGAGATGAGAAATCCAAACGTATTTTACGTATAATAACTGAAGATAAACTTTCCAAGACATTTTTTACGGGTGAAAAACGTTTTACGGTAGAGCCACCAAGAAACTCACAGAATGACCGGGTTTATTCTGATGTTGCGAAGAAAATGAAATCCAAGATGAAAGACTGTACGCAACAAGGAGTCACTTTTCTTCTAGCGTCATGGTTTCTGTTGGAGTGTCCAAGTTGGGAAAAACTTCAATATTTTTTATTGAGCCAGGAGTGAAAATTAATGCTCAATATTATTCGAATACCCTACTTGAGAAAATGCTTCCAGAAATGAGAAACTTGGCTAGTCAAGGTTACTTTATTTTTCAACAAGATGGTGCAACATCACATACTGCCAAAACAACCATCGAATATTTGAAAAAGAATGTGCCTGAATTTCTGGAACCGAATAATTGGCCACCTAACAGCCCTGACCTAAACCCTGTAGACTACGGAATATGGGAAAACTTGGCAGAGAGAGTGTATAGGAACAGAATAAGGGATGTCAATCATTTGCGTGAGTTGATTATCGCAAAATGGGCAGAGCTCCCCCAAGAGCAAATAAATCGAGCAATAGACGAATTCAGACCAAGATTAAAAGTGATAGAAATGCAAGGGAATCATATTGAACAGTTCTTTTAATTTTATTAAACTAAAAATTATGTACAGTATATCGTAAAAAAAAATTTTTTTCATGTTAAGTAGGAGAATCTCACGTTTTAGTTAATTATTAATAAAATTAACAATTCTGAAGATATCGTCATAAAAATAAAAAGGATAATAGGTGATTACCTATACTTTATTGTGTAAAAAATTCAACTTAATTAGATAAATGGTTTTGTTTTAATAAAGGTTTGAATTTGGCTTAGTTTTTTTGACAGACCGTGTATATATATATATATATACACACCTTGGTTTGGTTTTGCTTCTGCCTGAATTGTTCATTCTGATGAAGGTCAAGCTTGTCACTCCACCTTAGACCTTCAGTTTAACGTGGAATCCGAACCACGCCCCACCACCACCCCAGCGTCTTAACCACTAGGCTACCTAGGGTACCCATTTATCTACCAACCAAATTTTTCTTATTGTGTGGAAGGATGAACAGCTGGGTTTTGCTGCGTGCCGCCTACCGTCACCGGGTCTCGGTCCGGGGCGATGGATTTTTTTTTTATGCAGGAAGGAGGAGCCAAGGGTAAACGCCCGCAAAAGCGGCCCTCCCATAGAAGAAGAAGAGCGCCAAAGTCAAGGTCCGGGGTTTTCGAGATGCCTAGACACTCTGCATCTGAAAGATGGGAAGTCATAGACAGGAAGAAAGATGGATTGAGGAAGATTCTTCCAGAGTTGACCGGTTGAGTAGATGAAAGAGTGAAAATACCGATTAACCCTTGCATTAGATTGTTGCACAGAAAAGGAATGAGAAAGTGTAGAAAGTCTGGTATTGAGTGCTCTCCTTAAAGGAGGAGGCATGCAGTTAGAGAATTCAGAAGAGCAATGACCGTTATGATAGCGATAGTAAAGAGAGAGTGAGGCAACATTGCGGCGAAGAGAGAGAGAGAGATTGAAGACAATCAGTAAGAGGCGGGGAATTGGTGAGACGAAAAGCCTTTGATTCCACCCAGTCAAGTAGGGCTGTGTGGATTGAACCACCCCATACATGAGAAGCATACTCCATACAGGGGCGAGCAAGACCCCTGTACAGAGACAGGAAATGAGTGGCGATGAAGAAACCGCGGAGGCAGTACAGCACATCTAACCTCTTAGAATCTGTTTTAGAAAGAGAGTATATGTGAGCTTTTCAGGAAAGATCACAAGAAAAGGAAACACCAAGAATGTTAAGAGAAGAGGAAGGATTGAATTGTTGTTGAAGGTAAGGGGATAGTTGTGTAGAAGATTGTGACGAATAGACAGATGGAGGAACTGAGTTTTTGAGGCATTGAAAGCCACAAGGTTTTCTCTACCCCAATCAGATATAGCAGAAAGATCAGAGGTCAGGTGTCCCACAGCCGTCCTACGCGAATCATGAAGTGATTGGTAGTCAGCGACGCTAACCACTACACCACCGAGGCATGGTTGTGACACTGAAAAAAAAATAGAAAGCAAAAATCGAAATTCTATCCAAACTCGTATCAGGTGACTTTGGTTCCTCATGTAAAAATGAACATTCGAACATAAAAACCATACATACATAAGTATTGTATGAAGACAATGAATATAAGGATCCATATAAGGATTATATAATGATTATATAGGAATTATTCATTGTTCATTTTACACACACACACACACACACACACATATATATATATATATATATATATATATATATATATATATATATATATATATATATACACACACGAGGGTGGGCTGAAAAGTAATTCCTCCACTCAAATTTTAAACGCGTTGAAGGATTTTATCGAAACAAAAGCAGGTATGTACCTTAGAGTTTATTCTTCAAAACGATACATTTACTTTTCTATAAAATCACCCTCTACCTCGATACAAGCCAACGATAAATGAGTTTTTGAAATCCATCACGGTAAAACTTGGAGCTTTGACTACGAAACCTAACTTTCACAGCGGCCTTAACTTCGTCAGATTGGTCGCGATTTCCACGGAGATGTTCTCTAAGTTTTGGAAAGAGGTGAAAATCGCATGGTGCTAAATCGGGGCTATATAGTGAATACGGCAAGACGGTGAATTGCAGATCCTCAATTGCTTCTCGCGTTTGAACACTGGTGTGAGGCCGTGCGTTGTCATGGGGAACAATGATTGCGTTTTTGTAGATGCGAACCCTCCTGATCCATTTTTTCAACTTCTTCAGAGTTTCAATATAACGTGCGGAGTTGATTGTTGTCCCTCTTTCCGTAAAGTTTCCGAGGACAACACCATTGATATCCCAAAAAACAGCACCATCACTTTTCCAGTCGATTTTGTAACTTTGAATTTTTTTGGTTGCAGTGAATTTTTGTGCCGATATTCCATGGATTGCCGTTTATTTTCAGAGTCATAATGGTGGACCCACGTCTCGTCTCCTGTCACAATGCTGTGCAGAAATTCATCTTCATTTTCGAAGCGCTGCAGATTTTCTTGGCAAATGCGTAGTCTCTCAGTTTTCATCTCGGCAGTGAGCATACGAGACACCCATCTGGCACAGACCTTTTGGTAACCGAGAATACTGATAATGTGTCCCACTCGCTCTTTGGAGATATCGAGCATTGCAGCAATTTCATTTTGTTTAATGCGACGATTTCCACGAATCAGTTCGTCAACGTAGTTCCGATGAGACCCGTCGGTTGCCGTTACAGGCCTTCCACTTCGCGGTTTGTCTTGAAAATCTTCTTGCCCTGCTTTTCCCTCTTTACACTGCCTCGCCCAACGTCGAACGGTACTCACAACAACACAGTGTTTGCCGTACACAGCTTGCATTCGTCGATGAATGTCTATGGGACAACACTTTCCGCGGTCAAAAATTCAATTACGGCATGTTGCTTTAAGCGAACGTCTTTACTCCTTTCCATTGTAATCGATACTGAACCAATGTGTGGAATGAATGTAGGCTATATTACACTATAACACAAAACCAGTTTTATTTGGTTACCTCTACACAATCTGCAATGGGGTGGGGATATCAAGTTACAACACAAAACCGGTTTTATCTAGCTACCTCTACACAATCCAGAATTATTCAAATGGAAGCATTACTTTTCATCCCACCCTTGTATATATACCACTACACCACTGAGGTGCATATATATATATATATATAATATATATATATATATATATATATATTATGTGCTTCGGTGGTGTAGTGGTTTGCGTCGCTGACTACCAATCCATCGGCCCCGGGATCGAGACCCGGTGACGGTAGGCGGTGAGCAGCAAAACCCTGAGGTTCATCCTTCCACACAATAAAAAAATTGGTTGGTAGGTAAATGGGTACCCTGGGCAGCCTAGTGGTTAAGACGTTGGGGTGGTGGTGGGGCGTGGCTCGGATTCCACGTTAAATTGTAGGTCTAAGGTGGAGTGACAAGCTTGACCTTCGTCAGAATGAACAAATCGGGCGGAAGCAAAACCAAGGCTAACCAAGGTTATATAGTCTCTTCAGGGACAATTTTAAATAATTGTAAATAACATAACATAAAATAACGAAGAGCCTTTATTCATATATACTGTAAAACACACACACACACACATTTTTAATCAAAATATCGGTGTGCAGTGCACCATTGTCACGGCATCACTCAATCCTTTTTTTGCACGAGGATGGTTGGTGGTCCTGCCCATTTTGCCATTCCTATTCGTCAGTTTCTGGATGTGGAATTTCGAGAAAGTTAATCGTTCGTGGTTCTGATATGGTCTGGCCATCACGGTTGTTCCCACTTGACAACATATGAGAAAAGCATTGAGTTATACAGTAACAATGATTCATGGGCTACACACTTAATATTTCGGATCCCTCACTCACTACATTTGTTAAAAAATACTTTTATATCTTTTAAATTTTTATTTTATCTTTTTTTTAACAATTCATGTAAATAAACATTATTCGTTGTTTCATGTTATTATGATTATTATTTAACAATGTTATTGTGCTTTCTCCATTTCATAATTAAGTAACATTTTGCATGCAATCACCCGTTTTTGGGCATTCGACCTTCGCCCCTCCTTCTTGCATTAAAAACAAAAATGTTATTACAAGATTAAAAGAGCCAAGGCTGTTATACTTTTACATATTTTTTGTTTGTTAAGTGTTGTTTACGCTCTTAATTATTCATTTTAAACTATATTAAGTCAATTTATTTATATAAATAAATCTCGTCCATGTCGTTCGAAGCCATATTAACGATAATGTATGATTTCGGGGACGATTGAATCCTCTTTGTAAGTTATTTAGAGGTCTTAGACGCGAAATATCTCTTTTTGAACATCATTATCATTAACATATACATGAACACAATCTCTCTCTCTCTCTCTCTCTCTCTCTCTCTCTCTCTCCTCTCTCTCTCTCTCTCTCTCTCTCTCTCTCTCTCTCTCTCTCTCTCTCTCTCTCTCTCTCTCTCTCTCTCTCTATATATATATATATATATATATATATATATATATATATATATATACTGTGTGTATATATAATTTGCTTCAACGGGCTAAGTATAACTGTGGCCAGACTGTTTATTTGAACTTGAAATATCTTTGGTAAATAAATTGAAGAAGGGAAATTAATTTTTCTCTTTCTTGTTTAATATTCTTTGAAATATTAATCTTGAAATATGACTTTTTTTATTTCTTTTATTTCCTTTTTAAAAGAGTTCGCTGTTTTCCCGTTTCCAAAGATAATGCAGCTTTTATCCTTCATTCAATGTCTCTGAGGAAGAGTAATTATGAGGCAGTGAATAAGATCACTGATAGTGACGAAAGACTGTTGATAAAGACCCCGCGAGGCTTCTCAACCGTTAAGAACGGTTTGCTTCGCTAGCGTTGGGATAAAGGGTTTAAGACCGCCTCCACTGGATCCCTACTCAACTCCCCTGGTACTCAACAGTAGCACGACTTCGCGTATGTGAAGGTTGCTGAAACTGTTAGAAAAGTATAAATTATCTTTCATGCGAGAGTGTCAAGGTCAGAAGTGTCTTAAACTTGAATGGTCATAATGATGAAAGTATGCACGCAAACAAACGGTAATAAACAATACGAGGTTCAATATGTTCAACTTTTATGTTTGGTTTATTACTTATTTACGAAAACGTTGCGTGGCAAGTTTTAAATAAGTTAAACGTAATGAAATGCTATATTTGGTCTTGGACGCTTCTTAAAAATATTTCCACCTATACAGGGTGTCCATAAAGTCACGCATCGTAGGAACATAAGCAATGTCTATTTATTTATGTCTCTATCAAGCCAAATATGTTGAGGAACATTCAAGGAAATCTTCTTTTTCGTTTACAAACATGTTTTGAGATTGGTGGGAATCATTTCGAACAAATAAATTAAACAAAATAAATGTATTTTCCTATGGTGGGTGACTTTATGGACACCCTGTAGAACTCGCATTCAAACGTGGAGAAGTGAGAAAAATGATAAGGATTCTTTGGCGTGGAAAGAATGTCTTGAACTTAGATTTTATATCAGTAAGAATTATTGTACGCAAATAAAGTTTTCATATGTGATATAAAACTATATAACATAAGTACACAAAGAACCATATTTCTATCACTTCGTAGAAAACTTTTCCGTCAGAGATTTCTACACATTGGCGGAATATCATCAAACTGTAGAACTAATTCATGTTCCTTTTCAACCATATATATATATATATATATATATATATATATATATATATATATATATATATATATATATATGATAATATTCTATGATGATATTCCATACAGGGTATGGCAAAAAACCTAGGCCACTATTTTAAATGTATATTTTAAAAATTATAAGGATTTTTTTGTAAGCAAACCAGACATACTAACGCTCGAAAAAGCGCGAAATCGAGGCTATAGGCCAAGAATAGGCTAGTCCCAAATTTCAGTAGCTGCAAAACCATGGACTAGACCATATTTCTGATTTAACCTACGAAATAATGCCGAAGTATTCGCGTGAAGACGAGTTATTAATAAAAAATTGTTGGTTAGAAAAAGCTTGGGGAGCACGAAAATTACTTACAGAGCTTCCAAATAAGCCATGGACTAGAACTGGTTTGAATTATATCACAGACAAAGTGAGGGAAACTGGTGAAGTAGAGCGGAGAAAGGATAGTAGGAGTCCTAGAACGGCTCGAACATAGGCATTATTTGCTTCACCTATAATTTGCTGTATTGGGTTCTATAGATGACATAAAGTGATATAAAAGAAAAATCAATTTTGCCCTACTAGCGCACTTTTGAGAAAAACAAAATGGCCGCTAGTGAAACATATAAATGCTTATAACTTGAAAAATATGCATCCAATTAAAAGACACTATAGAATAAAAATGATTTAAAATAAAAAAAATATATTAGAAGGTGCCCTTTTATAAATTATTTTCTCAATTTTAAATTTTATCAAAATTTACCTCGGTAAATATCACAAATAAATCACTTTTTTCTAAATAAATGAAAAATTCTTTGATGACCGAAGTATATTACTTTCATAATAGTTAATAACCTTATATAAGTTTGAATATTCAAACTATAATCTACAACAACACTAATCAAAGAGAGAAATTATTGGCATTTTATTACCACAATTGCAGAAGCATATAATTAATCAATACACTTCTAGAAAGATCCCTTTTCAAAATCGTGAAGTGTTCGCTTTTATGAAATTTTGGTGAATTATTTCAGTCTCTAATTAAAAGCTAATTGTCAAAAAGTGAAATCATTTCTTTCTTGCTTTCCATACATGGCAGCAATGAACGAGACCTAATTCTTGCTCTTATAAATCCATCACGGGATTCTTGGGAATACAGAGATGAGGCCGCATCGGTGACAAATTTTATTGCCCTCTCAACACTTTGTGAATGAAGTGGATAATTGGGTAGGCACAGTTTTTTAACCCTAAGTGCATTGAGTTCAATATTTGTGAGCGCCATAGTGAGGGGAGGTTCAGTCAGCATTTCTTTTGACCAGTAAATAATATCATCCCATGCGTTTGCGTTGAAATTTATCTCAGGAACCTTAAATTCTCTGATTTTGGACACATTTTCCGTCTTTGTTCTAATGTTCATGATGAAATCAACTGCTCTGTTTCGTTTTTGTTCTGATGTATCTGATAACATTGCTATCAGAACATTTTCGCAATGACCAAAATATGCGTTTCTAGCAATGTAAGGCTTCACTACATTCTGAACATCTTTTGGAAGATGAAATCTTTTAATTGCTCCAAATATGTGATGTGGTCCATTGATATCGAACCAGCTTCGTCCATAATTTGTAACAATGAAGAAAATTATTGAATAAAGAGCCAATGAAGGAGTTTTCTCTGCAATGTATAGGCGGCAGACACGATTTGCTAATGTCAGCCATCGAGAATGGTTCAGTGGTCCGGGTTTTGTATTTTCCAAATCTTTTGGGACATTCCCACTTCTTATAGCCACAATAATTTTGTACAAATACTGTTGATCTTGGCTAAGATCATCGATAACTTCTGATATGTGTGTTAAATCAATGCCTTCTCTAATTGGTTTGAAATTGACTGCAGGCATTTTTTCACATTCTTTCAGTGCTACTCCGATTTTTCCAGCGAAACATGTTGGACCTTTTGTTTTACCATCAAAATGTTCAAATAAGTGTCGAAAGGGAGGTTCATTTGTATGCAGCATACAAATGCTCCATTGTAACGGTTTCTTTAGTTTTTCTTCTATGAGGTGGATGATCCCACCCTTGGCACCTGTGTTGGTATTTGTACTGTCACATCCTATGAGACGAATGCTCTCATTAATAGCTGACTCTTGAAAGAAGAAGAACAAACTATCAGCTATATCTTGAGCTTTACCAGAAGAAGGAACTACATGGGTTAAATATTCATTTCCTGGCTCAGAAACCAAAACATAGTGTTCCTCTCTAATGGAGTCTCCGTACCATTTGTTTCCTTTCTTCACCTTCACCAAAGTCTTGTCCTTTCTTCCATCAAAAAATATAGCAGATATGACAACAGGATTAGTTTTACTCTCTCCATCACCAAACTTTTTCTCATTTTCTCCCTTTCCCGTCGAATTTTGTTCTTGTCAATCAAAAGCGTACTATCTTCTTTAGTGATTGCTCCATAATCAACTAAAGCAGCTGAAGCCAAATCAGCTGCTGCTCGATCTGAAATTCCAAATCTATCGGCTTCCATCGCTACAGTAGGCAATGGAAGCCTCATTTGACCTTGTATGGCAACTGACTCATAGTCTGATTCACTCTGATGTGGGTCTAATTCATATTGTGTGGAAGTATTCTCTACATCTGAAAAACACTCTATTTCGGTTAAAATATGAGAGCCCTTCATTTCTCTTCTTCTTTTAACATTCCTTCTTCTGTCCGCAATTTCCTAGACTGCTCTTCTTTTGGTACCTTCAGTTCTCTTCGACAGGTGCATCTTATGTGAACATCTTCGCAGCTCTCAGGAGAGCCAAAGTTTTGATGAGAGATAAAAGGGCATTTACAGGCACTGATATCGAATAATTCTTCCAAGGTGTCATTAAAATTTTCTCTCATTTTGACACTACTTTTTGATCTACTAACATCGTTTGCTTTGCCGATGAACCGCTTTAATTTAATATAAGTTGATTTGTCAGCTATTGCAGGAATTGAAGCTTTTCTCCAAATACAGAGTATATCTTCAGTAATTTTGTTGAAAATATCAGAGTTATGTGAAGTTACTGAAGTGGCTTCTTTTAAAAGAACATGGTATTGGCCCACCTGGTTATTTGTTGGCAATGTTGTAAGAGGAAGCTCTTGTGCGGTTCCAAATATAAAATGTGGTTTTGATTGACTCCTTGTATCTCTAATGTTTGAAGCAGAAGCCATATTTGTTACTAATTATCAGAAATTATCAATTCCAAATCCAACAAAAACCTGAAAAATAAAAAAATTTCATTAAACATCTGAAACATTTATATGAGGTAGAAAATGTGAAATAAATAAGTTTTGCTTCAGCAAACGTTTTAGTAAAAAGAATACTTTTCGAGTTATGAAGCGTATAATGACTGGCTGGCGGCCATTTTTTGGGGGAAAAAATGGGGTACTTAGGATGAATTGAAAATTTTTTAATTCTCATATTCTTTTTTATCACCCTTCAATCCACCTTATTACCAGTGAAGCAATAGTTGAAAAATTTTTCACCCCACCCTAAAAAGCAAATATCGATCTCGTAGGGACAAGAATATTGCGTCAAGAAGAACCTGGGACGCATTTAACGCCAAATGAAATAGCTATGGAAATAGAAATATCTGACAGAAGTGTTCGGCGAATAGCAAATTTGACTTAAACTTGAGGACATACAAACGAGTTTCAGTACAAGCTTTAACTGACATTCATAAGCAAAATCGCTTGCTGTGTTGCCAACAATTACTCGTTAGATTTTCATCGCGCACAGTTCGTACGATATGGTTTAGTGATGGGAAAATATTTACGGTTAGTGAACCAATTAATAAATAATGGTCGGTGCAGCATTTTCAAAACTAGGAAAGACATGGATAGTTTTTGTAGAACCAGGAATACGAATGGATTCGGAATATTACTGTAATCATGTTGGTCTTCCATATTTTCAAAATATTAGACAAATATGCGGTGATAACTTCGTTTTCTAGCAAGATGGTGCACCTTGTGATCACGCCAGAGCCACAGTTGATTACCTGAGACAAACAGCCCCTGCTTTCATACGACCTGCAATGTGGCCGGCCAACAGCCTGAATTTAAATCAGTTGGACTACTCAGTGTGAGAAGCACTAAAAGAAAAGGTTTACCGCCCTGGTCATCAAATGGACAAATGGAGTAGCATTTCGCAACGATTTCCGAACAGTGCTATCGATGAGTGGCGAGTGAGCTCTGTAGGGATAATGACGGAGGGCATTTTGAACACCTCTTGTCATGATGTGTAAGATGAGTGATCCAATACTGAAAAAAGATTGTTTTAAGTTTGTTTACATTATTTGTTTAAAATATACATTTAAAATATGGCCTAGTTTTTTTTGCCATACCCGGTATATATATATATATATATATATATATATATATATATATATATATATATATATATATATATATATATATATATAGTGGTGGACAGGATATCCGCATCCGCATCTGCGCATATCCGCATCATTTTTAACATCCGCATCAGCATCCGCACTTCTGACTGCGGATGTTATGCGGATATTACCTCAAATAAATTATGCAATTTACAATTAAATTAGCTTATAAAGTAGCTTTAAGGCCCAGTCATACACATTTCATGTAAAGTATTACCGGGTAATAAATAGCTGGTAACAGAAAATTGAATGAAACTCGTTTCATTGAATTTTCTGTGGCTGAAACTCTTGAGAAAGTTATTATTTTTATCATAATGAAAACATTAATATTAATTTTAATTCTTATGCATTGCCCCATAATAGTAATATCACGAAATTTGAAAAATTATGGTCATATATTCATAATTCTATATTATATTGATAGATTAACTAAATATCCGCATCCGCGGATATTGAAATTAAAGATCCGCATCCGCAGATGTTGAAAAACTGACATCCGGTCCACCACTAATATATATATATATGATTGATTGAAGTACCTCTGGCGTCGCAACATGCGACGCAACTTCGGTCCCCTTAACGGCAACGTAGACAAGTACCCAGCAAAAGGAAACCTACCCCTGACGACGACTAGACTAATTAAAAGTAGCCATTTTAAAATATGTAAAATTATGGGGTGGACAGGCTTAACGTACTCCAGTGCTTGCAACGCGCTTCTGGAGTCGCCAAAAATACAAAGCCCTGATCTTCAGGTGATCCTGAGTGAATGCTTATTGTAACTGGTCTAGACCTACTGCCTCCTAGATAGGCTCAAGGAGGGCTTTGGACCTAGATAACCCTAGATTTACTTTTAAGAGATTTAGTTGGTTGGAAGGCTAATATAAAGTTTTGGGAACACCAGATTTCGGTGACCCACCCATTTCAACTATCGAACCAATCAGGGTAAGTCTTACATCCGGGTTAGGTTACACTAGGCTTGGTTGTCGTTTTAGGTTCGTTAGTTATTTCCTACGTGACCTTCTCTTGGCCAATTAGGAGCCAGAAAACTAATGTCCCCGAAACTTAATATTTACCACGTTGGAATACTTCTTACACAGATGAATCTGAAAATGATTATCCAACATACATTTATACACATTTAATTTCCTTCATGCAATTAATGCATGCGTGATAACGCAAACAACAAATAACATTAACTGTGTATGTGCAAATTTCCTTTTCTGTGCGCTGCATCAGGGAAAAATGGTAAATATTTCACCTATTTGAATATCCATCACGGCAAAAATGGAGAAAATTTTAGAACGAAAATTGTCATTATAAAATTGATGAAACGTAATGATATGTCATTCAAAGTTTGTGGAATTTTTTGAGGCAGTTATTAGGAACTGTTTCATCTGTAAATTAAATAAAAACCTTAATTCCATCAAATCTGACGTAATTTCGGCTCTTTATATGGTATTGATGAATGAATTCAGTATGACTTTACAAATGAACAGATACAGTGTAAGCAGTAAAGTTCTGTATATGATATGAAAAATTTAAGCCCTTTGGTTTCCAATTACGTGTCAAAATAGTTCCTTTCAGAATTGGGTTCCAAAATGGGGAACAAATAGACATTAATGGGAACTTATTGCCTTTCATTTTGACCCTATATACGAAAGGTCAATGTTAGGAACTCTTTAATACTTGGAACGTTAAAGATATTAAAAGCCCACTTTGATACTGCGACTTTAAGGCTTTCCGAATTTTCCCGTTTATAGTGTAGAATATACTATTTTAACAAATGAGAAATCCTCTGTATAGATAGATCGATAGACAGTAATTTACTTTATCTGGATATGCACCTTAACTGTATAATAAAGCTATGGTTAATGAGTCAAAGTACGTACGATATGCAGTAGTATGGTATATATGAAATATGCAGGTACACTGAAAAAATATTTGGTTAACATAACTAAAATGTATCAACCAAAGTTCTTTTTCGATTTTATAAGCAAAACTTTGGTGATGCGATCTATCATTTTGTCTTACGAACATAAAATTCCCTCATTATTACTAATATTAAGTACAAGAAACCAAAATAAAGTTAGTGTTATATTGACTAAGAGTCTGATAACGTGAGCCAAAGTTTGTTTCATGTAAGTATTTCTTAATAAAGTATACAATAATCATACACTTCTCCCCACCAGTTGTGCAGTTTGATTGAAATATGAATGAAGACAGGAGTCCGCAAAGAGTCTTAAAAATTCATTTTCCTGAAGTCGTTTTTTTGAGTATGAGTAACACATCCACACTGTTCCATTATTAAATGTTTCGTGACAGCCAGTAACCAGCGGGAACTGGAAAAAGAGGTAAATCATATACAGAGTAGCCACAAAGTCCCTTTGCAGTGAAATTACAGTATATCTGTATATTGCCCTTGTTTTTCATGCAAAAGGACTTTGTGGCCAACCTGTAGAGTTTGCCTCAATTCATGTATGAGTTCTCACTGTTGTTTTATTTTCTCTCTCTCTCTCTCTCTCTCTCTCTCTCTCTCTCTCTCTCTCTCTCTCTCTCTCTCTCTCTCTCTCTCTCTCTCTCTCTCTCTCTCTCTCTCTCTCTCTCTCTCTCTGCCGATAGAATAGACAAACTGAGCGCGTTTAAGGCTCCTGGGCCAGACCAGTTTCTCCCCAGAGTGTTGCGGGAGGTGCGCGACCAGGTGGCTCACCACCTGGCTACAGTCTTCAACAAATCGTTGGAGAAGGGCCAGGTGCCTGGTGACTGGAGGGAAGTCAATGTGACCCTTATCTTTAAGAAAGGGGATCACAAAAGTCCAGGGAATTATCGTCCCATTAGTCTCACTTCAGTTGTAGGTAAATTATTAGAGGGGATAATAGCGGATAGGATCGTTGATCATTTGGATTCCTACAAGCTGCTTGGGGACTCCCAACATGGGTTTAGACGGCATAGGTCGTGTCTCACCAACTTGCTCGAGTTTTTCCACGTCATGTTGAGTGAGTATGATAAGAGTAGGGTGATTGATATACTTTATCTCGACTTTGAGAAAGCCTTTGATAAGGTACCTCACCGCCGGCTAATGGCCAAACTCCGCGCGCTGGGTATCGGTGGGGAAGTAGGTAGGTGGATTGAAAAATGGCTGAAGAATAGGCAGCAGAGGGTTGTAATTAAAGGGGTTAGTTCGGGTTGGGCCTCGGTCACTAGTGGGGTTCCTCAGGGTTCCGTTTTGAGGCACTGTTGTTTATCATTTACATAAATGATATCGACGGTGACATCGTCAGTCGGATCGCCAAATTCGCTGATGACACCAAGCTTGGGGCCAATGTTGGAACGCCCGAAGCGATCGAGGAACTGCGTGCGGACCTTGGTAGGATAGGAGAGTGGTCCGAAAAATGGCAAATGCCGTTTAACTTGGGTAAATGCAAAGTGATGCACACTGGCTACGCCATTCCCAAGTCGGACTACTCCATGTTGGGGAGTAATATCGAGGCCACTGATTTGGAAAAGGACTTGGGTGTGCTAATTAACAGCGACCTTAAGTTTACCAAACAGTGCGTAGAGGTGGAAAAGAAAGCCCAGAAGGTGTTGGGTTATATCAAGAGGCAATTTCAGTTCAGAACAAGGAGATTGTGCTCTCTCTGTACAATTCTCTGGTTCGGCCGCACCTGGAGTATGCTGTGCAGTTCTGGTCGCCCACCCTCAGGAAAGATATTGAGAGGCTGGAGCGAGTGCAGGCGAGGGCCACAAAGTTAATTCCTTCCGTTAGGCATATGGGCTACAATCGACGCTTACGCGCCCTGAACTTGTTTTCGCTGGAAACTCGGAGGCTGCGCGATAAACTCATCGAGGTTTTCAAGCTGTTACGCGGGTTCAACGATGTCGATTTTAGAAGCATGTTTAGTTTAAATGATAACCCAACTCGCAACAATGGTTGGAAGTTGGATTTGAAACGGTTTAGGACTAGTGTGTGTGGGAATTACTTTACCTATAAGATCTGTGACACGTGGAACAGGTTACCTTCAGAAGTTGTGAACAGTTCCTCTGTGGATCACTTCAAGAAAAGGTTAAACTAAATCTTGCACACTATTTGAGGGTGTAGAAAATTTTCACTGGCACCCGTTGCCATTGGTACCTCCTCGGTATGGGCTGCAAGGCCTTATATATATATATATATACACCGTGTGTGTGTGTGTGTATATATATATATATATATGTGTGTGTGTGTGCGCAAACCGTGCATGGAACAGGGAACTCTGCCGGGAAAATTAAATCCACTATCGTCCGAATAAGTAATGGTAAATGACAGATACTAAAGTTTTGTTTTAATGATGGAAGCCCAACATGGACAACGGGTCACTAACTTTCCTAGCTTTGATGGTGACTCGTTGCCCACGTTGGGCTTTCCGTCATTAAAAAGCAAAACTTTAGTCTCTGTCATTTACTATGACTTATTCGGACGATAGTGGATTTAATTTTCCCAGTAGAGTTCCTTGTTCCATGCACGGTCTGTGTGTAACACAAAAGTTTCTCAGGGAACAAATCTGAGTTGTAACATATATATGTGTGTGTGTGTGTGTGTGTGTGTGTGTGTGTGTGTGTGTGTGCGAGCGCAGGTTCGCAACGCGAGTATTGGGATGGGTAGACAAAGGTAATAAAAGAACAAAGGCTACTGTGACATATCTGAAATAATGTTAATTAATAAGAGGAAATTTAATGACAACGTTGCCACAATTCTGCAAATAAGAAAACTAATTATTTGGCCAAATTTGAACTTCAACTTAGGAGAAACTTCAACAATTACAAACTGGCATTCATTATCCTTCATATTATATACGGAGTTTCTGTTCCATACTATATAATATATCATTAATTTACATTATCAGCATAAATGTTGAGGAAGTATGGAATGCATTCCGGGACCAGTTTATGGTGCTGCAGTCTGCTGCCATACCCTCAAAACCGGTCACCCTGCTTCAACGCAGCCTAAGTGGTTCAGTCGTGACATCGCTTCGGCTATCCGAAATAGGAAAGCTGCGTATAGGAGGGCGAAGGACAATCGTTCCCATGAGAACACTGAGTCGTATGTCCGCCTGTGCAGAGAAGTGAAGGCGAAGGTTAGGCTAGCGAAACGTGACGAAGAACTCCGGGTGGCAAGCCTCTGCAAGGGGAACCCTAAGGACTTCACTTATGTTAATAGTAGAAAGCCCATTAGAAGTAATAGGTCCGTTAAAGGACCCCAGCGGCATTCTGCGGACCTCCGACGCGGAAATCGCTAATGTGCTTAATGAGTACTTTGCGGGAGTGTTCACCAGGGACGACACCCGCGTCATCCCCGAGCCAGGCGTCAAGCACGAAGGTGCTGTCCTGGATAGTGTTCGGTGTACCGCGACAGTCGTTGCCGATAGAATAGATAAACTAAGCACGTTTAAGACTCCTGGGCCAGACCAGTTTCTCCCCAGAGTGTTGCGGGAGGTGCGCGACCAGGTGGCTCATCACCTGGCTACAGTCTTCAACAAATCGTTGGAGACGGGCCAGGTACCTGGTGACTGGAGGGAAGCCAACGTGACCCCTATCTTTAAGAAAGGGGATCACGAAAGTCCAGGGAACTATCGTCCCATTAGTCTCACTTCGGTTGTAGGTAAATTATTAGAGGGGATAATAACGGATAGGATCGTTGACCATTTGGATTCCTACAAGCTGCTTGGGGACTCCCAACATGGGTTTAGACGGCATAGGTCGTGTCTCATCAACTTGCTCGAGTATTTCCACGTCATGTTGAGTGAGTATGATAAGAGTAGGGTGATTGATATACTTTATCTCGACTTTGAGAAAGCCTTTGATAAGTACCTCACCGCTGGCTAATGGCCAAAGTCCGCGCGCTGGGTATTAGTGGGGAAGTAGGTAGGTGGATTGAAAACTGGCTGAAGAATAGGCAGCAGAGGGTTGTAATTAAAGAGGCTAGTTCGGGTTGGGCCTCGGTCACTAGCGGCGTTACTCAGGGTTCCGTTTTGGGACCACTGTTGTTTATCATTTACATAAATGATATCGACGCTGGTATCGTCAGTAGGATCGCCAAATTCGCTGATGACACCAAGCTTGGGGCCAATGTTGGGACGCCCGAGGCGATCGAGCAACTGCGTGCGGACCTAGGTAGGATAGGAGAGTGGTCCAAAAAATGGCAAATGCCGTTTAACTTGGGTAAATGCAAGGTGATGCACATTGGCTACGCCAATCCCAAGTCGGACTACTCCATGTTGGGGAGTAATATCGAGGTCGCTGATTTGGAAAAGGACTTGGGTGTGCTAATTACCAGCGACCTTAAGTTTACCAAACAGTGCGTAGAGGTGGAAAAGAAAGCCCAAAAGTTGTTAGGTTATATGAGGAAGCAATTTCGATTTCGGAACAAGTAGATTGTGCTCTCTCCGTACAATTCTCTGGTTGGACCGCACCTGGAGTATGCTGTGCAGTTCTGGTCGCCCACCCTCAGGAAAGATATTGAGAGGCTGGAGCGAGTGCAGGCGAGGGCCACAAAGTTAATCCCTTCCATGAGGTATATGGGCTACAATCGACGCTTCTGCGCCCTGAATTTGTTTTCGCTGGAAACTTGAGGCTGCGCGATCAACCCATCGAGGTTTTCAAGTTCTTACGCGGGTTCAAGAATGTCGATTTTAAAAGCATATTTAGTTTAAATGATAACCCAACTAGCAACAATGATTGGAAGTTGGCTTTGAAACGGTTCAGCACTAGTGTGTGTGGGAATTACTTTATGTATAAGATCTGTGACACGTGGAACAGGCTACCTTCAGAAGTTGTGAACAGTTCTTCCGTGGATCTGTTCAAGAAAAGGTTAGACCGAATCTTGCCCACTATTTGAGGGTGACAGAATTTTTCCCTGGCACCCGTTGCCATTGGTACCTCCTCGGTATGGGCTGCAAGGCCTTTTGAGGTACTACTTTTCCTTGTAACACTCTCTCTCTCTCTCTCTCTCTCTCTCTCTCTCTCTCTCTCTCTCTCTCTCTCTCTCTCTCTCTCTCTCTCTCTCTCTCTCTCTCTCTCTCTCTCTCTCAAAATAACTAAATAAATAAATATTAGTATTTGAGCAAAATTACGTTAACATTGTTATTAGTAATAATACTGTTATATTACACTTATACCACATTATTGATATTATTATTATTATTATTATTATTTTATTATTTCCCTTGAGCCAACATATTTATGAAAGAACTTAGAAAAGATAACATGGCTCCGTGCCATACATTTTTATGCTGCAAGCAACGCTTTTCGAAAGTCCCATAATCTCATTTTCGGCAAAGAAACACCACTTCTTTTGAAAAAATTTAACTTCACAAAATATCTCTTCAAAGTTTCCTTTCGTGTATATATATGATGCAAACCACAAGGAAAAAGAAAAAGAAAAAAGTTTAATTGTGAATGAGATATACTGTATGTCTTGGCTGTATTAAAACATTATGAGAGAGAGAGAGAGAGAGAGAGAGAGAGAGAGAGAGAGAGAGAGAGAGAGAGAGAGAGAGAGAGCAAAATGTTGCAACTGTTTTTTTGAAATATCTCCGTTTTACTTCCGTAACCTAAAAATGAGAGATTTCCTTCCTGGAAATCAATTACGAATAAACAGAGACGTTGGAAAATGGTTTTAAATTATTATTTTTTTTTCTTAAAGATATTTTTCCTTGAACTGAATAATATCTTAAACTCAATATTATCGCGTCGATTGGTCGTATGTTAATATGCAACAGAGAATAGAATATAAAGACAGAGCGAGTCATCTCTTTAATAATTTAGAAATTTTGCATCTTGCCTGTAGTAATCCTTGCTCAAATGATTCTCACTGTAAACTCATAGATAGGTATTATCATAATTTCGTATCCCTGTTAAGGAAAGCAGGAAGACCCCTATTAAATCTTACAACTATCATACTAAGATTATTTCTGGATGGAATGATTTTATTGCCTCTCAGAAGAGGGAATCGAAAGACGCCTACGATTTATGGTGCCTTCATGGTAGACCCAGATTAGGACCGGTATACATGTATATGTGTAGAAGTAGGGGTCAGTATAAGGCAGCCATAAGGCGATGTAAACAGGAAGAAGATTCTATTCGAGCATCAAAAGACTGTGAGGCTCACTTAAATAATGATGATAACAAATTTTGGAAATGCGTTACGAATGAAATGGGTGTCAAAAATGCCCTCCCTCCGACAATCGATGGGGTGTCTGGGAAAAGTGAAATTGCAAGGCTGTGGAAAAACCACTACTCAAACATTCTTAATAGTGTGAGTAGGGATAATCTTAAGATAAGTTGCAGCGAAACGACTGTGGGGGGGGGGAACCAGGGAAAATACTTTAATATCAGTTCCTGAAGTGAAGAGGTTAATTAAAGAGTTAAAGACTGGTTCGACGTTAAAGGTAGATGACCTATCGAATGAGCACTTAAAATATGCCAATGACGTGGTGTGTCTGCATATATCAGTGGTCTTCTCAGCCATGCTTTTTTATAGTTATGTCACTGCAGAGTTCATGAGGGTACATATCTTGCCCCTTGTCAAAAATAAGTGTGGGGACATTCTATCCAGCAATAATTACAGGCCTAGTGCTGTCGCCTCTTGCTTTCGAAACTACTAGAGAAACTCTTGTTACTCCGATTAAATGATAACTTATGGACATCTAATCAGTTTGGTTTTAAAAGTTCCCACGCAAATGATCTGAGTATCTACGTATTGAAGGAAATTATATTAAATACACTGAGAGTAATTCAACTTTTTATAATTTTTTCCTTGATATAAGTAGGGCATATGATAGAATGAACCACAATATTTTATTTGAAAAACTATAACAGAGGAAAGTTCCCATGTACATATTAAATTTATTGAAATTTTGGTATTTCCACCAATCTTTTACTGTTAGGTGGGACAATGTATTATCTGAATGTTTTGGTTCCTCTTGCGGGGTGAGGCAAGGCTCCTTGCTCTCTCCTCTGATGTTTAATGTGTATATTGATGGATTAATTGCTTCATTTAATGAGGCAACAGCTGGGTGTTGTATAGATAACACAAGGATAAATAACTTAGTCCATGCCGATGATATGATGTTAATAAGTCCTCCTGTTAAAGGCCTGGATTTTCTAATAAAAGTCTGAGAATTATATTCACAGAAACATGATATTCTTTTTCATGTTACAAAAAGTAAGGTTATGCAGTTCCATCCTAAAAGCTCTAATCAGCCAGCTGATATTAGTTTCAAAATGAGAGGTGAAGCAATAGAGGAAGTACAAGAATTTAAGTATTTGGGTCAAACTATTACCAGCTCCTGAAATGATGACTCAGATACAAGAAAACAATATCGAAACCTTTGTGTTAAAGCGAATATGACTATAGGAACTTCCGGTTCTGTACAAATGAAGCTAAAGACACTCTCTTTTGTACTTTTTGCAGTAATATATAATATATACGGACAGCAACTCTGGGTGAATTATAAAAAAGGTTCTGGCAGAACCTTAAATTTGCTGTACAACAGGTCTTTTAGACTCTTACATAAATTACCCCCGAGATGCTCAGCTTCACAAATGTTTGCTACCCCCAATGTCCCGAGCTTCCCGGAGGTAACAAGACGTGCTCAATACAGTCTCATGCAAAGAATTAAAAAGTCAACCAACCCGATTGTCCGAGCTATTCATCAGTCCTGCCGTATATCTTCTAAGCTATGGAATTCATGGTATAAAAACGTGTCTATAACTCCACTTAATTTTGACATTACTGTACTACTTCTCATTAATTGTAGGCCTACTTCTATCCTTAGTATTTGAATTGTCATTGTATTCTATTGTCAGTTCGTATTATTAATATGTGTTATATGGACTATGGTCTGCCAATAAACTTTTTAATTTTCATTTCAATACATTTCTCAAGTGCGTATCGAATGGCATTATAAAAAGATCACTATTATGAAGGTTCTTCCTGCCTGTACAATATTATTAATAAGGTTTCAGATGTCCGTAAAAACTCCTGATTAATCACGAATAAAAGCAAGTTCGTCATTTTATTAAAGACACCGCAATCCTCGTTACCGGCAGAAGTCCATACTGAAAAAAGCTTTCTAGGTACCGTTGAGAAGTTACGATAAGAGACGCCTCCCACGTTAATGAACATTTCTCACCAAGGCCTGAAATTGTGGTCAACCTCATGAAACACCCCCACGGTATCGCAAAGCAGACTTCAAGAAAATGAACCTAAAAGGGCGAACATCAAAATCAACAAAGATCATCACCAAAGAAACTGAAAAAGCAACCATACAAAACGGAATCACCCAAGTCTCTGGTTCCTCAAGATTTAACAGTCGAAGTTTTAAGTCAGTCTTCCGTCAATATCGCTGCAGAAAGCATCTCTCACGTATAGGCCAATAAACGTTCCCCGCCTATATTAACTCAGTGATTGTACACTCTCTTTCTTGACCTACATCTGCCTCAGCCTAAAGTACCATTATAGAAATTCAACGAGTGTGTAAACATTCCGTTTCTTTACGTCTGGGCATAGAACTCGTATTGTGTATCTTTTATCGAGCTAGCAATTATTATTGTATTGCTGTACAATTTAATGTAATTTATAATTTGTTGTTGTTGTTGTTGTTGTTTAGCCGATCAGCCCACCCTGATCGAGCAAGCCGGCGGCACGCAGGTAACCGATCGCCCTCTCCGGAGTGGACCAGAGGTTCAGCGCACTAGTGATGTTGTGTTGTGTTCGTTGTTGTGCTAGAGCGTTACAGTCCGTCATAATGTGTTCAATTGTTTGTGGTGTGTCTCGGCACAGGTGGCAGGTGTCGTCTATGGAGTTGTCTAGTCTGTGTTTATATGTCCGTAAGTTTGGGTGATGTCCACATCGGAATCGTGCTAAGTTAACTCGATCCGATCTGCTCAGGCTGATCTCTGACCTGTTAATGGGTGGCGGCTTCGCACCTAGGACCGCATTCGGACCGAGTCGTGTCAGTGCTTTGTGGGTTAGATGTGTGTGTATGTGTTTTCTGTACTGTGTGATGTCTGTGGGGCGTGGTATGGAATGGAGTATTTCGTTATAATATCTCTCTGGTGTTACCTTAATGGTGCGAGGTGTTGGTGCATGATTGTACATGTAGTGGCAAGGGTGTTGTGGGTTGTGTCGCTGCTGCCATGAATTGTGTTCCCCTCATGTCTAAATGTTCCCTAACTTTTAGTATTTTTGTTTCTGTGTGCAGGTGTTCTATTGGTGTTGTTTGAGTGCATCCTGTAATGATACGAAGTGCGTTGTTTTGTATTGTTTGTAAGGTGTTTATGTGTGTGTTTGAGATAATGGGTGCCCAGCATGGGCTAGCATAGTCCATAACTGAGCGAATATGTTGTTTGTATATGAGTGATGTTGTTTCCTGCTGGTGTCCAAAGTTTGTGCCTGTTAGTACCCTAAGCGTGTTAAGTCTTGACGTACATTTGGTTTTAATGTCCTGAATGTGGTTTGCACAAGATAATGATGTGTTGTATGTGACACCAAGTATTTTGGTTCTGTGAGTGTGTGGAATGTTGATGTTGTTTAGTGTAAGCTGTGGAATTACCTGGTGTCTTTTGTGTTGCTTGTAAGCAAGGTGATGGTTGATTTTGTGGGCGCTACTTTGAGTCTATTGTGTGTGAGCCAGTCTTGTATACTGTTTATGTATGTTTGTAGGTTATTTGTAGCGGTGTCGATGTTGTTGTGGGTGGATGTTAGAGTGATATCATCTGCATATGATGATAAGGTAAGCTTGTTATCTATGGGTGTTGGAATGTCATGCATGTATAAGTTGAAGAGTGTTGGTGAGAGAACAGAGCCTTGAGGGACCCCGTTCGGAAAAAGCTTGTTTTTGGATGACTTGCCATTAAATGTGACATGTGAGTATCTTCCTGAGAGATAGTTGCTCAGCCACCTTTTGGTGTTATTGTGCATGTTTGTTTTGAGTATTTTGTTTATGAGAGGGAAGCGTGGGATAGCATCAAATGCTTTACTAATGTCTATTGTTGCTAATAGTGTACGTTGAGCTGGTCTTCTGGAGTTGATGCCATCCATGATGTGCTGCGTGAGGTTAGTGAGTAATGTCGTGGTTGAGTGGTGAGGTCTGAATCCATGTTGAGTAGGCGATAGTGGTATGTGGGTTGGTGATTTGTAAGATTAGTCTTTCTGTTACTTTGGAAGGTGTGCATAGTAAAGTAATGGGTCTATAGGAAGCTGGTTCTGTTGGATTTTTGTTTGGTTTGAGTAGTGTAATAATTTTACCTTGTTTCCATATGTCAGGAATAATACAGTGTTGGTATGAATATGTGCTGATATTTGTGAGAGCTAATATTCCTTGTGGGCCCAAGTGTTTAAGGTGTATGTTAGATATGTTGTCTGGTCCAGTAGCCTTCGAATTCTTAATGTTTTTGATGATCTTGGTGGTCTGGTCTGTATTGAAGGGTGTAATGGTCATGTCGAGTCTGTAGGTTTTCTTGTGTCTGGCTGTTTGTCTGTCTGCATGTTTCTGGTTGTTGTCTCTGTTTAAGTGACTTATCTTTGCGTAGTGATTAACTAGAATGTTAGCTTGTTGTGTGTATGTTGGGATATTATTTTGGCTGCGACAGATTGCCGCGTGTGAGGTGTGAATGCCGCTGTTAGAGTGGGTAATGCTGTTTATAGTCTTGTATAGCCTGTATGTATCTGTGGAGTGGTTTAGTGTTGTTATGAATTCCCTGAATGTTTCTGTTTGTTTTTCTTTGAGTTTGTTGTTTATTTCTGTGTTGAGCTGTTGTATCTGCTGTTTTATGGCTTCTGTGTGTGGTGTTTGTGTGTTATATTTGAGGTTGTTACGTTGCCTTATGAGGTGGGCTATTTCTCTAGTGTAATTTGGGTTGTATTTCCTAATGTTGCCCTTGGGTATGTATTTGTTTGCATTATTGATAATCTGATTAAATGTCTTGAGTGTTGTATCGATGTTTATGATGGGTGTGCTGTTTAATGTGGTGAATTGTTCCTCAGTCTGTATTTTGAACTGTTCCCAATCAGCTTTCTTGTAATTTCTGTAAGTGTGCCTAAGGCTGTTGGGGCAGAGTGTAGAATGTGTTGTAATGATGATGGGCAGGTGGTCTGATGACAGTTGTTTTTCTGTTCTCCATTGTGTATGTGTTGCTAGTGAGGGGGAACAGAACGTTATGTCTGGGGAGGAGTTTGAGTATCCTGCTTGATGTGGTATGTGTGTATGTTCTTCTGTATTGTTAAGAATGAAGAGGCTGTTTAGTTGTGTGGCTATGTTGGCGCCTCTGGTGTTGTTTTGGTTGTGCAGGTACCAACTAGTGTCTTTGGCGTTGAAGTCTCCTCCTAAGATGACATTAGTGAGAGAGGCAAGATTGTGTAACTGTGGATTGTAATTGGCTGGCACCTGAGGTGAACTATCTGGTGGGATGTAAATGTTGATTAGTGTGGTGGTGTGTTTTGCGCGTGTTTTAATGTTAACTGCCTGTATTTCTATCGTGTTATCTGCTTGGATTGTGTTTGTAATGTTTTGGGTAGCATCAGTGTAGCTAATGCTTTTACGTATGTAAGTGATGAGTCCACCCCCGTTACCCCCAGTACGATCTTGACGGATCGCCGTGAAGTCAGGGATGGTGGGTGTTTTGTGTGTGCGTTTTAGTTTTGTTTCTTGTATAAGTGCTATGTGAATGTTTTGTTTGTGTACGAATTCCCTAAGCTGCATGATTTTGTTTGTGAGGCCATCTACGTTGTACTGTAATATGTTAATATTATACTTCTGTATATGTCTCATGGTGCTATTGTGTCTATGTCTTTGTGTATGGTGACATGTGTAAGTTGTTGTGGGGCCTGGATTAGTCTTAATGTCGCCAGAGAGTAAGAGTAGTTCGGGGAGCACGCAATTGTTCCCTGTAATTGAAAAAATAGCACGCTGAGAATAGGTCCGGCCCCGGGAGCCGATCGGCACTCTGACCGTGCCACGCAACAGGCCGTCGACTGCCAGTCTAGCCAACCGTAGACAGCCCGCTGCACGGAGATTTGAGGAAGTTTGGCCACCAGCGCGTTGATGTTTTGGTTTGACGTCGCTTCTTCGCGTTGACGTGTCCTGCGCTGGAGGATGCAGCCACTGTTTAGAAGCTTCCTCGTCAGCTGCTAACACTTTTTTCACGTTGTTCTAACTACTGTACCTGTTCAGACGTTTTTTATAAACAAATCTTTATAAACAAATATGCAATTTTGTCTTGCTCTCTTTGTTGGAGTTCTGAAAATGAATTGCCCTCCTCTGCTAAATTGCTCTAATATGGACTCTGTTTCTTCTCTTTCTTTTATTTTCACTAGAAATATGTCTAAAATTCAATACAGAAATCTTCTTGGGAAGAATTTAGCACCACAAAGTTAAAACTGTGAAGCACAAAATGTCAATTAGACTAGTTGTTGTGAACGGTGGAAAAATAGAGGAAGTGCATTCATTCCTGTGTGTTCAGTGTTGTGCCCATAGCAACACCATCTATCTGTATAGATTTGTTGTTGTATTTGATTGTGTATTCACTCTGACAATTAATTCATAACATATCAAGCCTTTTATAACTTTTATTTATAACCATGTGTTTTGTGCTGTCTGAACTAGTGATGGATCGAATAACCGCAACCGCAACCGCACTACAACCTCACCAAAATTCACAACCGCAACCGTAACCGCAACCGCCGTTCCATAAGTGCGGTTGCGGTTGTAAAAGCTTAGTTAATTTTAATTTTAGGTTAATTAGAAATATTTCTTTTTTTAAAAAGAAAATGATGGGTCTCATGCGTGCTTAAACGTGACGTCATACGGCTGCCGTAGTAAAATTGGTTTAAACTGCGCTCTAAGTTATTACTCTGTGAGCTCCATGAAGTAACATTTATTTTTATTTAATTTTCTTCAAACTAAAATCGCCTTTAGTACAATAGTCAATAAAGCTCTTCAGTGGAGCGAAAACGTTGTACGATGAGAGGCGTTGCCGCTTGAAAGGTGAAAAAGCAGCAAAAATATTATTCTTGAAATTCACACTGCCTGTCATTAAGTTTGACATCAGTTTTTCAAATGAATAATAATCCATAACTTTCCAATGGGTGGAGGCTGGGGAAAGTGGTAGGTGGGATGAACAGTGCGATGGGTCCTCGTCCCTCATCCTGGTAACACACTTAGTGCAAAATATGGTTTTAATTAATTTGACCTATTCTTTCATAATAGCTATATAAGTTTAGAATATACTTCATTTAAATAGTATTTATTTAGTAAATACCTTATGTTGAACACAAGTTTTGCAACACACAAATAGCGGTAGCGGTGTATTGCAAAACTTGTGTTCAACATAAGGTATTTACTAAATAAATACTATTTAGTATATATTATGTACCAAGTGTGGCTAAATCGCACTATAGTGGCTAAATCCAGTTAATAATTACGCATTTTTCCTAGTATATGATAACCGCAACCGCAACCGCGGTTGGAAAAAATTCGACAACCGCAAACACAACCGCAACCGCGGTTGTGAAAAACCGACCACTCGATCCATCACTAGTCTGAACCATACCGCATTAATCATTGCAATATTAAGTTAATTAAAGGAAAAAGCCATGCAGGCTATCCTTTTTCGTTGTTGACTGATAATTAATTAATCAACTGGCGACCTCAAATACTAATTAACTTACCTCGTCAACCTACTTAAGTATTAATTACCGCAGCCTATCTTTATATGGGTAGCCAACACAATTGGGCTTCACAAACATGCCTCAATTAAATTGCCTTTATAAACAGGTAACTAATCAAGAGGCCACTAAATAAATTGGTGACCATAAAGTAGTGGATATATATATATGGTAAATAAATTCCTGCAACCCTGTGGTATCTGCAATGATGCAACAGATGAGACAAAGGCGATGAGGTGCGATCTTTGTCAGCGGCTTTTTGATTTTAGATGCCTAGAATGGGAAGATGAAAAAAATCTCCCTTATAACGAACGCGAAGCAACTTAATGGGATAAAAAATTTCTGCGAAAACTGCTTGACCGAAATAAACTCTTTTACAGTATTTAAAGCAGAAGGAGACTACGAGAAGAAAATGAAAGAGGAAAGTGGGAATAAAGAACAGAGGAAAACAGAAGAAACGAAGAAAGGCGAAGTAGAAAAAAAATCAAATACCGTCACACAACGAGGCCGAAACCATGCAGGCGAAAGAGAGTATAAAGACAACAGATAGTATAAAGGCAACGAAGGACATTAACACAAATAGTACAAATAGGAAAAGACAAGAGGGCAATCAAGAAAACGGAGTGAAACTGTCCCCAAATAAGGAGCAAAAAACAAAGGCCCCAAGTAAATATGGGGAAGGAATTATATGCAGATATTATATAAAAGATAATTGCAGATTTAAAAGAGGACAATGTATATATGAACATCCCCCAATATTCAATTTCTTCTATGATAATGGTCATTGTAAATTTGGCGACAGATGCAATTTCTACCACCCGGACATCTGCAGGACTTGCACAAAATATGGACCCTGCAAATACGGGAAAAAATGCTACTATCAACATCTCCCGACGGACCCAAAGAAAAAGGACAAAGTTTAAATGATAATAGGAATAACAATAACAATTGGAATAACAATAGGAACACAATAAGCGAACAAAAAATAATTTTTTCAACATCGCAGACACGATACGGCTGCTAAATGTCATCCAACGTATGCAGTTGACACAGCTGGAAAACCCCGAGCCAAACCGCTTCCAGGCAAGAAGCTACCAGAACAGGGAGGCGGAAACGGATCTCTCTTGGAGGACCATAGGGCAACGAAACAAGCGAAACCAAAGGAAAACGAACTTAAAATGCACAAGGGGCAACGAAACACAAAGAACATAAATATTGTACTGGCTAATATTCAAGGAATAAGACCAAACCAATCACTCAAAATTTCGGACCTGAAAGGATTTATGGACGAAACAAGGGCGGACATCGCATGCCTCACAAAAACTCATCTTAAGGATTGCCAAGGAAAGGGGGGGCATAAGAGAAGACCAGGAGCAAGCTAAAATGTTGATGGCTCTTACAAATGAATTTATGCTGACACAGGAGATAAGAGAAAATACCAGAAAAAATAACTGCCGAGATCTGGTATTCACGAATAACACGAACTTGATTGCTGATATAAAAATAACCCCAACCATTATCTCAGACCACAACTTAATCGAGATATCAACAAATATGACGACAACATTAAAAGACAATACACATATTGAGGAAAGAAGCAAATTTGGGGCCTTTAACTTAAACTCCAAGACTATAAATTGGGAAGCAATTAGATAGCACATGACCCAAATAGAGTGGAGAACAGTTTTAGAGAATAAAACAACTGAAGAAATGCTAACAACCTTGGAAGAAAAAACGTTGAGAATTTTAGAAAAATATGCTCCGAAATCACAGCCAAAAGGAAAGATGAGCTGGCTAGAGAAGCAAAGAGAAGAATATTCCGCAAAAGAAAGAGTGGAGGTGAAGTTAGCCAACTGCGGAGATAATGCCAGGAAAGTAATACAAGAAAAATTGGAGGATATCGATATGGAAATACAAACCCTGATTAAGGACCATACAAAGGGAGAAGAGGAAAAGGCGATAGAAGCAATAAAAGAAAATCCAAAATACTTCTATAACTATGCGAAAAGGGAAACAAAAACGCGCACCACTCTTGGCCCTTAAAGAAGAGAAATAATGAACTAACCGACGATCCAAAAGAAATATCTGAAACATTGAGAGTCCAGTATGACAGTTTTTAGTACCCCAAAAAGTGACAAAGCGATACCTGACATACATGCATTCTTCGAAGAGAAATTGCAATGAGAGTGTATAACAGACTTTGATTTTACCCCAGAAGATGTAACGAGAGCTATAGGACAAATGAAACCACTCAGCTGCAGGTCCGGACAGTTAGAACGTATTATTGATTAAAAACTAAAAATGAAATAGCTACACCTTTATATTGGATATGGAGAAGATCCCTAGACACTGGGAAAATACCGAGCATCTTGAAAAGAGCAAACATTGTCCCTATATATCAACGTTGGCCAAACACTGGCTCGCGAGCCGCATGCGGCTCTCGAGGTTGTTAACTACGGCTCGCGAGACAATTTTGGTTTTTATTGTATTTATCATAAAAGACAAAATTCATAATACAAAATAATTTTTTTTCCACATAAAAAAAATATGAAAAAAAAAGAAAAATTGAAATGACAATAAAATGCGTCATGCGTACAACAATTCCTTTTGCGTGACAGGCACAAAGAGGGATAATTACGTAATTAACACCAATCGTCACTCACCAGTGTCCAGTACCCCTCGAGCTACCCTGCGGGCCGCGTGTAGTAACGAGTGAGTGTATTTTAAAATTGGCTTCTTAGATCAAATAGTGGCTATTTTTCTCAGCTATACAAGTGAAAGTTATACAACCCCTTAGTTGATTAAAATGACTGAGCAGACAAAGTGTAAGAAACGGAAATATGAAGAAGAAAATAGTTTTTAAACAGGAGTGGGAGGAGAGCTTTGCCTTTACTTTTAAGGGTGGGAAACCTGTGTGTCTTATCTGCCACGTGGCACTCAATCACTTTAAAGCCAGTAACTTAAAGCGTCATCATGAAACTAACCATAAAAATTTTATTACGGAATTTCCTCCCAAATCAGAATTGCGGAAGACCAAGTTAACAATGCTGAAATCTAGCCTAGTTGCCCAACAAACTGTACTTTCATCATTGTGTAAGACAGCTGACTTAACTACTGAAGCTAGTTTTGTTATGGCATGGAATATTGCTCGTGCTCAACTTCCCTACAGTAGTGGAGAATTTGTGAAAAAGACTATTGCCGATGTTACTGCAATTCTCGCTCCAGATAACACAAAGCTTCGAGAACAAATAGCAAGTATTTCTATTTCCCGCCACACTACAGAAAGACGTATTTCCCAGATCAGTGCTGAAATTACATGCTCGTTGCAGAGTGATTTGAAGAATTCTGTTGCATTCAGTTTGGCCCTCGATGAATCCACAGATATTAAAGATAACCCTCAACTGGCGATATTTGTTCGTTATGTTACTGGCGATGGAAATGTGAAAGAAGAACTCTTGGACTTAATGACCCTAAGAGAAACCACCAGAGGGGTTGACATAAAGAACGCACTTCACGAGGCATTATCAAATGTTCAAGTACCATTGAATAAACTTGTCAGTGTTGCAACAGATGGAGCACCAGCTATGGTAGGACAAAATGTAGGCCCAGTTGGGCTCTTGACACGCGATCCCAAGTATCCTGTGTGTCTCTTTATTCACTGTATCATTCACCGTGGTCATTTGGTAAGCAAGTACTTTAGGTATGACAGTGTTATGAAATGTGTTCTAGAAATTGTGAATTTCATTCGTTCAAATGCAAAAACGCACCGAGCATTTAGAATTTTATCGAGGAGCTGGATCTTCAAGATAAGCCAGATAACCTTTCATTCTACTGTATTGTAAGGTGGTTATCAACTAGTAATCTCCTGAATAGGTTTGTTGCACTGTTGGAGCCTATCATTGATTTCTTGAAAGAAAAGGGAAAGTCATACCCACAACTAGAAGATCACGAATGGGTGCAGGATCTGATGTTTTTTACTGATGTAATACAACACCTTCAAAATCTAAATTTGGCACTTCAGGGAAAGGATAAGGTCATTTCTGACCTTACACAGAGTTTTCAGTTTCCAGAATAAAATAAAGCTCTTCCAAAAAGATCTAGTAACCAAATATTTTACCACTTTCCCCACCTGAAAAACTGAGCAAACACTTTTCCTGATATTGAAATAAAAGATAGTAAATTGGAGGAATATAAAGGTAAGTTAGAAGGACTAATTGATGATTTTCAGTTCAGGTTTGATGAACTAAAGAAGCTAAAACCATGCTTCGAATTTCTTGTAAATCCTTTCCTGATTGATGTCGTCAACGATGGCTGTCCTGTTACCACACCTTTTGTTACGGAAGCTGCTTCAATACAAACAGAACTTTTGGAGCTACAGGAGGACGTGGGTTTAAAGTTGATACATAAAAGCTTATCTGCAGTTGAGTTTTGGAAGTAAGTACCAGAGACAAAGTATCCTCACCTCAGGAAAACCAGTTTCCGACTTATCTCAGTTTTTGGGACAACTTATTGCTGTGAAGCACTCTTCTCGGTAATGAAGTTTGTAAAGTCAAAACATCGTGCTGCCCTCACTAACGAACACCTGACTGAGCTTCTTCATACCGCCTTAACATCACATCAGCCAGACTTTAAAGCATTAACAGCCAAAATGAAGACCCCAAACTAAGCCTTCTACAAGCAGTGATTAAACAATTTAATAATGTGAGTATAACTATATGTATATGTATATGTTTTTAATAATTAAATTCTTTTTAAAATATTTTGCGGCTCTCGTACATCTGAAAAACGTCGTATGTGGCTCTTGGGTCCAGGAAACTTGGCCACCCTTACTATATATGAAGGCGGGGATAGATCTCAAGCAAGGAACTATAGACCAGTGTCAATGACATCCCACTTCACCAAAGTATTTGAGAGAATAGTTAGAGAGAAAATCTACGATTTATCGGAGACACTGGAAAGATTCAACGAAAATCAGCACGGATTCCGAACAGGTAGACATGCCTATCACAATTAATAGAGTAGTATAACAATATCCTAGATGCACTGGAAGGCAATGACAACTACACAGATTTTGCTAAAGCTTTCGAAAAATGTGATCACGGTATAACAGCACATAAAATAAAATATATGGGAATAACAGGCAAAGTGGGGAAAATGGATCTACAACTTTCTCAGAGAACGTCTACGGGTCGTCAAAATTCAAGGTATATCATCATCAGAATCGGAAGTACGCAGCTCACTACCACAAGGGATAGTACTGGCCCCACTCCTGTTCATTATCATGATAACAGACATAGACAGCGGAGTAAACAGCAACAGTATAGTAACATCCTTTGCAGACGATACAAAAATCAGCAGAAAAATCAGCGATGTAAATGAAGTGGAGGCCTTGCAGAGGGACACGAACAAAATATACAAATGGTCAGAAGACATCAACATGACATTTAACACTGAGAAATTTCAGCTCTTGATATATGGTAGAAAAGAGGAACTTGAACAGACTGCATATTATGCTCCAGATAGACAGAAAATTCAGAGAAGCACGAAAGCGATCGATCTGGGGGTAATAATGACCGATGATGCGAAATTCGAAACACAAAATCAGATAATGAAAAATAAAGCAAAAAGAGTCGCAGGACAGGTACTAAGAACATTCGAAAGAAGAGACAGGACAGTAATGATTCCCCTGCTAAAAACACCGATTTTACCAAAACTTGAATACTACTCAGTTTTGATGGCCCCATATAAAAAGGAAGAAACTAATAAACTAGAAGAAACGCAGACACATTTCACAGCCAAGATTGATGCCTGCAAAGAACTCAACTCCTGGGAAAGACTACGTAAACTAAATCTGTACTCCCTGGAAAGAAGAAGAGAGAGGTACACATAATGTACATATGGAAAAATGATCGAAAAACTGGTACCAAACCTAAAGCTAAACCCACTAACCATTCAAACAACACTGGAAAATAGGAAAGGCAGAATGTATAGTGTTCCCAAATTAAAGGCCGGAAAAGGGACCTCCTCAACACTGAAGGTAAACAGCTTGGTTGTCAGGGGACCAAGACTTTTTAACCAGCTTCCAAAGGACCTCCGAAACGTTACAGGAGTCAAAATTGAAGTCTTCAAGAGAAGACTAGATGCCTGGCTCACGACGGTACCAGATGAGCTGGGTGTACCTGGCTATGTACGGTGGAGAGCGCAAGAAAGCAACTCGCTCCTTCACCAAGCCAGGCCTAGAAGGCCACCAGCTTGACCTTCGTGTGTGTGAAGAGAGACCAACGCACGGAACAGTAACAAGGTTTTATATATATATATATATATATATATATACAGTGCCCGCGAAAAGTATCCGATCACCCTTGAAATTTGTATTTTTTACATAAAAAACAATGTTTAAATGTATACTAACCTTATATTAGTATTTTGTCATCTGTCCTTTGGTTTGGATGACTTGTTCTAGACGTTTTGGCATGGATTTAATCAAGTTTTGACAAACTTCCACTGATATTTCCTTGCACCATACCTTTTTGATGGCCTCTTGTAATTTTTCGACTGAGCCAGTGTCGTGGCATTCAACCTTATTTTTTATTATTAGCCACAGATTTTCTATCGGATTGAGATCTGGACTATTACCAGGCCAATCCAAAATATCAAATTTATTGTCAGTAATCCATTTTGTCACTATTTTGGCCCTGTGACATGGTGCACCATCATGCATGTATGTTTTTGTCCTTTGGATTGCCATTGCCATTGGAAGTTTATCCTGTAGCATTGCTAAATACCGTGCACCATTCATAGTTGTGTTCTTCGGAAGAAAATATAAGTTTCCACGCCCATAGTAACCGAAACAACCCCAAACCATCACACTTGGAGGGTGTTTCATTGTCTTTAGGGTGTATTTAGGGTCCATCCTATTTGAGCCAATAGGCCGGTGAACCTTTTTTGGACAACTTCTGAATGTCAAAAATGTCGACTCATCGCTAAATAAAACCTTCTTCCAGTCATCAACAGTCCAATGAATGTATTTTTTACAAAATGCGACACGTTTTTTCATTAATGAACGGTTTCTTAGCAGCATGGCGAGATGGTAATCCGAGTTCTTTTTGGAGCCGCTCCTGGATAGTTCGTTCAGAAACACCAGATAACAAATTATTCATATTAAATTTTATTTCTTTCGCAGTTATTGTTGGGTTTTTCAATACTAAACGTTTCATAAGTTTGTCTGTTCGCGAATTTGTTTTTCTCGGTCTGCCAGATCGTTTTTTAGGGACTGGCGTGGTTAGGCCACCATTGTTCTCAGCCCGTGAAACCCATAAATTAACTGTACTTTGGGATATGTTTAATTCCTTAGCTATCTGTCTCTGTGATTTCCCACATGCATGCAAAGCAACAATAGCACCTCGACAATCACTCTTAAGTTGTTTTTAGCACACATTATATATAAATTTTATTTACACCACTTTCTGTAAAAAAAAAAAAATATCAAGAAATTTACACAAACAGTGAAATCTGACAAATTTGAGACACAGCCACCCGCAACGAAGGCTACCAGAACACTAATTTGAGAATGCGTTGGATAGCTCTCATATCAGCGAGCAACCTCAAAGTTACCAGATGTCGCTAGAACAAATAGAAAGTGAATTACGTGTCTCTGAATATCAAGGGAAAATATTGTATTTTCTTGAGTGATCGGATACTTTTCGCGGGCACTGTATATATGGGATGAATTTCACAATTAAACACGTGAAATGAATGAATGCTGCAAACCCACAAGGAAAAAGAGAAACGATTCGAAGGTCTTTCGTGTATTCAGAGCTACACCTCGTCAGGGAATGAAGAGAGAAGGCAGGATGCCCATAAATATATACAACGTCGCGGAAACCAAAACAATTAACACATACTTAACAAGAGTTAATGAGAGGCAAAAGGAATTTTAACAGGATATTGTCAATTTTATACATTCCCGCACTGTTATTGAAATTGTTTTTAAAATGAATAAATGCATTGCACATTCTAGAATATTTATTTCTATTATATCTCTGTTTTCAACAAGCGCTTTAGAACTATCCCACTTGATGCTATGATTACATCTATACAAATGGTTAAACAAAGCATTGGTATTATTAGCTGTTCTACACGTATATTTATGCTGTTTTACCCTAATATCTAACGTTTTACCCGTTTGGCCTATATATACTGAGTTACATTGTGTACATCCGATCGAATACACACAACCAACAACATTATCCGGGATATTGTTTATTAGCCGTGATTTAACAGTATTATTATACTTAAAGACTACATTAATGCCAATTGCTTTAAGTAAAGTTGGAAGATATTGAAAATTAACATGGTAAGGTAGGCTAAGGATATGTTTACGCTCAAATTCCTTTACAATTACATTATTATAATACCTATTCTTGGCTTTCCTAAGACAGTTATCTAAAAATGAAATAAGATAACATAATTTAGTACCAATATTCATGATATTGCATGACTCGGAATTGTTTGGATTGGCGATGGGAAATCCCCTTTCACCTGTACTAGCTTATTTATATATGGAATTTTTTGAAAGTAGAATTTTGTCTACAATTGTTAATTTTAACCTGGTTTGGTACAGGTATATAGATGATATTTTATGCCTTTGGCCTAATAATTTAGATGTTGACTTATTTCTTGGTAGGCTCAACAATTTAGTCCCATCTATTAAGTTCACAGTTGAAAAAGAAAATGATGGAAGCCTATCTTTTCTGGATCTAAAAATTTGGAGATGCTCTAATCAGTTCAAATTTGAAGTCTATTGCAAGCCTACTAATAATAACTCTTGTGTACATTTATATTCTGACCATCATCCTTCGATTAAATCCTTTATTTTCTCTGCTATGTTTCTTAGAGCATTGAGAGTTGTCAGTCCTGAATTTTAGATTCCGAGTTATGCAATATCATGAATATTGGTACTAAATTATGTTATCCTATTTCATTTTTAGATAACTGTCTTAGGAAAGCCAAGAATAGGTATTATACTAATGTAATTGTAAAGGAATTTGAGCGTAAACATATCCTTAGCCTACCTTACCATGTTAATTTTCAATATCTTCCGACTTTACTTAAAGCAATTGGTATTAATGTAGTCTTTAAGTACAGGGCTATTCAAAATTGTTCATCCGATTTCAACTGAGAATACTTCCGTACCTATCAACTGTGCATCAACTGGGCATACACCACATGAAAGAGAAAATCTCTGAGTTTTACAAGATCACCGCGAGAGGGCTCCAAAGTCACGCCGTGGCCTAGCCTAGCAACAAACAGTCAGTGTGAAAATGGCGTCCGCACAGCAGAAGGCGTTTTGTGTGTTGCAGTTTTCGAGCTGTAAATCGGTAGGTCGCCGGATCTTACACCGTGCGACTTCTTCCTTTGGGGGTACGTTAAGGATACTGTGTACGTGCCACCGTTGCCCACATCTTTGGATGAGCTCCGAACCCGCATTGTTACTGCCGTAGAGTCAGTGACAACGGACATGCTGGAGCGAGTATGGGAGGAATTCGACTATCGTGTCGACGTTGCTCGTGTAACTAGGGGAAGTCACATAGAGCATTTATGAGGTGAGAGACAAAATTTGGACAGTTTTTCTTTTGGTTGATGTATCACAAATCACTCTGTATTTGTAACATTAAAAAATATTCTCATTTGAAATCAGGTGAATCATTTTAAATAGCCCTGTATAATAATACTGTTAAATCACGCCTAATAAAGAATAGCCCTAATAATGTTGTTGGTTGTGTGTATTCGATCGGATGTACACAATGTAACTCAGTATATATAGGCCAAACGGGTAAAACGTTAGATATTAGGGTAAAACAGCATAAATATGCGTGTAGAACAGCTAATAATTCCAATGCTTTGTTTAACCATACGTATAGATGTAATCATAGCATCAAGTGGGATAGTTCTGAAGCGCTTGTTGAAAACAGAGATATAATAGAAAGAAATATTCTAGAATGTGTATTTATTCATTTTAAAAACAATTTCAATAACAGTGCGGGAATGTATAAAATTGACAATATCCTGTTAAAATTCCTTTTGCCTCTCATTAACTCTTGTTAAGTATGTGTTAATTGTTTTGGTTTCCGCTACGTTGTATATATTTATGGGCATCTTGCCTTCTCTCTTCATTCCCTGACGAGGTGTAGCTCTGAATACACGAAAGGACTTCGAATCGTTTTTCTTTTTCCTTGTGGGTTTGCAGTATGTATAATATATACACACACACACGTTTATTGGCAAAAAGAAAACAACGTTCAATTCAAATCTGATGTCCGTCAACATTTTTTCCCAAAACTTTCGCACTCGTTGAAGGTATCCATTTTCAGTTGCAAATAAAAATGGGGAGAAAAGAGTAAATAAGTTTGTGTAAAACGTTTATCAGGTTCGAAACATTTAGGAGAAAAGTTTTATCTTCAAGTCCTTCGATGAAATCTCTCTCTCTCTCTCTCTCTCTTTCTCTCAACTTTTCTTCACCTTCCTTCCGTTCATTGTTTACATTTCGATCTAAACAATCGAATCTCTCCCGAATGAAAGCACCGATACACTGTACAACGCATACATAAACGATCATATACTTCATACACTCATATATGAATGTGTGTGTGTGTGTGTGTGTGTGTGTGTGTTTCGGACTTTTCTTTGGGGATCGTAATTTGCATAGAAATAGGAAACCCCGACAAGGGCGCCATAAACATTATGCTCAATTGGTTTTAAATGTTTGATTGATAATAAGCTTTCCTGCTTTATAATTACCTCGTGAGAATTAAATTTTTAAAATTAGCTGTTGCTGTTACACGCTTGGTTTTCCCTCCCATAACTACATGCGAGCGCGCACACGCATACACACACACACACACACACACACACATATATATACATATATATATATATATATATATACATTCAACTGCAAAGAACACGCAGTATAAATAACGTAAAGAACGACGCTTGTATAGGAGATATTCCGCGCAAGACGAGAGAGAGAGAACGGAACAAATGAAAAAATGAGGTAACCACCTGGGAATCGAACCCGGGATCTTCCGATTGCCGGTCAGACGCGATACCATTACACCATGGACCTCACTCTTCCAAATGCCGTAATTCTTCTACATACTCGCAGAAACCAATGCCCCAAGGGGGCACCTCCCGCATGCCGTAACATTATATACATTCAACTGCAAAGAACACGCAGTATAAATAACGTAAAGAACGACGCTTGTATAGGAGATATTCCGCGCAAGACGAGAGAGAGAGAACGGAACAAATGAAAAAATGAGGTAACCACCTGGGAATCGAACCCGGGATCTTCCGATTGCCGGTCAGACGCGATACCATTACACCATGGACCTCACTCTTCCAAATGCCGTAATTCTTCTACATACTCGCAGAAACCAATGCCCCAAGCGTCGTTCTTTACGTTATTTATACTGCGTGTTCTTTGCAGTTGAATGTATATAATGTTACGGCATGCGGGAGGTGCCCCCTTGGGGCATTGGTTTCTGCGAGTATGTAGAAGAATTACGGCATTTGGAAGAGTGAGGTCCATGGTGTAATGGTATCGCGTCTGACCGGCAATCGGAAGATCCCGGGTTCGATTCCCAGGTGGTTACCTCATTTTTTCATTTGTTCCGTTCTCTCTCTCGTCTTGCGCGGAATATCTCCTATACAAGCGTCGTTCTTTACGTTATTTATACTGCGTGTTCTTTGCAGTTGAATGTATATAATGTTACGGCATGCGGGAGGTGCCCCCTTGGGCATTGGTTTCTGCGAGTATGTAGAAGAATTACGGCATTTGGAAGAGTGAGGTCCATGGTGTAATGGTATCGCGTCTGACCGGCAATCGGAAGATCCCGGGTTCGATTCCCAGGTGGTTACCTCATTTTTTCATTTGTTCCGTTCTCTCTCTCTCGTCTTGCGCGGAATATCTCCTATACAAGCGTCGTTCTTTACGTTATTTATACTGCGTGTTCTTTGCAGTTGAATGTATATAATGTTACGGCATGCGGGAGGTGCCCCCTTCGGGCATTGGTTTCTGCGAGTATGTAGAAGAATTACGGCATTTGGAAGAGTGAGGTCCATGGTGTAATGGTATCGCGTCTGACCGGCAATCGGAAGATCCCGGGTTCGATTCCCAGGTGGTTACCTCATTTTTTCATTTGTTCCGTTCTCTCTCTCTCGTCTTGCGCGGAATATCTCCTATACAAGCGTCGTTCTTTACGTTATATATATATATATATAATTATGTCTGTGTGTGTGTGTCTGTGTGGTATCCCATTATTTAGAAATCAGTAGTGGAAAAAGAAATATACTGTTTCTTCTTCTTGCTTGAGGTTGTGATAGTGAAAATTGAGCCAAATGCCTCGAAGGAAGAAACGGCGCAAGAATAAGACTTATTCAAATGTGTGATACGAAAAGCGAGAGGGAAGTTGCGAAAAGAGTTGAAGAAATTTTTTTTTCCTTATGATTCAAGACCTATAAATGGTTGGCCATAGGGAAAATGAAAATTAGAATGATAGGTATTTTATTTATTTTATTTTATCAATTTTTTCCTCTGACTTTCAGAGTAATTGTGCTCAATTTTTACCACCGGGAAGTGAAAAAAAACAGTAAATTAGCTTTCATTACAATTTCTGACAAAAGCCTCTCTCTCTCTCTCTCTCTCTCTTCTCTCTCTCTCTCTCTCTCTCTCTCTCTCTCTCTCTCTATATATATATATATATATATATATATATATATATATATAGTGGTGGGTTAAAAAACTTGGGTAGTTCAAATTGTGAGGTAAAAATGCCAGACGTAATAATGCCATAGGGCCAACATACCACATAGTAAAAATGCCATAGGTTAGGTTAGGTGAACCTAACCAATACTATATTAATACTAATATAATAATAGTATTAATAAAACTATGTACTATGTATGCTATGGCATTTTCACCTATAATAATCAGTTCAAATAGCTGAGAACTATACGAGTTAAAGTTATTTTCAACTTACAGTTGCATGAAAAAGTGATGCTATCAACTCAAATATAACTTAAAATGTTCGCATCCTGTACCCAAATTGAGTGTTATGTAAAAGTTGAACAGCGAAATGAATCGCCTCTCTTAAAAGCGTATAACGCATCACTATCAGACAGGGCCGGCAAAAACCTGGGTTTTTCACCAAAAACCCAAAGCCCATGGGTTTTTGGGTGGGGTTTAGGGTTTTTGGGTTTCATAATTTAAATTAAAGTTATAGCTATGATTTTTAGAATTTATATATTTTGTTTCAGTTTTAAGGTCACTTTCGACTGAAGAAGATAGCAGTGTGTTGTCGAAACGTATAGTGTTTTCATTTAACATAAAGTGTGGCTTTTGTTCTATTTTGAATTAACACGGTAGCGTGTTTTTCTGAATTTTTATTGCAATTTGTTTACAGGCCTAGATAGTAGACATTATTCTTATTTTTGAACATCTTTTTTTCAGAGATCAGTTTTAGTTAATTAATATCTATTTAATAATGTCTAAAGTTAGACCCGCACATACTGGTGGCAGATTTAAAGCTGCTAAATGGGATGAAGTAGAAATGTTGAGTGACCAACCAAATAGAGTTCGGTGCAAATACTGCAGATGTGTATTTTCGAAAAAAATTGAGTGAAACATCACTTAAATCGATGCAATAAAAAATGGGTACAGGCTCGTGATGATGAAGCGGATGAGCTTACAAATACAGCTACATCAGCAACTCCTCCTCCTACACATAGACATGGCAGTTTTGACAGTAGACCCTCTTCGAGCAAATCATATGAAAGCCTGGTTCATACACTACAATTCACAGTAGTAAGACTTCATTCACTTCAACCACTTCTGAATCTTCCATACCATTTTTTCATTCTACTCCAGCCAAGAAAACGCAAGGTCAGATAATGTCATATGTGGTTAGAACAACTGTAGATCAAAAAGAATAACTAGATTTGCAAATGGCCAGATTTTTCTTTTCAGCAAATATTCCATTTGTAGTTGTAGAGAATAAAGAATTTATTAAATGGGTCCAAAAGTTAAGACCAGGCTATTCATTCATAATTCATAAGCATTCAAAAGAATTCATAAGAATTCATAAGCATTTAAGATCAAGTAATACTTGTGAATAATATATATATATATATATATATAATATATATATATATATATATATATATATATATATATAATTTAGGGTGTCACTTAAATGCAAAGTTTGAAATTTTCATGCTGACACCCCGCGAATCTATTCCATTGGTAAAAAAAACATGGTGACTGAAAAATCTTTTTATTTGAATAACTATAAAAGGTCGCCCCCGCCTTCCAAAGTTTAATGCTTGCGCGGCGTCTCCATAATCGTTCATTAGATATCTATATATCTCTATATATGTGTGTGTGTGTATCTGCGTGTGTCTGAATATCTGAGAAATAAAGTGAACAATACTTAACGATTCACCGTTTCTCATTTCAGCTACGTGATTTCTGGTGATGGAAACCCGGAAGTGTATATACCTATTAGGGGCAGCGGTTGATGAGGTGAAAGGATGCAAGCTTCCTTCCTACAGGCAAGCATTCGGTTACTTCCTTTACCTTCACCATGACACCATGAAAAGAAAATGACAATACGTGACGTGTTGAGGAAGTCACTTCGAGCAGTGATGTCCTTCTGGGAGAAAGCTCACATTCCAACCAGACTCGAGACACACTGCGTCAGCAAACTGGATAAAGTCTTCGAGTAGTGGAAAGGACTCAAAAAACACGCCTCAAGGACGAGCGATTCACACAAGACGAAAGAAAAAGAATTCATTGAACGCCTCGATCGTCTCTTTGACATCGCCCACGCTGATTGTGAGAAATTGGTCAAGTACCCAGAGGATTGGGAGTTCCTTCAGCAGCAGCGCCAGAAAGGACGTCCAGGTTCAATGGCAGGTTTGGACATGACCCATCAGCGCCAAGTCAAAGATTGTACTCGACGTCGGGAGGAAGAGGAGAAACGAAGAAAGCGATCAGCAGCTGAAATGGAGGCAGTATCCAACGAAGCGGTTTTGGAGTCCTCATCCTCCAGCTCAGATGATAGCGAAGAAAAAGGAGCATGTGGTGGTTCGTTAGCGTCTAAACAAAGAGCAACGAAGAACATCATGACATCGGAATTGGCGGCAGCGCTTGATCGCACGCAACTCTCGTCAAGAAAGGCCACATATCTGCTGTTTGAGGCAGCTTCCAGCTTAGGGCATGATGCTAGCGACTACAACATCAATCGTGGATCCATTCATCGTCAGCGTGAAAAATTCCGTACCCTTAAGGCTCGGCAACTGAAGAGCGAGTTCCAAGGCAATAGTCCGTTGACTGTTCACTGGGACGGAAAACTCATGCAAGATCTGACGTCACGAGAATATGTTGACCGCTTACCTATTCTTGTATCTGGCTCCGGGACAGAGCAGCTCCTCGGGGTGCCAAAACTTCTGTCAGGAACCGCGCTGGCACAAACAAATGCCATCATAGATTGCCTGAATGAATGGGGAGTGACCGATCATGTCAAATCTATGTGTTTCGACACAACCGCGACAAACACAGGCCACCGTGGAGGAACTTGTGTTCTTCTGGAAGAAAAAGTTGGACGTGACCTGTTACACTGCGCGTGCAGACACCATTTACTGGAGTTGGTGCTACAGGCGGCATTCGCAGCATCGCTAGATTCAGTATCTACCGGTCCAGAAATTCTGCTTTTCAAGCGCTTCCATGATTATTGGACCCGCATTGACCAGCAACAGTTCCAAACTGCGGACACAGATGCGTTCACCAAAGCAGCTATTTTTAAGCATAGAACGGAGCTCATTGAGTTTGCAAAATCACAAGCACTTCAAGTTCGTGATGACTATCAGGAATTCCTCGATCTTTCCGTCATCTTTCTTGGAGGAGTTCCATACAAGGGACTAAACTTCCGCGCCCCTGGTGCTATGCACCGGGCGAGATGGATGGCTAAGGGGCTCTATGCCATCAAGATCTGGCTCTTCCGAAGACAGTTTAAACTGACGAACACTGAGGAACGCGGAATTCGAGATATCTGCCTCTTTTCTGTTCTAGTTTACATGAAAGCGTGGGCAACAGCTCATCTGTCCATCGAAGCTCCGCTGAATGATTGGGAATTGATGAGGACGCTCCTTCGATACCCGCACAAGAAGATCTCTGATGGTACCACCAAGAAGCTGTCTGCGCACCTGTGGTACCATTCGGAGGAGGCAGTGGGTCTGGCGTTCTTTGATGAGAGGATATCGATGGAAGTGAAGTGCAGCATGGTTGCAGCGTTAGATCAAGAAGCCCCTCACATGCCGCCAAAACGACCTTTGGTTCTTGATACTATGTTCCTCAGTGACAGCAAAGGACTGGAGCAACTGATCACAAAGAACACCCGAGGATTCTTCTCAAAACTTCAGTTGCCAGATTGCTTTCTGCTCCACCATCCCAGTTCATGGACGTCAAACTCTGAATACGTGCAAGCTCGGGATGTGGTCTCCAAACTTGCAGTGGTGAACGACAGAGCAGAACGGGCCGTGGCTCTGGTGAAGGAGCTGAACGGAAAGTTGACAGTGAAAGAAGAACAGCTCCAGTTCCTCGTTCAAGTTGTCACTGACCACAGAAAGCAACACCCAGCTCCGAACAAATCAGCATTAGTGAGGACGCGAAAGAACTAATCACTGATCAGCGTATGAGCACCAATTATTCTGCTACTGTATATGTATTTTATTTCTCAAAGTTTTGCTTTTGTTGCTTCCCCATTTTGTACCATTATTCGCCAAATTATGTCTTCTATTTTGATTATATAATAAACTGTTTGTATTCTTTGCGTTTTTAAGTGTCTTACTTTCGTTATTTCACCAAATTGCCTTGTTTTTTATTATCTGGTTCGGCCCAAGCTGTGAACACTGAACAGCTTGTTGACGTCAACAAATGGGTCTTGTTTTCAGTGACGAGGGCGACCTTTAAATGATGACCAATCAGGACCAAATTTCTCTTCCGTATGTTTTACACCAAATGGAACAATTTTAGGGGGTGTCATAGGAAAATATCCATCGTTTAATTTTCCCCCTATTACCTAGTGACACCCTAATTATATATATATATACACAAACTCAGAATGGTCCCCTGAGAAACATATGTTAAACACAGACCGTGCATGGAACAAGGAACTCTTCTGGGAAAATTAAATCCACTATAGTCCGAATAAGTAATGGTAAATGACAAATACCATAGTTTTTCTTTTTCATGATGCTAGCCCGACGTGGGCAACGGGTCTCTCGCAAAGAGGTCCCATAAATATAGCTTCCCTCACCAGCTATCTGCAAAGCAGACAGGATTCAGCTGGATCCTGTCTCTTTGCGAGAGACCCGTTGCCCACGTCGGGCTAGCATCATGAAAAAGAAAAACTATGGTATTTGTCATTTACCATTACTTATTCGGACTATAGTGGATTTAATTTTCCCAGAAGAGTTCCTTGTTCCATGCACGGTCTGTGTTTAACATATAAGTTTCTCAGGGGACCATTCTGAGTTTGTGTATATTAAACGGACGTGTTACGTGCCTTGAAAAGGGACGCTCAATGTCCCGGTTGAGGTTTAAGTTTCGGTTTTTTTGGCTAAAAATACAATAGTTACCCTTTTTCTTTGACTTATTCAATCCGACGTGAATGCAACGAGTCTTTTACTTATATAGAGGCTCTAAATGTAGTGGGACTAGGCCTTGCTTTAAACCCTAGATCCATGTCCCAAAGCTGGATCCTGTCTGCTTTGCAGATAGCTGGTGAGGGAAGCTATATTTATGGGACCTCTTTGCGAGAGACCCGTTGCCCACGTCAGGCTAGCATCATGAAAAAGAAAAACTATGGTATTTGTCATTTACCATTACTTATTCGGACTATAGTGGATTTAATTTTCCCAGAAGAGTTCCTTGTTCCATGCACGGTCTGTGTTTAACATATATATATGAAAATTATTCACGAAATAACACGTGAAAAATATTTATGATGAATAAAACCACGAAGGAAAGGAAACACAAAATGGTGCTCAAGCGCTACAGGGTGTTCCTGAGGATGTCATTAGACGAAAGCGCTTGAGCACCATTTTGTGTTTCCTTTCCTTCGTGGTTTTATTCATATATATATATATATATATATATATATATATATATGTATATATATACACACCTTTATTTAGCATTCATTAGTTTTACTGTGCTCTATTTGTGTCTGTAGTCTGGACACCATTTAAAAGGCCAATAAAACTTTTCAATTTTTCATAATCTTTATTTACACATTGCATAATTTAAGAATTGTTTATAAATCAGCTTCCTTGAAATAATCAACATGCCAAATCATTCTAATTAGCTACAATTGAACAATGTAGCAATCAGAAAAATTTCAATTATTTTAAAATAAACATCTCGGAACAAAAACACAAAACATACTGAAAATTCCAGTGGTTTTGGGTTGGGTTTTTGGGTGCCAACCCTGCTCTCAGATGATATTATTATTTATTTCCCATGGCTTTAACTCCGACTGGGAATGAAGTCATGAAATCCGCCACCACTCTTCGACTTCTAACATGGCTACTTCAACAGTCAATCATTCCCAACCTTTATACAATTAGATTATCCCCCCCCCCTCGAACAATAACCCGGTAAGTTTTGTTTTCAATATTCACTTCACCCGATAACATTTATATATCTTACCTCTACATTTTATGTAATTTTTTTTTTAACATTAAATTATTATCATGAGACTGTACAAATATACAGGGTGTTTATAAAGTCCCTATCTATTTCGTTGAATTAACGGTTTTTATTTATTTTTGTTGCAGAACCCTATGAAAATTTAAAGAAAAGAAATGCAAAGGAATTAGAGAGAGGTTTGAAAGAACATTTCACAAGCCAGGTCCTACAGACAAGACAATTCGTGATTTGCTTAATAAATTTAAAAGAACGGTTCTGTTCATGATGAGTTTGCTGTAAATGCGGTACATAATGTTATCGATGAACATCCAAGCATGTCAATTCGCACCACATCACGTAGACTCGGGATACTCAAATCAACTGTCCACAAAATTTTGAAATCGACGTTGAAGAGAAGTTACACATTCAGGTGTTTCATGACTTACATGAAGAAGATTATCCAAAGCGAAGTGCAATGTGTGCCGATCTTGTTGAACACATTCAGAATGAAAATTTAATGGACCACATTCTCTTCAGTGATGAAACAACTTTCCACACGTGTGGAAAGGTTAATCGCCATAACTGCCGCATATGGGCTAATGAAAAGCCAGTTGATTTCTATCAATGGGAACGAGATTCTCCTAAAGTTACTGTCTGGTTGGGTATAACCAAATCTAAGATTTATGGCCCTTTTTCTTTGCTGAAGCTACAGTTACAGGGCTTACTTATCTGGACATGCTTCGGCAATTCCTGGAACCCCAACTTCATTCAGATGGCATTTTAAACATCGTCGTCTTTCAGCAAGATGGGGCACCTTGTCATTACGCAAACATTGTTCAAGAGTAACCTAAATGAACGATTTCCAAATCGATGGATCGGACATGGAGGCAACAGGCCCTCTAGGCGGCTCGATCTCCTGATCTAATGCCCTTGGATTTCTTTGCATGGGGCTTTATCAAATCAAACGTCTACCAAACGAGGGTTACAGATCTGCAAGATTTACGTGCTCGTATCGTAACAGCAGTTACAAAAATAACCCGTGTCATGCTCCAAAATGTGTTCCGCAATGCTGCTGACAGATTCGAACTCTGTAGAGATACTGATGGTGCTCATATAGAATCATATGCTTAAGTATTCATTAAATGTATGCCTTCTATTATATTGTTATTGAATTTTACCCTTTTTGCTACGTTTTCACTGAAATAGATAGGGACTTTACAAACACCCTGTGTATGTATATAACTATATATATATATATATATAAACTTAAAAACTGTGTGTATATCGGCGTCAGCATATGTCGTACTCATGCGTATAACATCACCGGTGCTCTTCCAATATGTGCTCTACCGCGAAACTGTGATCTACCATATTCCAATACGTGCTCTACCGTGAAACTAGCCTTATAAGGCTAACTAACGAAAATATCATGACTTAACCTAACCAATCGTTAGGTCAACTATACGCCCTTGACGATTGGTTAGGTTAAGTCGTGATATTTTCGTTAGTTAGCCTTATAAGGCTAACTAACGTACTTGCTGCTAATCCGAATAATCTAAGGTAGATCACGTATTGGAATGTAAATTTTAAGGTAGAGCACATATTGGAAGAGTACCACATCACCTGATCGCTGTCCCGTTAGTCTCGTAATGGAGTTGTGTGGAAGAAAGTGTGTTTATCGTTGAACGATACATTAAGTGTGAGTCATTTAAATCGTGTTGGGTTAAGTTTCAGCGTCGTTTTGGAGGCCGAAATAAACCATCAAAGTCAGTGATATGGAAGTTGGTGAGGCAATTCAGCGAAAAGGGCAGTGATGTTATACGCGTGCGTACGATATATTCTGACGTCGATATACACAATTTTTAAGTTTCTATCTGATGTATATCTCGAGATACCGGTACAGCTATTTTTCATGGTTCTCGCATAAAAAAATCACCTCTGTGTGTGTGTGTCAGTGATGTAGGTCTCGAGATCGGTCTCGGTCTCGAGACCGATCTCGAGACCCAATTTGCAGATCTCGATCTCGGTCTCGGTCTCCGCTATTTAGATCTCGGTCTCGATCTCGGTCTCGACAGACGCGGTCTCGGTTTTTCTCCCCGAGACCTTTCGAGACCGTAATGAAAAATACATGTTATTGGCATACTCATGATGGTGGCTTGGTTGAACAGACACAATTCAGAATGTTTATGAAAGTTTGTAAAAGTAAGGGACTCTAGGTATTCACTAACCAGTCACCCTGTTTTGAGTTGCCACGTTTGTCTTGCGGGAGGGGGGGGGGGGGGGGGGGCTGGATTTTTTTAGGTTCGCGCTACAAAAAAATTGCCTCCCCCCCCCGCCCCCGTCACATTAATTTTATTGAAAATGGAAATACTAAATAGAGAATTATATATATTATATATATAAGTATATATTATAAAGCCACTTAATGTTGCCAAACGGCGTGTCAACCTCTGTGGCGTGATAAAAACGATTATCCTAAAACGATTATCCTCCCATCCAATATGCATTTGAAAAAATAAAATGCTTCACACAAAAATAATGCAAGAAATACAGCATAAAGAAAACAGTACCGATAAATTCAATAAAGCATAGAATAACTTAACATAGTCTAATTTCCATAATAGTGTAAAACAAATTGAAAGGGCATAAGCTTGGTCTCGATCTCGATCTCGGTCTCGAATTTTAAGGGTCTCGATCTCGGAAGGTAGATCTCGATCTCGAACCTTTGATCTCGGTCTCGATCTTGGTCTCACAGGATCAGGTCTCGGTCTCGGTCTCAGTCTCGGACTTGGTGGTCTCGACTACATCACTGGTGTGTGTGTGTATATATACTTTCCACGCATACTGCAGTTACTAGTACACTGTGCCAATGCATCATACGGTTATTTTAAACTCGTTAATTAAGTAGTGAATAATATACTTTCTAAGGGATTCGAGCCTCCATCCTTACACTATATCTCCTATGAATTAAAGAAAAATGGGTGCTGGTTAAGTGTGCGGTCTACCTACGATTGGTTAGGTTTAATCATGATATTTTCGTTAAAGCTAACGAAAATATCATGACTAAACCTAACCAATCGTCAAGGGCGATTGACAATGAGATGTAAACAAACAATTAGTAAACAAGATAAGAAGCTATAATTAAAAGGTAGACCGCCGAATCGTAGGTAGACCGCACACTTAACCAGCACCGAAAAATGAATTTGAGTATTAGATTAAGATATTTTTTATATCGATTTTTAGAGTGAAGTTAATCCTTATTTCATAACTGGGTGAAATATACCCTTGCAATAATTTACCATTGTTATGAAATAAGGGTACTTGTAGGTTATCTCCCCTCCCCCCCCAACCAATTTTGACAGAATATTTTCATTAAAACTAACGAAAATATCACGACTTAACCTAACCAATTATCAAGGGCGTACAGTTGATCTATTATTAATTATAACATTGTTTGTTTCTGGAATAGTATTTACTATTTAATAATAGATCGAACTGTACGCCCTTGATAATTGGTTAGGTTAAGTCGTGATATTTTCGTTAGTTTTAACGAAAATATTCTGTCAAAATTGGTGGGGGGGAAGATAACCCACAAGTACCGAAATAAGAATTAGGAAGCGTTAATACACATGTTTAGCTCCATGGGATTAATTTGAAGAGCAGCCAAAGGTTACAAACTCTTCATTATTTAATTCTGCACTTGCGTTACCCAAATAATATATAAACGTTCAAAAAGTAATTAAATTACACGCAAGCATACTAGTCAAAGACGAGCGCTTTCTCCTTCCGATCCGAATTGTAAGAGCTTTTATTCGTAATTATGTCCTAAATTTGTGATTTCGAACCCTTCAAAGACTTTCCTCCGCTTTCACTTATTACGAAACTTAAAATTAATCTAACCGTACGTTCTTAATGATATAACATCCTCCATTTTATCGGAACAAATGTTGAGTTGAAGTAAATCGGAAACTGATAATTCACGTCTCGCCCTTTGAAGATATGAATTTAACAGTGAAACGAAGTTTAATCGACATAAATCTTTCAATTTAGCTTGATTTACGTATATGGTGAATAAGTTATTTATATATTTTCATAAGTTATCTATACAAAAACATATACTTTATAAAGGACCTTCTCGGTTAAAATGATTAACTTCATATATTGCCGAGACAAGAAAACATACTGTACGTCTGTTCGAAATACGTGCATTCCTTTTTCATCAAATATTAGTGTTTTCCAACCAGAGTGTCACATGTCTGCTAGGAGTGCTACGAAATTTCATCACAATGGCAAAAATAAGTAACTGACAATTCAAAACTTAATGAAAATATAGAAATTTCGGAGCTATTGAAGAATAGGGACCCCAGCCTTCTTTAGTTAGCTTCATAAGGCTAACTAACGAAAATATCATGACCTAACCTAACCAATCGTCAAGGGCGTACAGTTAACGTAACGATTGGTTAGGTTAGGTTGTGATATTTTCGTTAGTTAGCCTTATAAGCCTAACTAAAGAAGGCTGGGGTCCCTATTCTTCAATAGCTCCGAAATTTCAAATAAAACGAAACATTCGCGATTTATTTCGACTGTATTGCTTTAGTTTGAAGTTACTTGGTGTTGTTGTTGTTGGGAGGTAAAAGAACTGGATGTTGAGCAATAACAGACGAAAATCCTCTAGGGTGCCGCGAAAAAAAGAACAGATGGCATTGGGGTGCCTTCAGGCAGAAAAAAGTTGAGAACCATTGAAATATTACATTATTATATACTATTGTAATATACTCCATAAACTACCGAGTTAGGGTACTTTTATTCAAATTGGTGTCAAATAAACCCTGATCTTTTATGTAGTTAAGTTCACAACCTCACTTCGGTAGTTTTGATTATAATAAGAGTAAAAAAACAAAATCCGAACCTTTTAAAACTACCGAAATTTTTTAAAATTTTAATAACCAATTCCCTCCTTCACCAAATCTCGCAAATGAGGCGGGATACTGCAGAAGGGTCAACTGCGGGTTGATCCCGAACCGTCGTTCAAAAACATATATACAGGGTGGGCCGTAAGTTTCCATACATAGGAAAAATTAAACGTTTGTTTTTATGTTTCAGATACCCTAAGAATATGCGTTTGACGTAAGATCTTGTTTACTGATGAAGCAAATTTTTACGTCAATGGAGGTTAATCGGCAAAACATACGTTATTGGAGTAATGCTAACCCTAACTGGCTGAGTCCGACGAAGATGCAAGGTGCCGGTAAAGTGATGGTGTGGGCCGGGATATGGGGTGACAGAATTATTGGACCAATTTTTGTCAGTGGAAATCTTAATGCCGAAAGGTATCTTAACATGTTGCAAGAAGAGATTTTCCCATCCCTGCTAAACGAGGAAGGTAACTTCCCAGTTTACTTCCAGCAAGATGGAGCTCCACCTCATTATGGTCTTCACGTGCGTCGGTATTTGGATCAGCAGTTTCCGGATGCTTGGATTGGTCGGCGTGGTCCTGTGGAGTGGCCTCCCAGATCCCCAGATCTCACCCCCCTTGATTTCTATCTTTGGGGGCACTTGAAGGCCATGGTGTATCAGGAAAAGATACGAGACATAAATCATCTAAAGGAACGTATCACCAACGCCATTACAAGCATAACGTCAACTGTGCTAATGCGTGTTCATCAACAGTGGGGAACACGTATTGAAATGTGTTTTCAAAACAATGGCAACCATGTAGAGCATATTATATAAATAAAAATGGTTGTCTATAAAAAAATGTTTATTTTTCCTATGTATGGAAACTTACGGCCCACCCTGTAGACTATATATAGACTATATATATGGTCTAGTGTATATATTATATATATATATATATATATATATATATGTGTGTATATATATATATAGGGTGATCCAGAGAAATGGGACCCAAAAGAAACCCCTGTAACTCTTAAAGTATAAGTCCTTTTATAAAATCATACGCATCATTCGAAAGAGGATAGTTACAAGTTTGTACAGGATTGTATAGGTTTTGAAAATACAAGACAAGATAAGATACAAAACAAAATAAAAGTGTTGGTTAAAACTAACCCTTCAAGATGACTGCATGGACTGTGGAACAGCTGCGTTTCATAACTGAGCAATATTATGAGCATGGAAGAAGTGTAGTTTCAGCTCAAAGATCTTTGAAGACAAATTTTCAGATGTCAAAATCACCTTCTAAGAGCTGAAACTACACTTCTTCCATGCTCATAATATTGCTCAGTTATGAAACGCAGCTGTTCCACAGTCCATGCAGTCATCTTGAAGGGTTAGTTTTAACTAACACTTTTATTTTGTTTTGTATCTTATCTTGTCTTGTATTGTCAAAACCTATACAATCCTGTACAAACTTGTAACTATCCTCTTTCGAATGATGCGTATGATTTTATAAAAGGACTTATACTTTAAGAGTTACAGGGGTTTCTTTTGGGTCCCATTTCTCTGGATCACCCTATATATATATCCTTATTTAAATAAAATTTTGACAAAGATCCATACAAAAAACATAAAACATTTTTGTCGAGATATTTGTTTTTATGATTTCCTGACTAACTTTGAAAACAACACTCCAAAGAAATATATATACACACCTTACCTTACCTTATGAACCTTATGTTGTTTCGTGCGTTGGTCTCTTTTCACACGGAAGTCAAGCTGGTGGCCCCGCCTCTAATCACTAAATAAATTTTTATTTTTTTTATTTATATATATATATATATATATATATATATCACCTTTTTCTTAGAAATATATTTATAACTTTATCTAAGGCAGCGAAGGACTGATGTAGTTTATGAAAAAAAAATTCTCTTTCTTTCAGCGATAAAAACAGGCTCTTGGGCACGTTTTGAAATTAAAAATAAAAAAAATATTGTTCTTGTTAGAGAAGATTTGAGGTGAGCTTTCAATAATGTCATTCAATAAAATATCAATATCTATGCGTGCTCTGCAATGAAATTAACTATTCTGTAATATGTATGTAGGTATATATATATATATATATATTATATATATATATATATATATATATATATATATATATATATATATATATTAGGGTGATAACTTCTTATAGGGATAAAATTTGAAATTCAAAAAAATTTGCCGGCCATTTGTCCAATGCTGCCACCCTATGAGAAAACACCGTAGACGAAATCTCATGGAATTCGGAAAGCATTTAGGGGTGCCTCAAGTCACATGAATGAAACTGTCGCGCGGAAGAAATTTCAAGAATGAACGAGTTTCGACAACGCTTCAAAAACAAAAATGTTTCGAGAATGCAAGTGTATTATATAATTTAATAGAATTGTTTCCTTTATTTCATACTATAGATTATGCAAATCGATTAATTTATTTCATTAAATTAAAATTTTCATAAATAAATCGTTAAATAATATGATGTGTATCAATCTTTGGATGATCAGCTTTTGGTGCTTCAAGTTCATTTTGCATACGACTGCCTGACTGAAAACAACGCTTAGAAGTTCTCTCCCGATTCTTTTAAGATATCTAAGGTAATATTTTTTATTTTGATACATTGATTATATTATTATTGGAAATTGTTCTAGAAAAGTTTCATTAATTGTTGGCATAGTTTGATGTTTAAATTATATAAATTTGGAACTGAATTTGATTTCCTATGAGCTATGAGCTTCGACACTACAGCTTCAAATACTGGTTACTTGTCTGGGGCATGCGTAATTTTGGAGCAGAAACTCGGCCGCCGACTCTTATACCTTGCATGTCGCCATCACATCCTAGAACTTGTCGTTGAGAAGGCGTACATGGAATGCATGGGACCATCATCTGGTCCAGATATCCTCCTATTCTCCCGCTTCAAAGAGACGTGGAATACAATTTGCCAAGATAAGTACAAGACCCTGTCAGACCTTCCATCGAGTCTGAATGAGAATCGAGAAGAACTGATCGCTTGCTGGAATCTATATCTGACAAAACATCAGCCGAGGGATGATTACCGTGAATTCTTGGAGTTGTCGATTACAATCCTTGGAGGTAATTTACCTAACTTTAGGTTTCGGCGACCTGGAGCACTTCACCGAGCACGTTGGATGGCAAAAGTAATTTATTCATTAAAAATCCTGCTGCTTTCCCATCAGTTCAGACTTACAACTCGTGAAATGTCTGGCTTAAAACGATTTGTATTTTTTGCCCTGGAGTTATATGTCAGCGCGTGGTTCACGGCCAGCAGTCCTTCATCTGCTCCCGCGAACGATTTGAAGCTTCTTCAAGACCTAGCAAAGTACCACGATGAAAAGATCTCAGCATCCTGCCTTAGTGTCCTCGGTCGTCACTTATGGTACCTCAGCGAGTACTTGATTGGTCTCGCACTTTGATAAAGGTATCAATGCAACGACGAAAAAGAATATCGCTCGATCAATCCTCGAAAAAGAAGCTGCTGAAGATCCTCCAAAGCGAGCCCCAATACCTGCTGTTTCTTCCATTTCAACAAAGCAGCTCTCGGACTTTGCCTCGAAAGGATCAAAGCTTCTCTTTGAACTTCTAAAATTAATGATGGTTTCTTGTCCAAGGAACCAGAGACCTGGCCGGACGACGAAGATTTCAAGACTGGTTTGACTATAGTTGAAGGACTAAAAGTCGTCAATGACTAGGCAGAGAGGGGAATTGCCTTGATCCAGGCCTTCAATACAAAGATTACGAAGAATGAAGAACAGCGCCAACATCTCTTGCAGGTTGTTGAGGATCATAGGAAGTCTCAGCCTGGTACATTGAAAAAGGGGTATGGCTTGAGGAAAAGCAAGAATTAATGGGTGGTCTACAATTGAATGAAAGACACCCTGGAATATATTAGTAAATATATTATTTACTTATTACGATTGGAGTACGCCTGCACTTAAACCTTATGAACTAAAACTAACGTTTATTTACATTAATTAAAAAAAATATTAATTTATTTTTACTAGGTAATGAATAATTAATTTTTGTTATAAGGAGAATTATTTACCTCACTTGAGACACCCTTAAATATTATCTGAATGACCTAATATTTACAGTACATTGTTTTCTCATGTAGTAGCAGCATTGAACAAATGGCCAATAAAAAACTCCAACTTTCGATTTTTATTGTCACCCTAATTATATATATATATTATATATGTTAAACACAGACCGTGCATGGAACAAGGAACTCTTCTGGGAAAATTAAATCCACTATAGTCCGAATAAGTATTCGGACTATAGTGGATTTAATTTCCCAGAAGAGATCCTTGTTCCATGCACGGTCTGTGTTTAACATAAAATTTCTCAGGGGACCATATATATATATATATATATATATATATATATATATATATATATACACTTGTGTGCAAATGCTTTGCGTGTCTTTGGTTCTGAAGTCAAGCCTTGTGCTCACCCCATGATGAATGGGAAATGGGTTTTTATATAATATATATACAGTACAATATGGTGACAACGCGAGATTGCGTTCCGAGAGACCGTCGCGATACCGCGGTCCACGTTATCATTTGTGAAAGATTTTATGGAGAAATAGCCGAGGTTCGAAAGACCCCCAAAATATTCAACTTTCATCTAAAATATGAGTGTGCAATTTTCTGTAGCATATTTTGATGCGAGTAAAATTTTACAATAAATACATAACAGACACGTAAATGCAAATAATAAAATAAAATTTAAAATATAACAAGGCCACGTCACACTACACGTCATTCACGCAGACTAAAGCCCTCGGCTCGCGTCTGCCCGCAGTTGCTGGGCGCCTGGCTTCAATTTTGTCAGTTTAGCTTAAAAAAATATCGGAGTTGTATTCTTACAAGAATTGCAACAACCGCATTAAATAGTTAAAAACTTAAAACCCAATGGAAATAAAAAGCAATTTTCATGGGTTTTGTTTTATAACAGGGTGGCGCAAAGGTCGTGCATCATAGGAATTTTCAGTGTTGATTATAATACTGTATATTATTTATTTCGTTTAGGTAGGGTATGGTTGCGAAATTAACAATAGACGAGAGGGTGAACTTGGTTTTAATGCATGGAATATCAGGTACTACAAATCGATGATTCGGTACAGAATTTAAATTCTGTACCCATTCATCGATTTGTTGTACCTGGTATTCCATACATTAAAATCAAGCTCACCCTCTCGTCTATTGTTAATTTCGCAGCCATCCCCTACCTAAAAGAAAAAAATAATATATTATAGTCAACACTGAAAATTCCAATGATGCGCGACTTTTGCGCCACCCTATATATATATATATATACTAAAATCACAGAATAACACGTGATCTTATTAATAAGCAAACAACCACAGGGAAAAGGAAAAGGAAACACGAAGTGTTTCCTTCGTGTTTCCTTTTCCTTTTCCCTGTGGTTGTTTGCTTATATATATATATATATATTATATATATCAGTGGTGACTCGTGATATAATATGGTGGTGCAATTTCATGTGTTGGGTACGGGGTTTCTCTTCCGGGGTGAGGGTCCTTTCCCCGGTGACCCAGATGTTGGTGGTTCGCTGGATGGTGGTTGACCCGATCGATTGGTGCGTTCGTGGGCGGGTGGCAAAGGTGTTTTACATAAGCGATCACGAAGAACAAACTTGAACATTGTGAAGATGGGTATAAGGCATAATACCCAAAATGTTTTTCACAGTCGGAATGTTAAAGAGATAATTTTGTCGCCACCCACACTTAGTGGGTAATAGTGTTCTTTTTGAAAATGTTTCACTGCAACTAAATAACCAGTAAAGTTAAATCTGTCCGTGAATTGAGACATTACGATGTCTCATACTTCAATTGCGGAAGCTTCATTACTTGTATAATTATGGGAATCATTTCATGATCTTGTTCTCTTCAATTCGCAAACATCACATCAGGGATTTCTGCAGCTTCTTTTAATATATATATTATATATAATATATATATATATATATATTATATATATATATATATATATATATATTATATATATTATATATATATATATATATAGCCGCGCATTTTGCATATGCAAATTTATCCCTCACCAAGATTCGATTCGAACACGGGCTCTAACTCCGAGACACGGGCGCTGACCATTCGGCTACGACAGGAAGAAAGTTAATACGCTGGACTACTTCTTACGCGTTTCGCGTCAAAACTCTATCCTACCCTTGGGTCACTTCTTACGCGAAACGCGTCAAGTTGATCTGTGCCTCGTCACAGCTGACACACTACATGCGTCAAGACGACAATACTCGCAGAAATTTTGCATTTACTCTTGTCCAGATCAACTTGACGCGTTTCGCGTAAGAAGTGACCAAATGGTAGGATAGCGTTTTGACGCGAAACGCGGAAGAAGTAGTCCAGAGTGTTAATACCACCCTTGCGACATTTTATCACCCGAGGGAAACACCAAAAGCTTTCACGTCCAAAAGTAATTTTACGTTATTAATACCCTGCACCCAAACCAATGGACACCCTTTAATTCACATTTATCCGCGAAACACGAGGATACCATTCAATAGAAATATGAGCGCATTATCCTGTCGTAGCCGAATGGTCCAGCGATCATGTTTCTGAATCAGAAAGCTCGGGTCTGAATCTTAGTGAAGGATGAACTTTGTGTGTGTGTGTATATATATATATATATATATATATGGGAGGGATGAAATTCGTAATTAAAACGTAAAATTAATAAATGCTGCACATCCATAAGGAAAAATAAACAGTGATTCCAAGCCTTTCGTGTAATTAACAATACTTCATCCTGTTAATTACTCGAAAGGCCTTGGAATCGCTTTTTATTTTTCCTTGTGGTTGTGCACAAGCTAATGTACTGTACTGTACTTAAAATATAGCAATTTTAGACTGTTAAGCGTATAGACTACGTCCCAAAGAAAGCAAAAATTGCTACATGTGTGCATGAAAGTGGTTCAATTGTTGCTGTTCAAAGACGCTTTGGACGTGAAAAACAAGCTACCACCTGAATATGACAACATACAAAGATGGGTTGATCAATTTGAGAAAACTGGAACTGCACTGGAAGTGAAATCTCCCGAAAGGCTGAACAAATCTCTTGAAATAATGAATGTAGTTAGTGAATCATGTATCAGAAGTCCTAAGAAGTCAATTAGGAGAGAGAGGCTCGGGTAGCGGAACAAAGTCGAGATATCTGCACACTGTCGATACTAAAAGTTAGTTTAAATTAGGTCAGGTTTGGGGACATATATGGAGGAGATTGTAGACGCCAATCGACCAGGAAGTACTTCATCATGTTAGGCAGGAGACAGGGACTGCTGTAACTCCCGTTTCTTCTGTCACTGTCCTCCTTAGTTGACCTTTTTCCGTGTCTCATCTATCCCGTGAGCACTCCAGCATAATCTCAAACACACGTTTCTCCTTTTATTCCTCACGACACATACATGCATCTTACACACTGCACAATCTTTTCAAAATTTATATTAAAAAAAAAAGAAAAATGGCATCATTGAGCCTTGGAGACCTTGTTTTTGGATCTCTCCTTCTTCTGCGGAGGGGTCCTTTTCCGGGCGCTCGCCCTTAACACCTTCCTTCCTACATAAAAAAATGTTAGATTAAGTTGGGTTAGGTTAGGTTACATTCTGCCCAGTTAGGTTAGGTCTGATTAGATTAGATTAGTCATTTTCATTGAAAATCTGAAATGTAGTTTGAAATGTGAAATCCATATATTTGCATAAGGTCGAACGTCGACATTATGAAATTCGATTTTGTTCATGTAACGTGAGTTGAACATACCGAGCTCCTCTGTCCATAAAGAATTACATTTTAAAGCTTACAAAGCGCAGGTGCTTCAACAACTTTCAGATGAAGATTATGAAACCATAATCAACACATATAATGATTTAATAGAAAGAAGAGAATCAGATGAACACTTTCTACCAAGTCTCATTTTTAGTGAAGAGGCTACATTCCATATTTCAGGCAAAGTAAACCACCATAACTGTAGGATTTGGGGTGAACACAACCCACATGAAATCTATGAACATGAGAGGGATTCCCCCTGAAGTAAGTGTCTGATGTACTTTGTCACGTTCAAGCATCTAAGGACCTTATTTTTTGACGAACGAACTGTAATTGACGGTTCCTACCTGAAGATGCTAAAGGAGTTTTTTACTCCGCAATTGCAAGGAACTCCCCGCTTGTTGCAAAGAACAACTTTCCAACGACAAATACGGGGGTAACGGGTAAATATTTTGCTCGAAACATTCGAACATTTTGAACAAAACATTTCCAGGGTGTTGGATTCCAGGGACCTACAAAATAGCCTGCTTGCTGACCCGATTTATCCCTTTGGATTTTTATCTTTGGGTGGTTTTCAAAACAAGTCTATCATAACAAACCAAGGGATCTTCAGGAGCAAAAACATCGTATCCGTGACACTGTCACGTCCATCCCTGAAGCTGTGTTGAAAAATGTGTTTTCAGAATTTGAACGCAAAATAAGATTAATTATAACTAATGCTGGAAGACATGTAGAAAGTTTATTAACTGAATTAATTAAAACTTATAACATTTCAGAATATAATGTCAGTTTGATTTTGTTGTTATCTGAACTAATAGATACATAATTAAGATTTGTTTTTGGTATATTCATTTTGGACGCACCATATATACATATATATATACACACACATGTGTGTGTATATATATATATATATATATATATATATATTATAATATATATGGTGCTTCAGGTCGATCCTAGAAATATGGAAAAGAAACACTTCATATTAGTCACAGAATTACTATGACAAACTTCAAATACCAAATACAAACTACAAATTGGCGGAATGAGCGTCCTAATTCCTTTAAACCTTTTAAACAAGAACGAGAACAGCAATAAACTACATTTCATTAAGACATAAGTAAACGTGGGTTCAAAAAGGTAAAACAAAGCTACAAAATAGAGCAACGTGAGTTTACACCTAACACGAAATCCAGCTTCTGCGATGGCGTGTCTTAATTTCACGCCACAACAGACGAATTATGTATAAGTAAAATTTCATTTGCGATACAGTAGTGTGTTATTATGCATTTAGCAGGAAGGACTTAATTTAAAACTCCAATTACGGAATTTAGTCTTCGCTGGGAATCGATTTGGGGTTTTCGGCTCTTGGTGAAGAATGTTATATACCATTACACGCCGCAATCTTATCCTTACAAGAAATCGATTATACATTCTGTGTCCCATTTTAGAGTAACGTTTGAAAGAAATAATTCATGCACCTTCATTAGTAATTTTGTTAGACGTTTCGAGTGAAATGTATAATCAATTTATTGCTCTTTAATTAGAAGTTTGGTTAGATGCTTTAATCGAAAACAGACTCATAATGAATGTGCACTCAGTTATACATTTCAAATTCCACTAAAATCGAACACAAAATGTATAATGAAACGTCTAACGAGGCTTAGAGTACACGAGTTTTATTATCTGCGAGTACGTAAACAATGAATGATTAACTTAAAACCATTTGAATTAAACAGAAAAAAGAATAACATTCTTTACGTGGTGACATCTATTGGCATGGCAATATCCATAGGTATAGCAAACTCATTCTACTCGGGTGGTTCTGGGTAACTGGCTATACCGGACCTATACCCATTTGGTCGACGGGTAAATATTCAGTTTCGGGGCCACCAGCTTTTTAACAAATCCAAATTTGTTACAAAGATCCTAATTGACTGAAAGTTGATGGTCCAAGGGCGGATCAGGGGGAGGGGTCGGCGACGTAAGGACCCCGCCTCAATTTCTTGCAAATGTCCTTTTTTTCAAGTTCAAGTGCCCTATTTGAATGATGTGTATGCCTCTGAAAACAAATTTTGTTTTTGTAAATAGATTATGGTTATTTTATTTTATTCAAATTCCATTTTGAGTCTTTATCCCTATACATTGTACTTCCAAATTTGTAGTTGTAATGGTTTTCATAGGTGCCCTTAGTACTGGTGCAGCCATATCTTCATCTTATTCTGATAGCAGGCCCGTAGTAACTTATGATACATTATACATTATAATATATAATGTATAATAAACACTTACATTTTTTCCATTTTTTTTAAACTCCACAAACTTCTCTAAACTACTCTAAATCCCCTCCGCAGTGACTAGGTCGTTGCACCAAAAGATCCGCCTTTCTAAATTTCCACCTCCCGCCTCCCTTTGGGAAGTCCTGGCTACGGGACTGGATAGTTCTTTTAATTAGCAAAACAAGTGTAATTGTTTGAAAAATTTTCCGTGATAACTGTTGTACCCAAATTAGATTTTTATTTTGTATCATATTTGAATGAGACTCATCTAATAAAACAATCAATTGATTTTACACTCGCTCATTGGTGGTCTGTTTTAAGAAAAAAAATTTTAGTGCTGTACCATTTTTATTTTAGAGGGTATCCTTTTTTCTTTGGACCCCCTTATTGAAATGCCTAGATCCGCCCTTGTGGTCATCATGCGCTGCTGTTGACCAATCATGGCGAATTCTCCTGATAACGTCATCAACTTTCGGCGAATGAGGGTCCTTGTAGCAAATTTGGACTGTCGAAAATCTGGTGGCCCCGAAACTGAATATTAGCCCTCACCTAACTTAACTTAATCCAACCTGTAATAACTCATCTTTCCCTAAAAATAAACAAGGCTGATATACGAACGCACAACCTTTCATTATTTTTCCAAGTTTTTTGGAAATGTATAGCAGCAGCGGACAACTGATTTTTATTCTACTGGAATCTGATAGTTGTTATTCCGAGAGATAATGATTCAGATATCATAAGATACCTTTTCATTCATTAGCATTTAAAAAAAATCATGCAAGATTCGCATTTTAGCTGATGGGACACTGTCTGAATTCTTCTTTTAATTAAACACGTAACTTTATTCACTTTCAGTTCAATAATAAAGATAACTCACCATAGTGAGTATAACAAACTATAGTGGGGATATACCACGCTGTTTCATGTATGCTGGACATTATAATAAATACCATTGTATCAATATAAGCGGAAGTCAATAAATCATAATCATCCTACATTCATATCATCATCTATACATACATACAAACATAAATACATATATAAATTACATACCTCCGACCACACATACATATATAAATTGCAGTCATACACATACATACATAACATCACGTTAACGTACGTACACATGAACATAAATACACATCCATACATACATAAATGCATAAGTCTGAAAGAAAGTTTTATAATCACTCATTCGGTGGAATGGAGAGTGTCTTTCATATACATAATGGAAGGCGTTGCTTGCATAAAAACCTAAAATGCTTTTCACTCAACAACGAAACAATAGAACTAAAACGAAAATGTTTCAATTCTGAAAAGAATTCAAATTATGGAAGAAAAGTTTCTGAAACTTTGCTTATCATCGCGAGGATAAATTTAAATTAATTTGTCAGTCCGGCGTGATTAATGAGGACGAGTAAAACCAGTCGTCATACGAGCATATACTTTATCATATATATATATATATATATATATATATATATATATATATATATAATTATATATATATATATATATATATATATACTGTATAGTGGTGCATAAAAATTTGCCCAGTTTGGCATTGGTTATACCGTTGTAGTAGAGGGAAGAAATATATAACAGCGAATTAGACATTTGGAGAGAGAACTAAATTGGCTTCAATTTGGTATACATTTTTTTTAAACTGTTTCCTGATTCTACTGACTTATTATAAAGTGAGTTGCTCTCCTCTTTCGGTTTGTAGTTAGAATTGGGTATTGAGGGCAGTTATTGCTCGTGGTAGGGTTTAATATGTAGGCTTTTGCTCCACTGAAAAATTTCAATTTTGATGAAGCGCTTCATTTAGCTGCACCCAGCATATTGCTATTCTCTCTTTCAATTGTTGCGCATAGTTAATTTGATTTCACGGTAAACCTGCGTGTTTCCCAAAAACAAATAATCAAAAGAATTCAAATCTGGGCTATTTTTTGCGTAGATTCAATAAAGCTTACGAAATTTGCCCCCAGAAAATCAATGGTAACTTGAAAACGGCGTGCCGGTGCCCCCCCCCCTTGCATAAAAGTGAAGTCTGGCAGCTGATCTTCAATGCGAGACAACATACGGGATAAAACGTTTTCATAGTAGCATTTTTAATTGTTTTCAAGCCTCTTGCAAGGAATATGAGGTAATTTTGCCGACAAAGGGAACGACAAAAGCAATCATCACGGAGTCACTGATCCACTCTGGAGGGAATCTAAACATTTTGCTAAATATGAATTAGTACAAACTTTCCAGTGATTTCAAATTATTATTATTTCCAGATTCTTCACTTTTGGCGGGACATTCGAGTAGACGTTTTGTTAAGCATTTTGGTACCAACATTGATCGCAACTTTTTGAAGTTGATTTTGGTGGTTGATTTTGGTGATTTTGGTGGTTGATTTTGTAATCTTTCCAGTTATAAAAATTACTATATTCTCTGTTCTCCGTATTCAATTGCTAAATTTTTGTTCGAACAAATCTAAATAGTTAAAACATTTAGCTTTCTGTAAAGCCGAATACTTAGCGAAAATTCCAACGTCTAGCAAAAGTAATTAGTGAAATATCTTGAAATTAATAATTTAAAATCACTAATAAATTAGGAAAATTCGTGTTTAACGAAAAATTTGTATTTCCTTTAGAATGCATTATTTCTCCTTTCCTGGCATTAAAACACTGAGTATTTTGGGGGTTCCACGTTTTTTTCACAGTATTTTGTCGACGGCGGACTGTTTGGAACGAAAACGTTTCAATAAGCGTTTACATTCGTCCAATTTCCTTCATTGCTGCTGTTAGTCTATGCAACATTACTCTCTTAAACACCTTCAAGTTGAGATCAAGTTGCGATATCCGCTGCACAAATCGTAGTGGGATACCAATAAACCTTGAGTTTTGTCGGGCACTCATGTTGATACCTAAGGCACTTTCTTGGCAGCAGATCGGTTAACCGACAACGTTGGTTTTCTGTCATGTGAGTAAAGCGTGCCTCACGACTACCACGACATCTTGCAATGCTAGCTATATACCTTAGTTCTGCCAACAAGTACTTTACAGTGCTGTTTTCCTGTTGCGGAGCATACTCGTAAGTAAGTTGGCTCACGGAGTAAATTTTCATACAGGGCTTTGATTAACACTTAGTCTGATTCATTGAAAACCATAAATTGTGAAAATCTGTTATAAAACAACAAATAACAATATGGAACGACACACCCATCGCAAGAAGACAACTTGACAAAGACCACACAAACACAGTATTATCACACTAACGAAGAGGCACTTACGTTTGTAATTTTTTACACAAAAATAGAATTTTCCTGCCACGCTGAGACGCACTTAGACTTGGCAACAAACGTTTTGCATACGCCTTAGAAAATCTTTGTCTCGTACTTCTTTTCAAATATATTTAAAAGCAGAGCTGTGCTTAGCGGCGCTAATTAGCGACGCTAGTTAATTATTAGCGCATCCCATTAGCGGCGCTATTTTTCAAAATAGTTAACGGAACAGATAGCGCCACTACATTTTTAGGCAATGTTAGGCGCTAACCGCTAAGCGTTAATATAAATAAAAGTTAATAAAGTCTTAGAATGGTATTCTCTATATTACGTTCCTTTTTGTGCATAATGCTGAACGCAGAATGTATAATAATAAACAGTTTCCTGAACTGAGTATGTAAAGGAGGACAATGTCTTTCCAATAAATAAGTTTAATTATAAATATCAAATCACGCAATTTTCTTGAATACCCAATAATCATTTTAAAGATATAATTTTGTTCCCATTTGACACTATAAAAGATAATAACAAATAGCGAACACATATAAATATATACAAATGCATTATTATTATTAAAAAATAGTACTTAGTTATATATTTCATAAAAATTAGCGCCAAAATTAGCGTTGACGCCGCTAATTTTAAAAAATGTTAGCGTTAGCGTTAGCTGCAGTAGAATTTATTTGCATTAGCGTTAGCTGCGGTAGAATTTATTTGCATTAGCGTTAGCGTTAGCGGCGCTATATTTATCAGTTAGCGCGTACAGTTCTGCTTAAAAGATAGTGTAACATTCTGAAGCCAATTAAAGTACCAAACCAACGGTTCAACCCACTTTGGAAAGCAATGAAAACGTGACCTTTTCTTTTTTTGTCAGGGTACATATTATGAAACTTTATTGTATAAAATTATACATCTTAAGGACTAGATTACATAATTTAACCTATAAGATGTTCGTTCAAGGTTATTTCTTCTTGAATGCCTTTTCGGCTGCTTTCGTGACCACCTCTTTGATGACACCAACGGCAACGGTCTGTTTTATGTCACGGACGGCGAAACGGTCGAGGGGAGGATACTTCTGGAATGATTCGACGCACATAGGTTTGCTGGGGATCATCTACACGATGCAAGAATATCCCGACTTAACGGATTTGGGGTTGGCTTCGATCTCCTTGCCAGTTCTCCTGTTAATCGAACACAATAACTTGGGCAATGAAATCCTGAGCCTCTTTGGCTGGGTCGTTCTTTGGGTCTGAAGGGACGTAGCCTCTCTTCAGATCCTTGACGGAGACGTTCTTCACGTTGAAGCCAACGTTATCTCCTGGAACGTGGTGCATTTCAACAGACTTCTCTTCAGTGGTAAGACCAGTTGGAGCGAAGGTGACAACCGTACTAGTTTTAAAGACACCAGTCTCAACTCGACCGACAGGAACAGTTCCAATACCACCAATTTTGTACACATCTTGAAGTGGAAGCCTGAGGGGTTTGTCTGTTGGTCTTGTTGGGGGTTCAATGTTATTTAAGGCATGTTATTTAAGGCATGTTATTTAAGGCATGTTATCTAAGGCATGTTATCTAAGGCATCTTCCTTTCAATTTTCTACTTCTTCCACCATGTCATGTTATCGGACATGTCCAACATGTCTCCGTTAAACCCGGAGATGGGAATGAGAGGAACAATAGCTGACCAATTGTAACCAAATTTCTTGACGTAAGCACTGACTTCATTGTGGATTTCCTTGAATCTGTCCTCAGAGTATTTAGGTTCAGTGGAGTCCATTTTGTTTACAGCAACGATAAGCTGTTTCACTCCAAGAGTGAAGCAGAGAAGAACGTGTTCACGAGTCTGACCTTTCTTGAAGATACCAGCTTCGAATTCTCCAGTACCAACGGCAACGATAAGAACCGCAGCACAGTCGGCTTGCGAGGTACCATTCATCATGTTCTTCATGAAATCACGATGTCCGGGGGCGTCGATAATAGTGACGTAGAATTTGTTGGTTTCGAACTCAAAGAGAGCGATATCGATGGTGATACCACGTTCACGCTCAGCTTTCAATTTTTCAAGAACCCAAGCGTATTTGAAGGAACGTTTGCCCATTTCAGCGGATTCCTTTTCGAATCTTCTAAAGTATGCATCATTTTAAGAGTGTTGCAGACAAAGCAGCATTATTCTCATGAGGTTATTGAGCGAATTAATGTGGATATGCTGCAGCGTACATGGCAACATTTGGAGTATCGATTGGATGTTTTGCGAATCACTAATGGTGCACATATCGAATGTTTGTAACAACGTTACTTTAATAAAAGAAACTTTTGAAAATACAGATTCTAAATAATCTTTTTAAGAATTTTACGTGTGTTATCAAGAATTTTATAAAAGATGAAATTGTACAGATAATTTTCGGACACACTGGAATTTCTAAAAAACTTGTCAAAACTTGGTATCAGAAAAAACTTAATGAGATTCTCTGTAAAATGGGACAACACTGGAATTTCTACACTTCATGGTTGACTTTTAATAACAGCCAAAAATTGTACAGATAATTCTCGGACACCCTGTATGTATGTATATATATATATATATATATATATATATACCACTCGTTTTTAATTTGAAATCTACACCAAATTTTGGTACTAACTTCAATCTACTTTTTATTGCTTCGCGTGAATGAGTCAAAAGATTAATTTTTAGCAGACGTAAATCCATTTAAATCCATTGTAATTTTAAATCACTTTAATGAAAAATGTGAATTAAAGTGAAGTGAAGTTTCCTGAGGAAAAGTTTGAATAAAAAATGAGGACTATTAAATTTCTTTACTTGAAATCTTGTAAACCATCAAAGACTTTACGATTTACAATATTTTTAACCTGTTGAGTTTTTTAAATTATACGTCGTGTTTTTTTTATACGCACAAATTAATGAAAACAATATATATATACTGTATATATATATATATATATATATATATATATATATATATATATATATATATATATATATGGAACAAAACGATCTGCCCAATGTCGATATTAAAAAGTTAATTTAAATTAGATTAGGTTAGGTTAAGATGGGTTAGGTTGGGTTAGGTGAGTCATATTTCATTGAAAATATGAAATGTATATTTGAAACCTGAAATCCATATACTTGCATACGGTCGAACGTCGACATTATGAAATTCAATTTTGTTCATGTAACGCATATATATATATATGATACACACAGACCGTGCATGGAACAAGGAACTCTTATATATATATATATATATATATATATATATTTTTTTTTAGTTCAGGAAGAACCGATTCGCCTCTATTTAAAGGGCATATCTCAGCGGAAAAACAAAGAAAAAGTGAGAGGAAAGACAGAGGAAAAAGAAAGGGTGGAGGGGACAGTCGAAGTGGAAAAAGACCAAGGATGACAAGGACTGCAGGGTCGAGCCCCATCATCCTTGGGTGCTAGGGCCGGGAGGGCGCACGTGAAACCTCCAGGAACAAGCACGTACAAACGAGCACAAAGAGCACTCAAGAGCACGAGCTTAGAACCCCCTTGCGGGGATATATATATTTATATATATATATAAATATATATATATATATATATATATATATACAGGGTGTCCCCAAAAAACTATATACTCTTTATAACATGATATATTTTATAATTTAAAAAAAACCAAACAATATATTGTTATAGCAATTGCCAATGAAAGGTAAATTAGTAATCTAAGTGATCAAAATGTTATAGCGAGTTGTTTGCATATAAAATTTAATTAACTACGCCAAGTGCTCAAACTGTTCTCCGGCAAAATGAATGCACTTTTGAATGCGTCGACTAAGCCTGGCCTTGTTTTATCAAAGGCCTTGTAATGGCGAAGCCTATGGACCGAACGTAGTCTAGTCACTCACTAGTTTGCTTCGGACTTAGCCTACGCACTCATTCCACGATACAAACTCTACAGCATTCAACTTTATTCAGTTCAGCAAAAGAACCCATGTTGCGTAAACGTTTGACACTGGAGCAACGAAAAAGTGTTCTGAAATGTATTGGAAATTTGAGAATGTGTCCGAAGTCCAGCGGCAATGGATCCGGGAATTTGGTACAAAGCCACCGACACGTCTCGCCATTACAAGCATCCGTGACAAGTTTGAGGCAGAGGGATCTGCTCAAGATATGCACAAGCCAAGATCTGGACGACGCAAATCAAGTGCGAGTGATGAAAACTCCGTTTTAGTGTTGCAAAAATTTAATCGATCACCACAGAAATCAGTTAGGCAATGCGCCCGTGAGACCAGAATCAGCAAATCAGGTGTTCACCGGATTTTAAAGTCGGCAAAATGGAAAAGCTGCATTCCAAGTCTGTTACATGCCATGACTGAAGATGACCCTGATCGCAGACTCGAATTTTGTGAATGGTTTCAGTCAATGGAAGCCGAAGACGTACAGTTTGCCAACAAAATCGTGTGGTCTGATGAAGCTACCTTCAAGCTGAATGGCACAGTAAATCGACACAACTGCAGGTACTGGTTAATTGATAATCCACACGTTTATGTGGATAAACATGTTAATTTACCAGGATTAACAGCATGGTGTGGTTTATCATCCAGGGGTTTGGTTGGACCATTTTTCTTTAATGGGACAGTTACCGGTGCCGCATATCTCGACATGCTGCGGACAGAAATTATACCTGCAGTTCGGAAGTTGTTTGGAAACGACGACTTTTACTTTCAACAAGATGGAGCCCCCCCCTCATTATCATTGTGATGTCAGAAGGTACCTCGATGAAACGTTGCCTAACCGTTGGATAGGACGAAGAGGAAGCGTTGAGTATCCTCCACGTTCACCGGACTTGACTCCGCTTGATTTTTACTTGTGGGGCTACCTGAAGGATGCAGTTTATGGTACAAGACCCGCAACACTCGAACACCTTAAGGATGCAATTAGGGAAAAGTGCGGGACCATCACAGCATCCACATTAGTCCATGTCTGCGAATCAGTTAGTCGACGCATTCAAAAGTGCATTCATGCCGCCGGAGAACATTTTGAGCACTTGGCGTAGTTAATTAAGTTTTATATGCAAACAACTCGCTATAACATTTTGATCACTTAGATTACTAATTTACCTTTCATTGGCAATTGCTATAACAATATATTGTTGTTTTTTAATTATAAAATATATGATGCTATAAAGAGTATATAGTTTTTTTGGAACACCCTGTATATATATATATATATATATATATATATATATATATATATATATTATATATATAATATATATATATATATTATAATAATATATATATATATATATCCCATACAGATAAAAGAATTAAAAGAAAGCATTGTTGTGCCGCTAACAAAGATTTTGAATGCGTCTATTTCTAAGGGGTGCGTACCAGATAATTTCAAGTTAGCAAATGTAACACCTATTTTTAAGAAAGGCGATAAAGGTGTGGCGGGAAATTATAGGCTAATCAGTTTAACGTCGGTTGTAGATAAGCTACTGGAGTCGATAATTAGGGATCGTATAGTAGAACACTTAGAACTGCATAACTTGCAGCACGGTTTTAGGCGAAACAGATGTTGCTTAACTAATCTTTTAGAATTTTTCCAAAGCGTGGTTGAAGTTTACGATATCATCGGGCGGTAGATGTAGTGTATTTAGATTTTCAAAAAGCGTTTGACACAAAATACTCTTTGAAAAAAACTAAGGCTCATGGAATCAGGGGTGTAGTAATAAATTGGATAGAAGAGTGGTTGCGAGGTAGGAAACAGAGGGTGGTCGTTGATGGAGCGGAGTCGTGTTGGGCTAATGTAGCGAGTGGCGTTCCTCAGGGTTCTGTATTGGGCCCCTTGCTTTTTCTTATATATATTAACGATTTAGATGTCGGCCTAGTCAGTACAGTTTTAAAGTTTGCGGATGACACGAAGTTGGGCGATAAATGGACGAAGATAGAGGTAAACTCCAGGAAGATCTGAATAAAATCGTAGATTGGTCAGTCACATACATGGCAAATGAGATTTAACACCGATAAGTGCAAAATTTTACATATAGGTTCACGTAACGATAATTTTGCGTATAGTATGTCAGGGAAGGAGTTGCCAAGCGGAGATCAGGAAAGAGATTTAGGATTATCATCATCGGTGATTTAAAAGTAGCGAAACAAAGTACAGCAGCGGTCAATAAGGCGAAACAAAGTACAGCAGCCGTCAATAAGGCGAACAAACTGCTAGGTTTTATAGCTAGGAATTTTGAGTGCAAATCGCGCGATATTATTGTTCCTCTTTATAAATCATTAGTTAGACCCCATTTGGAGTACGCGATTCAATTTTGGAATCCGCATATGCGTAAGGATATAGACAAAATCGAAAGAATTCAAAGAGGAGCAACTAAGGTGATTCCGTCGCTTAGGTCAAAGTCGTACGAGAATAGGCTTAAGGAGTTAAAACTGACTACACTCGAGACTAGGACGCTAAGGAGTAATCTAATCCAGGTTTTTAAAATTATGAATGGATTCGATAACGTAAATAGAGATAGCTTTTTCGAAATAGCACAATATAGTAGAACTAGAAATAACGGGTGTAAGTTGACAAGTAGAAGGTTTGAGACAGCAGTTGCCAAAAACTTTCTTACGCATAGAATAGTAAACAGCTGGAATAGTTTGCCGGAAGAAGTAATTAGTAGCACGTCTATAAATGTGTTTAAGAATCGATTAGATGCATATGTTGATAGATTAGGTATAGTTTACAGTAGTAAAATTAAGGTTTTTGTGGTTTGGAACCCACGTCAAATTTTAGGTTCCCTCCACCATCACGGAAGACATGCGCAATACACAATTACAAACACAGTTAGGTAGACCAACCATGAGTGGATCCTAGGATCCTTGTTGGTCTGAAATATTATAGCATTATATATACTTACTTACACTGTGTAAGTTCGAACGATGGTAGATATCAGGTAAAACAAAATATTTACAATTCTTTGGAACATCATTGTAAATATCTTGTTTTACCTGATATCTACCATTTTAACACTTTTGTGAAGAAGCAATTGTTGAGTGTTATGAAGAAATTTTATTTTCACACTGATTTTAAGATTGCTTTTGTAAATAATAATACCCTTGAATTTTTTTCCGATGTAAGGACAAAATCCCCCCTGCAATAAGCTGTTCTGTTGTTTATTTGTTTACCTGCCCTGGGTGTCCCCAGGGGAACTACGTTGGCAGTACAGTTCGTTCTTTGCAGGCGAGATTTTGCTCCCATATGGGTATTAGTCATATATATATATATATATATATATATATATATATATATATATATATATATATATATATATAAAGGGTTCCAAAAAACCTTAGCCCCCCCCATTTGCAGCTTACATGTTTACTTATATCGAAATAGTTTTTAGTGATTATAAAAATATATAAAATTCTTTATTTATTACGGGTATTAAAATTACTCTAGCTGATAAAGTGATAATATAATGGCTTCTCAATTAATTGGTGATTCGGAGAGGCAACGTGTGATAGATCGCATACGAGCTATAACATTTCGGGAAGCTCGTGATGCTGGAGCCACCTTTATAACACGTTCATGGGTTGCCAAAAAGTTGCGAAGAAGTGAGGACTTCGTCAAAAGAAATTAGAATAAAACTTTGGATGAATGTGAAATGGATACAACCAAATCTGGGCGCCCAAATTTGCCACTCTCTCAGGAAACAAAGGACATCATTGAAAGCGGTACGCGTAAGCGGAAAAACAGCTGTGCTAAACTTTCTAGAGAGATCGAAGTGTTGAGAGGAAAGATCGTTAGTGGTGAGATCATTCGACTGTACCGTCATAGGCAAGGTTTAAAGCCTTGGCATGAACTTCCAAAGCCAAGAAAAACTCAACTTAACATCGATGACAGAATGTGGTTTGCCCATTATCTTGAAGATTGGGATATGGATGATTTCATTCATTTAGCTGTCTCCGATGAATTTTTTGTCTACGTAACACGTCGGCCTAACTACCAAAATGATCGAGTGTGGGCCACAACACCAGATGAAATCGATGACAATGAACATTATCGCGAATTATTAAAAAGTCCAGACTGTGTTGGTGTGTTTGCTTTGTTCACTGCAAAGAAGCTCATGTGGGTGCTGAAGCCAAATGGTCAGAGTTGGGATGGACAGTATTTTCGTGATATTATTCTATCCCAGCATGTTATTCCTTTTCTAAGAAACCCAAACAATGTTATAGATGTCGATCAGGTCACACTTCTGCACGATAAGGCCCCCTGCTTTAAGGCATTAGCCACTCAACAGTTGTTGCGGAACCATGAGATCGATTTCTTTGGAAATGAAGAATGGCCAGGAAATTCTCCTGACCTGAACGTCTGTGAACACATTGGATCAGTTATAAAGGACAAGATTGAATGTCTCTTGTTTCAAGAACCTGCAGCAAATCGATTTTCGAAGGATACAATGACGCAACACATTGAAACTGTTTTAGCAAATTTGCGTAACGATCAAGATCTATTCACGTCACTTTTGGCAAGCTACCCAAAGCAAATTCAGGCTGTCTTGAAAGCCAATGGCGGGAACACCAAGTTTTAATTGTTTCTCATTAAATACAGGATTAAATTCTCTTTTGTAAGGTATGTTTGGTTTTACTGTACCTCCAATGGTTTAGGCCATGGGCGGGGGGGCTAAGGTTATTGGAGCCCCGTATATATATAATATGTATATATATTTAGTGGTGGACCGGATGTCAGTTTCTGCGGATGCGGATTTTTTATTTCAATATCCGCGGATGCGGATATTTAGTTAATCTATCAATATAATATAGAATTATGAATATATGATATAATTTTTCAAATTTCGTGATATTATTATTATGGCAGGCAATGCATAAGAATTAAAATTAATATTAATGTTTTCATTATGATAAAAATAATAACTTTCTCAAGAGTTTCAGCCACAGAAAATTCAATGAAACAAGTTTCATTCAATTTTCTGTTACTAGGTATTTATATTTTGAGGTTTATATATTTGTTTGTTCATTAATAATTATTAATACTTTACATGAAATGTGCATGACTGGACCTTATTAGCTACTTTATAAACTAATTTAATTGTAAATTGCATAATTTATTAGAGGTAATATCCGCATAACATCCGCAGTCAGAAGTGCGGATGCGGATGTTAAAAATGATGCGGATGCGGATATCCGGTCCACCACTAATATATATAAATATATATATATATATATATATATATATATATATCAGGGATGGGAAACTGATAAATTTTTAAGTCCAGTTTTCGAATTCAGTTTAAGTTAGCAAAAATATCGATTTCAGTTTTGATTTAAGTTTTTAATTTTTTTTCGATTTGAGATTATTTTTCGATTCAAGTTTCATATTTTTTGGTTCGATTCAATTTAGATTTCGATTCCAGTTTTTTTTCAGATTTCTTTAAGAATTTCTTTGGAATCACCTGAAGATCAGGGCTCCCAGCCTTCTTTAGTTAGCTTTATAAGAATAACTAACGAAAATATCACGGCCTAACCTAACCAATCGTCAAGGGCGTTCAGTTGACCTGAAGATTGGTTAGGTGAGGTCGTCATAGTTAGCCTTATAAAGCTAACTAAAGAAGGCTGGGCGCCCTGATCTTCAGGTGATCCTTTCTTTGTACTATTTATTTTTTTTTTGGGGGGGGGGGGTACCCTTTGACAAATTGAGATTCAATTTTATATTTGTATTTGCATTCGATTTCTGTTTTTCAAAGAGAGAATTTGCTTTAGTAACTATCTTTACTTTTGTATAATTAAACATGTAAGCATCTATAATAGCCAACTAAATCAGCGCGAAACACTCATCTTTTTTTTTTACTTACTTACTCGCTTCATTTCTTTCACATAAAGTTTTATTTAACAAAAAACTTTCAATTCGTACACTTTTTAAATTTTAAACCACACGACATGTATGTAAGATTGTATTTGTATGTTAGGTTAAGTGGCTATGGATTGTGAATGATCCGCAATGAAGATGTTTTGTTTGTATAAAATATATAAATAATAGATAAATAGATTAGAGTAACATTCCAAAGGATTAACATTTGAGTTGAAGTTTGGTCATTCCCACGGATTATCTCACTCACTTATGTAGATATAGATAGTATAGCTATTATCGAACTGAAAAAATTAATAGTCAGAAAAAACTGAAGGCGTCCTTACCAAGTGATTAAACTTAGGTCAACTAAAGGAGCACAATCATTATTGAAAAGTATTTTGATATGGCATAAAAATGTTCCTCCCTAATTCTTTTTCTTTCATTTTTAAAACCATTGTCTCTCGTACTTTCAGCTGCGTTATTTTCTACATCGAATTAAAGGATAAATGGATATTTTAAAGCCATACAAATTTTAAGTCGCAGAAAAAGGAAAATTCAGGTTATTTATATTTCTTTGCAATCGAAATGTTCCTCAAAACTGAAACGCAAAACTGTTATTTTTAATCTATTCGAATTCAGATTTCAGGTTTTGATTGTTTTTCAATTTCAGTTCGAATTTCGATTTTAGTTGTCAGAATTTTTTTCAGTTCGAGTTTTTTCGATTTCAGTTCATAAAATAATATCGGTTTTATCAGTTTCTCGATTCCAGTTCGATTCAGTTTCCCATCCCTGATATATATATATATATAATATATATATATATATATATATATAATATATATATTATATATATATATATATATAATATATATATATATATAGTTTCCAGTACCCAAAAGAGCGACAAAGTGGTACCTGACAAAGATGCATTCTTTGAAGAGAAATTACAAGGAGAGTGTATAACAGATTTTACCCAGATATGGCGCGAACTATAGAGCAAATGAAATCACATTCAGCTGCAGGTCCGGGCAAATAGAATGTATTATTGATTAAAAACTGTAAAAATGAAATAGCTACACCACGATACTAGGGTGCATCAAAATCACCAATGACATAGTTTCACTTTGTCCCTAAGTTAGAAATGTTCCAATGGTTAAGAAAACCTACTATGTGAATTTTTTGGATTTGAATGCCATTTATGGGGTCCACACAGACTTCCTATATGCACACCAACCCCACAGTCATTCTGTGATTTGAGATCCAAATAGTAGAAGTTTAAAAATTTTGTTCACTACAAAAATCAGCCTAAGAACATGTAAGTGATATTTCTAAAGGTCATATATACTTCTAAAAAGTGATAGAAACTTCTATAAAGTGATAGAAACTTCTATAAAGTGATAGATACCTCTAGAAAGTGATAGAAACCTCTAGAAAGTGCTAGGAAGTGGTGGAAAGTTATAGAATATTCTAAAAGGAACTGCAATATATAATCTGATATGCAAGTATTTATGATAAATATGATTTTTGTGTGTTTATGTTAAATGTTTATGTTAATGAATTTTGTGTTCTCTCTTTACAGAATTTTTTGTGTTCTCTTTATACCTGTCGTGCATTATGGCCAGTTCAGATAGCACAAATGATAAATATGCTGTTAAAACTCGTCAAACTGCTGCCATTTATGGTCTTGGTGCTGGAATCAGCGATGCAGATGCAGAGATAACAGGATCTAGGCTGCCAACATGTGAGCAAGTGTTGCGATGCTACATGTTTCATCAGCAAGAAGGTCTACCGTTTAACCGTACAAAATGGAACAATGCTAAATTTGTCTTGCAAAAAATTATTCCATTTTATCAGAAAGGCAACATTGCCATGATTACTGAGAGGAAAGCTGTTGAAAAAATTATAGCACTATCTGCAAAAAATGCAAAACTTAGGGAACTTCCAGTGGATCGGTGTTCTTCGCTTGGTGCAGTTGCGAAGCTTAAGGGGATCGAAAAGGAGTTACAAGAAACATTTCAGTTGTGGCCAAGGAATGCTGAGCAACTCATAAAAGATCCTGAAGATCTGGAGTTCTTGCGGTCAATGAAATCAGACAGAGTCGCATCATTTGGAAGCCATGACAAGAAGCTCGCATCAAAAGTCCAAAGAAAGCAGGAAAAGGAAATGATGCAAGCAGAACGACAGCTTAAAGCTCATAAAGAAGCCCAAGCATCTACAAGCAAAGTTCAGATTGAGAACAGTGAGGAAAGCAACAGTGATGTTGAGGATGAAGAGGGTGATATAGAGGATTACAAACCAAAAACACGAAAATCTCGCCAAGCAACTCGCTCAGGAACAACTGCTTTTATAAGTCATGACATACTCAAATACCATAGGATGGTTTCCCTGTCTACAAGCATGAAGATCACACCGGCCAACATGCAGCATTTACCAAAGCCATCATTGAGGAATCAGGAGGTGACACAAAAAAAGTTTCACATATATTCTACTGCCGACAGAGCAAGACGTAAGGTTGGTGAAGAGCTTGCATCATTGGTCAGAGAGTCCTGGGTTCCACCACAGTTCCTGTCTCTTCACTGGGATTTTAAACTGATGTCAACTCTGTCATACCAAACTAAAGCTGAAGAGAGGCTCACCATAGCAGTTGGCAATTCGTATGACATCAAACTTCTTGGTGTGCCTTCCTACAAGCCAAATACAGATCAGCCAGCTGGTCAAATCATTGCTAATCTCACTATGGAGCTTCTCCGATCATGGAATTGTGTTGACTCGGTAGTGAACATGACTTTTGACACAACAGCTAGTAACACTGGTCATGTGAGTGCTGTGCTGCATGTGTTAGTCTGCAACAGGACATAGGTCGAGCTTTACTGTGGTCAGCTTGTCGGCATCACATTGGCGAGGTAATCCTTACACAAGTCTTCAATGATCTGAAAATAGAACCACCATTGTCAGTAGAAGTTACCATATTCTGTCGGTTCCAAAAGCATTTTGACACAGTTCCGCACAACAATAATCAGTCACTTAATTTTTTGGATGGTACCTCTTATTCAGATGGCATACAAACCATAATCCATGACTATAGGGCCAGAGCAATTTCATGCGCGCAGTCTGTTGTGAAGCATCAACGTGATGACTACAAAGAATTTTTCTGATCTTTGTTTGCTCTACTTGGATGGGACAAGTAGAGAGTTTTCATTTCGACGTCCTGGTGCTGTACACAAGGCTAGGTGGATGGCCAAGCTTCTCTACTCCATTAAGATGGTGCTGCTGGAGGAGCAGATCAGTTCTCTTCCCTCTGGAACCATTACCACAGAAGCACAATGACCCAAACTGCGTGTTTGTGAACTTTGTTTGCTTGCTGTACAGCTGGTGGTGGATCACCTGTTCAAGCGCGGTACCTGACTGACCTCTTGCGCTCTTTAATGATGCAGTCCCTGAAGCTGAACGCTGCTATCTGGCTGAGAGATTTATAGCAGTAAAGCCAGCACAAGATCAGGCATCTTTACCACAACATCGATTTGGCACAGGATTTGGGGAACCCAAAATTTCCAAACTCCATTTCCAGCACAACAAAGCTTGGTGACTTAATCAACGAAGATTCATGGTACATTTTCTCTGTTCTGGAACTTGACAGTTCTTTCCTGACTCATAATATCGAAAATTGGCCAGAATTAGCTTCCTTTCAAATGTCCAGAGAACACATCTCGGCAGTTAACGTCATAAATGATTGTGCTGAGTGTGGGGTGAAGCTAAGTTCTGATTTTCTCATGGCTGCCAGATCACAACAACATTACCAAAATGTCCTACAAGTTGTTGAATCCGACAGAAAGAAGCTTCCTAATCTTCGAAAGAGGAAAACTAGAGCCTAAACTAATTGTTCATGTTCATTTACAGTTCTTGAACATTTTTTATTAACGTAGTGTTCTTTTGACTTTAACTTGCTTGTATCACAATAATGTAATGTATAAACCAGAATGTAATGTAGAAATCAATGTAATGTATCCCTGTTTTGATTATTTAACACATTTTTATTGGTTCATACTTTTGCAAACACGGAAACAGGGATATAAAATGTTTAATTTTGGTCAATTTAACTCCAATACTAAATATTGCATCAATGATGTGGACCCCCTAGATGACCACATAAATCTTTGAAATTTGGCCATATGTGCTATTTCAGGCATTGGAACAGAGTAATCATAGGGACAGATTGAAATAAAACATTTTGAAAAATCATGGGAAATTTGATGCACCCTACCACGATACTGGATATGGCGAAAATTCCTGGATATGGGGGAAATACCGGACATCCTGAAAAGCACGAAGGAGGGGATAGATCTCAAGCAAAGAACTATAGACAAGTGCCACTAACGTCCCATCTATGACTTCTTGGTGACGCTGGAAAGATTGAATGAGAACCAGCACGGATTCCGATCAAGAAGATCATGCCTATCACAACTAATAGAGCACTATAACAATATCATAGACGCACTTGAAAGCAATGAAAACTACGATGTCATATACACAGATTTTGCTAAAACGTTCGATAAATGTCATCATGGAAAAATAGCACCTAAAATGAAACATATAGGAATAAGAGGCAAAGTGGGAAAATTGATCTATAATTTCATCAGAGAACTTCAGGAGGTCGTTAAAATCAAAGGTATATCATCATCAGAATTGGAAGTAAGCAGCTCACCCCCACGAGGAACAGTGCTGGCCCCACACCTATTCATTATTATGCTAACAGACACATTGACAATGAAGTAGCCAACAACAGTATAGTAACATCCTTTGCGGACGATACAAAACTCAGCAGAAAAAACAGTAATGCAGAAGAGGTGGAGACCCGACAGAGGGACACGAACAGAATATACAAATGGTCAGAAGAAAAAAACATGAAATTTAACACCGAAAAATTTCAGCTCTTGCGCTATGGAAGAAATGAGGAGCTAAAACTGACAGCATATTTTTCCCCAGATAGACAGGAAATTCAGAGAAGCAAGAAAGCGATAGATTTAAGGGTTATAATGACCGACGATACGAAGTTTGAGACACAAAATCATATAGCGATAAACAAAGCAAAAGGAGTCGCGGGACAGGTACTGAGAACCTTTAAAAGAAAGGGCAAGAGAGTAATGATTCCCCAACTGAAAACACTGATCATACCAATCATACCAAAACTTGAATACTGCCCAGTCTTGACGTCCCATATAAAGAGGAAGAAATTAATAAACTACAGGAAATTCAAAGATATTTAACAGCCAAGATTAATGGCTGCAAAGAAATCAACTCCTGGAAAAGACTTCGTAAATTAAATTTACATTCAAGAGAGAGAGAGAGAGAAGAAGAAGTTACAAGGACAAGAGGAAGTCTTAAAGACCTTCCGGTCCACTCTGGGAGGTTCCTGTTATTAACAAGTTCATTTTTTTTCAACTATTTCCGCAGCAGTGAAAACTGGGGAGAAAAGTGTAAGCTCTCTCCCCATCCTCCGCTCCCTCCCTGCCAGAGGCAGGTACGGAAAAAGGTTTGAACAAAATACCTTGACCCTGGAAAAGTAGCCAAGGAAATTTTACAGGAAAGTGGAGAATATATGAGATAGCTCTATAATCACGCATGCATATATAGAAACCGCGCAGGCGAACTCTTGCAGAATTACGTTATCTTTTAGTCTTAAATCATGAGAGTATTCAGTACTTGTCCTACCTATTTAAAACATATTTACAAAAAACTAGAGAGAGAGAGAGAGAGAGAGAGAACCATAATTTACACGTGAAAAACAATGAAAAACTGGTACCAACCTCAAGCTAAACACAGTAACTATCCAAACAACAGTGGAAAATAGGAAAGGTAGAATGTGTAGTGTTCCCAAACTAAAGGCCAAGCAAGAGACACCCTCAACTCTATAAATAGCTTGGTTGTCAGGGGGCAAAGACTATTCAACCAGCTTCCGAAAGATATCAGGAACATTACTGGTGTCAACGAAGAATTCTTCAAAAGAAGACGAGACGCCTCGTTCAGGACGATACCACATAAACCGAGTGTGCCTGGCTATGTGCGATGGAGATCGCCAGAGAAACTCGTTCCTCCGCCAGGCCAGGCATAGAGGTGGGACCACCAGCTTCACCTTCGTGTAAAGAGACGGAACGGAAGTGCTACGAGGTTACGAGGTGTGTGTGTATATATATATATATACCTTGTGTGTGTGTGTGTGTGTGTGTGTGTGTGTGTGTGTGTGTGAAACGGGACTGCATGATGTTCGATCAGGCAATACAGCGTAAGTAACAAACGTGAGAAGAATCTTAAAATTTTTACTTCACATTCGAATTCAATCGTTAATGTGATCGAAACCACAACATTAATCATAATAATTCTTATCGTAATAACGCCCATATATAATCTTAACAACGAAGATAAACCACAATAATCCTAGCCACAATACCGGAAAAAATCCATTCGATAAGAACAATAAATAAACTTCCGAATACTTCCGAGGTTACTGTCGATCAGTCAGCTCGAAAGTACTCGAAAGAAGTATCTATCTCTTTTCCCTTCGCTGATAGACATATCGATACATCAGCGTTCCGCATACAGATTCCCTAATTCTGAAATCTGATTGTAAACTTCAGTCCCTCTTACGAAATTACACCGTAAATATTTGCTCCTCGAGTATACTCCGTACGTGACGGTCTTAAAACGTTCGAAAAGATTTGAGTTAACCTTACAAGCGGATAGATACACGTAAAATACAGTTTGGGGAATATGTATTTATTTACATTTTAAATGCTTTTAACTTCCCTTTGTATCAGCGAGCGCCTTTCTATTTTTATATTTGTTGTTTTTTATATATTTTTTAAAGTGGTGACTGCCGAAGTGGATTAAAATACAAATGGATATTTCTTTATAAAATTTTCGACTAAATATCAGATTCATGACAATAAACTTTTTAAGGGTTCAAAACCTCGCCCTTAAAGCCCACATGGCTTTCAGAGCTTTCCAAATGTCACGTGACATTTAGAAGAGCCAATCTCGGCTTTTTAAGTTATTTCAAGTCGGTTTAAGGGGCAGAGTTTTGAACTAAAAAAATCATTGGCGTGAATCTTAAATTTTTTAATTTTACTAAATTTTCCCTCAACACCCATTTGGTATGAGAAGTTCAGCGACGTTGGGTCTGCTAGGTGACCCTCCTCTGAACTCAAGAATTTCAACTGATATATCACAAAAACACTTTTTCCGATCAACGGATTTTATACGAGCATATTGTGAGGGGGTTGAATAGAACACAGGAACCCCTTCATAAATTATTTTCGCTGTTTAAAGCCTCCTACCCCTGGCACAACTTTTCACTTTTTGACCTATATTGAAGAATATTCCATTTATACGAGACTTACTCTTCATTCAGATCCAGCTAGGATCCTGTCCCAAAGCTGGATCCTATCTGCTTTGCAGATAGCTGGTGAGGGAAGCTATATTTTGGGGCCTCTTTGCGAGTAACCCGGTGCCCACGTTGGGCTTTCCATCATGAAAAAGAAAAAACTATAGTATTTGTCACATTTATCATTACTTATTCGAACTATAGTGGATGTAATTTCCCAGAAGAGTTCCTTGCTCCATGCACGGTCTGTGTTTAACATATATATATATATATATATATATAAAACAATGAAAAATTAAGTAAAACAATGAAAATCCCAAATAATTAAAAGAATAGAACACTAAAATGTAAAACACTAAAAACTATAATATATATATATATATATATATATATATATATATATATATATACTAAAAACTAACTAATTTACATCAATTATAAAGCATATCCCATACTATGTGGTAAGTACATTTCACAGCCGAATCGTGCACACTCCCAAAATGAAATTTAGTCGTACAATGAAACGCCGATTATTATCCGAACTAACTGGGAGACATGGATGTTCGGAAAATCGATTTGTTCGGATAATTGAAAACCTGCACTTTTGATCACTAAATCTTGTCTTAGTAGATTCAAATATTATACATGTTTATGTATGTACATTAATTAAAGCTCAATAAAATCCAAGATTTTCTTTTCTTTTAAACTTCCCAGTCGTTTTCGAGGCGCTAAACCGCGTATCCTTTTCAAAACTGGTGTCTGCGTAGAGTCACTCTCTTCTTGTGCCTCAAACCACTTGAGTGCAACTTCTAAAGCCGTAAAAGTTTCTAATCTGGTGGGGATGTCATTTTCTTCCTTCTCCGACACAGAATCACTGTTTTCCTTCATTCAACACAACCCACGCCATATGTATACGTATGTATGTCGACGTAGGGCTGTACGGATAACCGATCGTTCAGTTGACCGGCGTTTGGATAATCGGCATTCCACTGTAGTATGTGCTAATAATTTCCATAAAGCTTTGCTGATGAAATAATTTTCTACTGTTCAACAAAGTTACTATAATCGACTGAACTACTGTGATTCTAAACTTTTACCAACTGTGATAATCTCTCAACTTTGGGACCAATACCCATTTAATCGACGGGACAAAACATTGGCACTCTAAAAAAATAACCTAACCCAGCGTAACCTAACTAAGCCTAACCAAACCTAACTTAATCTAACCCACAGTAACTTGTCGATTAAATATCATGTCGAACAGATGTCATCTGCCCGTAATCTTTCATAATATTAATACAGGGTGTCACATTTGAAAGTAAACCTGACTTCACACTTTATAAGTATCCACGGATTTACTTTCAAGTGGCCCACTCTGTACTAGTGTGTCTTGCATTATCATCATGTCCAACTTTATTAAAATCGACAAGGATTTCAAGAAACCAAATATGAAAATGAAAAGACTAAGATTATCATCAAATACGTCCAGCGTCCGTAACTCAGTGGGTAACACCGTTTTCCTATAGGCGAGGGGAAGACACTGAGGTCAGGGGTTCGAACCCCGATGCTGCTGATAATACACGAGTTAGAACAATGGGCTGCATTAGTTGGCTTGAGCTCTGTGCCAGTTTCTGGCCCTCCTGTATGCCTGATTATTATTATTATTATTGTTATTATTACTATCAGAATGCGCACTGAATGACGGTTATAGTTCTGATGGCCCAAAGTCTATGCTTCGCAATATACCTTTCCATCTTCATTTTGGCCTTTTTATACCGTTTAGATTAATTCTTCAGATTTTCCCTATACCCTATTCCCTATATTACAGAAATTTACTCGAGCTACGGAAATAGGCAGGTGTTTTCAGTGAGATTTAGAAAATGAAACGCTTTTTGAAAGCTCATCATACCAAGCCAAGCTGATATGAAGTCGGGCGATTTCCTGCGTCAAATTTCTGAAAAACGATTTTCGAAGAGTTGTCTGTGCTGTCAATCAGAAGACTCAACTACAACAACCTATCTTATTAGTTAACGCATGAGGCTCTCTCTCTCTCTCTCTCTCTCTCTCTCTCTCTCTCTCTCTCTCTCTCTCTCTCTCTCTCTCTCTCTCTCTCTCTCTCTCTCTCTCTCTCTCTCTCTCTCTCTCTCCTAGGTAGGATAGGAGAGTGGTCCGAAAAATGGCAAATGCCGTTTAACTTGGGTAAATGCAAAGTGATGCACATTGGCTACGCCAATCCCAAGTCGGACTACTCGATGTTGGGTAGTAATATCGAGGTGACTGATTTAGAAAAGGACTTGGGTGTGCTAATTAGCAGCGACCTTAAGTTTACGAAACAGTGTGTAGAGGTGGAAAAAAAGCCCAGAAACTAAATCAGGAGGCAATTTCAGTTTCGGAACAAGGAGATTGTGCTCTCACTGTACAATTCCCTTGTTCGGCCGCACCTGGAGTATGCTGTGCAGTTCTGGTCGCCCACCCTCAGGAAAGATATTGAGAGGCTGGAGCGAGTGCAGGCGAGGGCCACAAAGTTAATCCCTTCCGTTAGGCATATGGGCTACAATCGACGGTTACGCGCCCTGAACTTGTTTTCGCTTGAAACTCGGAGGCTGCGCGGTCAACTGATCGAGGTTTTCAAGCTCTTACGAGGGTTGAACGATGTCGATTTTAGAAGTATGTTTAGTTTAAATGATAACCCAACTCGCAACAATGGTTGGAAGTTGGATTTGAAACGGTTTAGGACTAGTGTGTGTGGGAATTACTTTACGTATAAGATCTGTGACACATGGAACAGGTTACCTTCGGAAGTTGTGAACAGTTCCTCTGTGGATCAGTTCAAGAAAAGGGTAGACGAAATCTTGCACACTATTTGAGTGTGTAAAGACATTAGGACCTCAGTCTGCGGAAATTTCTTTTCCTATAAAATAGTTAATATCTGGAACCAACTTCCCTCAGAGGTTGTTTCCAGTCAAAGTGTAAATGTGTTTAAAAATAGGCTAGACAAAGTACTGAATACTCTCATAGTTTAAGACTAAAACATAAGAAAACTCTGCAGGAGATCGCTTGCACGGTGTCTCTGTGAGCAAGCTAAATATAGAGCTATTTATATATTCTCCACTTTCCTGTAAAATTTCCTTGGCTACTTTTCCAGGGTCAAGGTATTTTCTTCAACCTTTTTCCGTACCTGCCTCTGGCAGGGAGGGAGCGGAGGGTGGGGAGAGAGCCTTCTACTTTTCTATCCAGTTTTCTACTACTGCTAGGATAGTTGAAAGAAAAATAAACTTTTACAAAATTTTCCCTGGCACCCGTTGCCATTGGTACCTCCTCGGTATGGGCCGCAAGGCCTTTTGAGGTACTTCTTTTCCTTGTAACTCCTTGTAACTCTCTCTCTCTCTCTCTCTCTCTCAACAATTTTCAGAAATGAGAAACATCAGCAATTTACTATTTAATTTGATTCATGACAATATTTAACTAAAAACCTTAATCCTACATCAATATTCAGTAGTGTTAAGTGAAATTTAGTAAAATAACTATTGGCGAAGTTGGTAAATATATTAATTAATTTATTTTTAATAAGTACTTTAATTACAACCCATCAACAAGATTCACCACCGATAAAAAAATCAGTGTCAAGCTTCAGTGCCAAAAAAAAAAGTGGGAAAAAACATATATATATATATATATATATATATATATATATGCTTTAGCGAAAAAAATAAAAACAACGCGATATAAGACCAAACTTTCACATCAGATAAAAAGTGAAATCTTGAAATCCACGTATACAATCTCCTTTAAATTGGTAATTCTCTTTGTCACTTTTCATTTTGAAATTGCAAATAAAAACAGCAGAAACGAAACAATAACGGTGAAAATTGCAACGAAATCAATTTTGTGAGAATTTTGTTGAAATTTCAAAACGAAAATGGTGACAAAATGTTGAAAGAAAATGCGTAATTTATTTATTTGCTATTTGTTTAATTCAAAAAGTCTAAACAATTTGGGCGCTTCTGCAACAGTATCATTATTTCCCTACCTCCATTTCTTTCATTTCTAAAATAAGATATTACTCCAAAGACAACAAACTCATACTATGTCTCAGTAACCTTAATTCTACAGTATATGAGGGGTCGCGCGTCTTAGGGTACCTAAGCGCCACCACAGGCGAAAACGTGTTTTTGATGGATATCACTATTTTCACCCTTCCTCTATCGCGTGGTTTGGGTTATAATGACCTTACGACACTAGAATTATGGTTGAAAACATTATGAAGCGAACTACTTTTTTCACTCTATCGCCAGCCAAAAGTCACCCAAAGTTCGGCATAATAAGAAAATCAAAAAATTAAAAAAAATATATATAAAATATAAAATATGAAAATCTATTCCAAAAACTCATCAACATCTTCATTAGCATACTTAGAACTCTAATTTAGCCAAAAATGAACGTTCTAGCTCAATTAATAACAGAGATACTATTGCAAGAATATTGCTGAACTTTGGAGGCGATTTCTGACGAATTTTAATTTTGGCGCTTAAGTACCGTAAGACGCGGGACCCCTCATATGAAAAGTTTATTGGCAGACTAAAGTCCATATGACAAATATTAATAATACAATGACAGTTCACATACTAAGGATAAAAATATATACAAATGATTAGAAATAATACAGTAATGTCGAAGGTAGGTGGAGCTACAGACAGACGTTTTCGCACCATGAATTCCACAGTTAAGAAGACAAACGGCAGGACTCATGGACAACTTGGATAATCGGGTTGGTTGATTTTTAAATTCTTTGCATTAGACTGTATTGAGCACGGCTTGTTACCTCCGGGAAGCTCGAGACATTGCGGGTAGCAAACATTTGCGAAGCTGAGCATCTCGGGAGTAATTTATGTAGGAGTCTAAAAGACCTGTTGTACAGCAAATTTAGGGTTCTGCCAGAACGTTTTTATAATTCACCAGAGTTGATGTCCGTATATATTACTGCAGAAAGTACGAAAGAGAGTGTCTCGCTTCACTTGTACAGAACCGAAAGTTCCTCATAGTCATATTCGCTTTAGCACAAAGGCTTCGAGATTGTTTTCTTATATCCGAGTCATCGCTCAAGGAGCTGGGAATAGTTTGACCCAAATACTTAAACTCTTGTACTTCCTCAATTACTTCACCTTTCATTTTAAACCTAATATCAGCTGTTTGATAATAAAACCCACTCTAATAGACAGAGTTTATTTCCACAACAGTTTCGATGCCCACTGGCATCCTCTTCGGTGGATACAGAAAAAACGAATGAACCAAAAAGAGGAGGGAAAACAGTCCAGGGACCATTAAGAAATTCGCACCTAGGTTAGATCCCGTTTTCCCGACACCGGAAGGGCATTTTAATTGAAGGGTCCCACTTATAAGTACATTCGCACAAATTTAAAACTATCTTCTGTTCTATACATACAGATTCTATTATTTTTTTTACATAATTATTACATTTATTATTACATTTATTACATGTATATTGCATTATTATTTATTACAGAAATTATAAATATATTATTACATTGATTATTACATTGTTGTTTATTATACAAAAATTATAAACCGAAAAACGAATGAAAAAGGCGAGAAGGAAGCAATCCAGAGACCTTTAAGAAATTCACACTTACTGTAGGTTAGAACCCGTTCACCCGACGCCGTAAGGGATTTTTTCACCAAGAATCTCATTAGAGGGTCCAGCTTATAAGTACTTTCGCACAAATTATAACGCCAGCCAAAATGATCATGCAATAGATTGGGAATCAAGTAAGTTACTTTATAAATGCAATAATTATGTCAAACGAAAAATAATAGAATCTGTATGGATAGAACAAGTGGATAATTTAAATTTGTGCGAAGGTACTTATAAGCTGGACCCTCTAATGAGATTCTTGTCAAAAAATCCATTACGGAGTCGGGGGAAACGGGTTCTAACCTAAGTGTGAATTTCTTAAAGGTTTCTGGATTGTTTCCTTACTCGCTTTTAGTTCATTCGTTTTTTTGGTAAAATGTAAATGGAATAATAAACGTAAATGTAATGTAATAATGGAAGTAATAAATGTGGAAATAAATGTAAATGCAATAATAATAAATGTAATAATAAAGGTAATAAAATAAATGTAATAATAAATGTAAAGGTAATAATAATAAATGTTAAAAAACAACGTAAATGTAATAATAAATGCAATAATAAATGCAGTAATTATGTCAAAATAATAGAATCTGTATATCTATAGAACAAGAAGATAGTTTTAATTTATGCGAATGTACTTATAAGCGGGACCCTTTAATAAATGCCCTTCTCGTGTCGGGAGAAAGGGATCTAACCAAGGTGCGAATTTCTTAATGGTTTTGGATTGTTTCCTTCTCGCCTTTTTCATTCGTTTTTCGGTTTAGAAGTTCTGTATAATAAACAACAATGTAATAATCAATGTAATAATATATTTATAATTTCTGTAATAAATAATAATGCAATGTTAAATGTAATATATGTAATAATAAATGTAATAATTATGTAAAAAAAAATAATAGAATCTGAATGTATAGAAGAAGAAGATAGTTTTAAATTTGTGCCAATGTACTTATAAGCGGGACCCTTTAATAAAAATGCCTTTCCGGTGTCGGAAGAACGGGATCTAACCTAAGTGCGAATTTCTTAATGGTTCCTGGACTGTTTTCCCTCTTGTTTTTGGTTCATTCGTTTTTCTGTATCCACCCGAAGAGAATGCCAGTGGGCATCGAAACTGTTGTGGAAATAAACTCTGTCTATTAGAGTGGGTTTTTATCATATTTTGACCTTCACGTAGAAAAGTGAAATTTTTTGCATTTAATGTCAGCTAGCTGATTATTATAGCTTTTAGTAGCCGATCCAGACCTTTAACAGAAGGACTTATTAACACCATATCATCGGCATAAACTAAGTTATTTATCTTTGTGTTATCTATAATTTTCTATACAACATCCCACTGTGGCCTCATTAAGTGAAGCAATTAATCCGTCAATATACACATTAAACAGCATAGAGGAGAGCAAGGAGCCTTGCCTCACCCGGCAAGAGGAGCCAAAACATTCGGATTGCACAATGCCCCCATCTAACGGTAAAAGATTGGTGGGAGTACCAAAATTTCAATAAATTTAATATGTACATGGAAACCTTCCTCTCTTCTAGTTTTTTAAATAAAATATTGTGGTTCACTCTATCATTTGACTTACTTATATCTAGGAAACAGGTATAAATAGTTGAATTACTGTCAATGTATTTAGATATTGTTTCTTTAAGTACATAGATACACAGGTCAGTTGAGTGGGACCTTTTAAAAAAAAACCAAACTGATTAGGATATGTCCATAGGTAAATAATCATTTAATCGGAGTAACAAGAGTTTTTCTAGTAGTTTCGAGAAGCAGGAAGCGACAGCAACAGGCCTGTAATTATTGCTGCACAGAATGTTTCCATACTTATTTTTGACAAGGGGCAAGATATATACCCTCATGAACTCTGCAGGGATATAGCTATGAGCGAGCATTGCTGATAAGAGCAATGATATATGCAGACATACTACGTCGTTGGCATATTTTAAGTGCTCATTCGATAGGTCATCTACCCCTGACGCAGAACCAGTCTTTAACTCTTTAATTAACCTCTTTGCTTCAGGAACTGATATCAAAGTATTTTCCCTTGTCCTTCCAACAGGCGTTTCGCTGCAATCTATCTTAAGATTATCCCTACTCACACTGTTAAGAATGCTAGAGTAGTATAGTGGTTTTTCCACAGCTTTACAATTTCATCCTCCCCCGACACTCCATCGATTGTCGGAGAGAGGACACTTTTGACACCCGTTTCATTCTTAACAAATTTCCAAAAAAATTTATTATCGTTATTTATGCGAGCTTCACAGGCTTTTGATGCTCGAATAGACTCTTCTTCTTGTTTACATCGTCTTATGGCCGCCTTATACTGACCCCTACTTCTACACATATTCATGTATACTGGTCCTAATCTGGGTCTACCATGAAAGCACCACAAATCGTAGGCGTCTTTCGATTCCCTCTTCAGAGGAGCAATAAAATCATTCCACCCAGGAATAATCTTAGTATGACAGTTGTAAGATTTAATCAGGGGGCTTCCTGCTTCTCTTAACAGGGATATTATCTTACTATAATACCTATCTATGAGTTTACAGTGAGGATCATTTGAGCAAGGATTACTAGAGGCAAGATGCAAAATTTCCAAATTATTAAAGAGGTGACCTGTTCTGTCTTTGCATTCTACTCTCTGTTGCATATTAACATTAGACCAATCGACGCGATTATTCTTGCCTATTGAGTTCTTGTTATGTCGTGTTGCGTATAAAGTGTAAAATTAATTAATAGTTCTAATGGGCTATAATAATCTGAAAGAAGGAAATCATGCAGAATATGAACTCTAATAATTCGATCCTTTAGATTATTCCTAGTGAAACAATGATCAATCCACCTGGTGGGCACCAATCATATCACTAACGTATGTAAAATTACCACTGGTTACCCCTAATACATCTACATCACTTACACTTAATTTGGCCAACTCGCACATGTTACCCAATTCTACAAAGAATTCCGAGTTTACATGCACGTTAAAGTCCCCCATTATTATACAGTGAGAATATTTGGGGTTATCTGATAAATATAATTACTTAATTTTGCACAGCAAATCAATGTATTCATCTAGATTACTGCCGTTGTTGTATGGTAAATAGCAGGGATCACCTGAAGATCAGGGTTCCCAGCCTTCTTTAGTTAGCTTTAAAAGGCTATCTAACGAAAATACCACGACCTAACCTAACCATTAAATGGTTAGGTTAGGTCGTGATATTTTCGTTAGACAGTCTTATAAGGCTAACTAGAGAAGGTGGGGGCCCTGATCTTCAGGTGATCCAATAGTACTTTACAATTAATATGCAATCATTGTTCACTTGTAATTCAATTACAATTTAATTGTAATTGTAATTTAATTATATTAGCGCTTGTTAAAAATTATATGTTTTGACAAATTTTTCCTTATTAAGAAAGCAACACCACCAAAAGGCCTACCGTACATTAATTCATCTGAAAAGTCTACTGCTGATGACGCATGGTACATAAAGTCATCATGGATGGTAGAGAGGAATTTTAGCTCTTGCTAGTATATATATATATATATATATATATATATTAGTAAATCCCGCAAATGGGGCGGGATGCTGCAGAGGGGTCGACCACAGGTCGATCCTGAACCGTCGTTCAAACTCACCAAAAGTATATATTGAGAATTCAGACACTCTCAAAACCACAGAGTTAAGGAATATAATGGTAAAGGACAAACTAACTATAATCGAATAGGAATTAAGATCTTACTAAATCTGGTTATACAGCGGTTGAGGGTCCACGAATTTCTGTTAATGTACGAGTATAAGGATTCCGTCCTGTTAATATATAAGGATTCCATTCTGTTAATATACGAGTACTGTATAAGGATTCCATTCTGTTAATGTACGAGTACTGTATAAGAATTCCATTCTGCTGATATATAAGGATTCCACTCCGTTATTATATAAGGATTCCATTCTGTTAATATTATAAGAATTCCATTCTGCTAATATAAAAGGATTCCTTGAGTTTACATTGTGGCTTTTTGCAGACTTACAGATAACTGAAAAGTCTGATTATAATTATTAGCGTAAAGCAACGATTCCCAAACTGTGGAAAGCGATTTACTGCTTCGTGGTACGCAGTGATGGGCATCGATACATGAAAATCGCTAAAGCGATACCGATACATCGATACATGAAGAACGTCTTAGGCGATACCGATACGCCGATACTTTCTAGATGTCTTAAGCGATACCGATACCGATACATGTATCGCCGGTACATTTTTATAATTATTCATTTAATATGTAGGTATTAGATATTATTGTTTATACTAGTAATTTGTACGCACTGTAAGTAAAATCAACGACATTTTAATGGGTTTTATAGATGTAAATAAAAACAATTGCTTATTTAATGAAAGTATGTTTTAATTTTGTAGGATACATGAATGACTGAAAATATTACACTAACAATTAAAAGTAATTACTATTACCTTCAAAAATACCAGCTGGCTAAACATCTGTCAGACAGTCTATTCCTTTTTGGAGCGTGAATGTGACCAGCCAAACTAAACAACCGTTCTACAGGAGCAGAGGATGGTAGTGGTGTGTATACTTCAGGAAGACCCGTAGAATTCCTGGGTACTGCCTCAGAGTTTGGAGAGAATGACTTCCGTTCACCAGATACTGTAAAACTTCCCATCTCAGTGGAATCTTGGGTTGCAGAGACATTAGTAGAAGCAGACTCATAACAGAAGAAATCATCTGCACTTCCGTCAGATGCAGCATCACTTAGTTGTTGCTGGGGGGTCTGCTCGCTGAGGCTCTTACAGCATTAACCAACATTTCTTGAACCCTCTTTTTGACAATGTTAGTATTAAAATTTGCCTTTTGTTGTCATCCACTTTAACTTGAACAGAGGATTTGAAGACGATGCCAGTATTGCTGCTTTACACTCATGCGACGCATCAAGGCGCACAAACTTTTCAAACCGCTTAGTGAACCCTACTGTTGACTGCATTGAGAAGTGGCTGACAATGACGCAATGCCTCCGAATTCAAACGCTCTAGCTTCTTCTCTGCAGCTAACAAGTTTTATATTATGGTTAATTAATCTCAATAACACAAGTACAAAACGTGTTTAAAACGTTGCGCCGTACTGTGTGACGTGACCAGTAGAGTATACTGCCATTAAAAAAATATTTAATAATATTATTATTTATGTATATTCATAAATATAACTCAGTAGTGTCATTTATAACATCTATTTAAATTTTAAAATGCTTATTAATGTATCGATGTATCGAAGTATCGATTTTTTTCGATACATTTAAGAAAATTGACCTTAGCGATACGATAAATCGATACTTTTGTCAGTAGCTAAAGCGATACCGATACCGATACAAAAGTATCGATCGATCGTTATCGGCGATACATGTTTCTAGATACTGCCCATCACTGGTGGTACGTTAATACAGTATATTAAAAAAAATATGTTAATATATTAAATCTCAGTGACCCATAAAATAAAAACGAAAATAAAATTTTAGTTTGTAGCTTGGATAAGTAAAATTTATTTCTCTATAACATGAGTTGATCGCTGGGGAAGTGGAAGGTAATGGCACAGATAGGGCTACAATGTTGCCAATTCAAATTGCTATTCCTTTAAACTATGACTGACTACACCTCGATACTGAAACTACTTTTTTTCGATTAGTGACTTGGCAACGTTGCAATTGCACCCTGACTACTCATTGACTAATTGTTGGTTGGGGTAGGCGAGGCAACTTCCACCATTTGATGGGGGAAGTACGATAATTTTTCAGTTTGGTTGTAGGTGGTATAGAAAATACGTTTCAGGATCCGTAGCGTGAAGGATAGTTCATTGTGTCAGAATGGCGTCAAATTGCTGATAAGTTGGTTTGAAGAAAATTAGGTTCGTTCGATTTCGGCCGAATTCATTGCGTTCATGCGGATGATCGCGGCCGGAATTGTCTGGCTGTTCAGTGGGACCTATAGAAATTTCGTCACGAAGAACCTCATCAACATTCTAATTTGCCTAACCTAACCTAACCAAATGTAACTCTTAAGAAACTTGTCGACAAAACGTCGTGTCGAGAGAAAATGTTACCCCCGTTATAACCACACTGAAATAAACAAACCAACTAAATAGCCGAAACATGAACAAGAGTCCACAAATATTTTATCTTTAAATTTGAAATCCGAATCAATCGATTTATCCTTTACAATTTTACAAATATGAATCTAAAGATTACTTTTGGATAATATTGGGATAAAAAGAACTTTACTTCTTTTTCATTTGAATGATGCATTGCCATCAAATGGCATTTTAATATAGTGTATATCCTTTTGAACTGTAGGTATTTTTTTTGTTATTGGTTGGTAAACACTTTTAAGTACTTACAAGTTTCTCTTTCGACAACGTTTTAACATGTTTAAATTAAATCTACGAAAATTTTAAATTCAACATCTAAAGCCGTATACCTTGAACATACTTTAAAAGCCGTTATAATTAAAGTTTTAATACTAATGAACTTAAATTATTTATGGATATACTGGGCGGAAGCTAACCAAAGGTATATAACTATGAAACTTTCAGCACAAATCCATAAATGTAACTTTTCAATATACAGACGTTTCAAAACTACTACTGTTTCTGGAAACCAGTATACGTCATGGAATGCTAAATTTTGCTATTATTTATCTTCAATCGTGAATTTTATATCTGAATTTTTTGTTTAGTTGTATATAGTATTAAAATAATGCAAAAACTGTGTAGCCTGTCTCTCACTGTCAAAAAATGCAAATACGACATCGACCTATCTTTTGAAATATTTTGATGTAAACTGAGGCGGACAATCGAGCATTTCAATGTTTTTCCCGATGGAATAAAAAAATATTTCAGACTACACAATTTCCGCATTACTTTAACATTAAACAACCAAAGATAAAATTCACGCTGAAAAGGAACAACGGCACAAATTTGTTCATTTGTGTTTCCTCTCTTCACAGGGGAACAAACGCATTCTTTCTAATCACAAGTTTATTTATGTCATTTCAGGCTTGCTTTACACAAACTGAGCCAAAAACTTGGAATATCTGTAATGTCAGCCCTTCTATTTATAGAGGCCTGTATATTGTTTGAATGACTGAATTGTTGTTGTTTGTATATATTAACTTAATTCACAAAGGAAATAAAAAATAATCCTTCCGAGTACTTTTGAGGCTTATTGCGACTCCTTTTCAGGGCATATAACAAGGGGAGAAAAATACACCAACTTTTATAGCCAAGAAAAAACTTCACGACTTCCTGTCAAAACTCAAAACCTAATTCTATTAACTAGATTTCGGCAACATACGGCCCGCGGAGACATTTCACCCGACCCGAAATTGATAAAACCTAAGTTCAGGTCAAGACTAAGTGATGATAATTTGCATCAGGCTATAAGGGTAGATGTAATTAACAAGAATGTTGATGTTAACACACTTGCGATCAAACTGCAACCGCAGAGCTTACATTGACTAGCGAACATCAAGCTGCCTAAAATGTTTAACGCTCGATCTAAGTCGCCAGCGCCCGCGGCTCAGTGAGCAATACCGCTTCCCTATAAGCGGTGGTTCGAACCCTGATGCGACGCGCAGCCACTGCGGTCGGTTACCTCGATACGGAGTGCAGACGCGGCGGTTGGCGGTTCGGACCTCCATGATAATAGCAATAATAACTAGTAGTAATAATCCTGGAGTCAGTGCAGTGGGCCGCATTGGTTGGCTTGAGCGCTGTGCCAGTTTCTGCCCCTCTTGACTGATTATTATTATTATTGTTATTATTATTATTATTATTATTATTATTGTTGTTATTATTATTATTGTTATTATTGTTGTTATTGTTATTATTATTATTATTATTATTATCTAACTAAATCTATCAAGTAGGCTTCAGAAGTGTCACTTATCCTCATTTGTACATAAAAAACGAAATATAAATGTGTATCAAATATTTTGTGGACTATTTGTAATAAAAAAAAATAACAGTTTTTTGTCACACAGCCTTCGCCGCCTGAGAGATCAGCATCTCACTAATTTGTAAACACCGGCCCGTCATATGTCCAAGTCGTGTTAATCTGGCCCGCTATTGGAGAAAGGTTGCTGATCACTGCTTTAGGCTAAGTACAATATTGTCTTGTCATCAGATTATATATATATATATATATATATTATATATTTGGGTGGTACCTTTCCAAGACTCTGGTCAGTTGAAGTTCGTTGTTTGGAGCATCCATGATGGTGGCAGAAATCCATGCTTTCATGTACACAATGGTGGCGAACATCCCGAAACGCCGCAGGTTTTTCTTTTCCATCTTGTTGACGTTCACTTGCTTCCGGAAGAGGTACATTTTTAACACGTAAATCACCTTGGCCATCCATCCGGGCCATGAAGCGGACCCCACGAACAGGGGTTCCACCCAAGGAAATAACAGTTAGCTCGATCATCTCCCGATAGTCATCGCGCGTTTGAAAGCTTTGTTGTGCTGAGGCCGCGAATGCAAACACCTTCGTCTTCGGTTCCAACGTAAATTGCTGCTCATCAAAACCCTGGTAAGAATGGTACTTTGACTGGTTGATCACTGATCACCTGTTAAAAAGTCTTTTGAAAAGGGGAATGTTTGGTCCTGAAGATGGCCCAAAAAGCTTCTGGGAGACATTCCCGATGATCACTTACATGATGTGGTGGCGACAGGGGAGGGAGAGGAGACCGGCTCAGTTTCTGCTTCCCTTAGGATCCCTTCTATAGGAGGGGATTGTAGACACCAATCGACCAGGGAAGTACTCCGGGGAGGGGAAGTTAGACAGAAGATAGGGAGTGCTAAAACTCTCGTTTCTCCTGTCACTGTCCTTCTTGGCTGATCTTTTTCCGTATCTCTTTTACCTTGTGAGCAGTCCAGCATGCTCTCAAACACACATTCCTCTCCCTATTCCTCACTACATATACATGCATCTTACACACTACATAATCTTTTCAAAATTCAAAATTAAAAAAAAAGGCATTAACTTCAAGAGCCTCGGAGTCCCCTGGGTAGGGGACGATAAATGTTCCCACTTCTGGCTCCCCAACTGCCGATACCGGGAACGCAGACCCGGGTAGCGGGACTGGATCTGCTACCGCCCATTCGAGATGTTCTGGGCTTCTGCCTGATTCACTTTTCATAAATTTCTGCAATATTCGTGGCCTTTTCTCAAATTTTCAATCTGTTGAACACCACCTCTCCTCCTCTAAACCTCATCTTCTTTTCTTCACTGAAACTCAGGTGTCTGGGACGACTGACAGCAACCCCTTTTCTGTACCCTCTTACTTTCTCTATACTCAATTTCACTCCAAAGGTGGATGTTGCGTATATGAAGTGCCGGATTAAGGAATAAGCTAAGCTACAGCCAATGTGAGGGGGCTCTAAAAAAGGTAAAAACTTACTCCATTTCAATTTCGTTAGTGGCTCAATTTTATCTAAGTATTAATATAAATTTACTTCGCCTACCTTCACCAGAGTTATTGTACAAATTTAACCAGGAAATTAAATAGGTTTACATGATAAGTTTTTACTAAATTAAGTAATTAACATAACTTATACTTATGCTAGGTACAAAAACTAGGCCTACTCTGAAAATCTTTCCTCTTTGGTTAACATAGCCAATAGGTTAGTCGAAATATATTTTGTATTTTAGTTTTTATATTTTATATGGTTGTTATTATGATAGTTAATTATAATTAGTTAATTAAGCTATAATAATATGACCAGATTGTATAGGAAAACTGTTTTTTTACAACATTGGGCTGATCATCTGGTTGGACAAATTTTTCAGGCTGCTGCAAGCAAAGTTCACCAAGCCTAGGTTAACTTTGCTTTTATCAGCCTGAAAATGTTTGCTTGGTAAATATGTTGCGTGCTTGCATCACTTGGCAACTGAAACACATCAAGAATGAACGACAGACAACAATGCTGCAAGAAAAGCAATCTGCCCTAAGCATTATGCACATCGAAAGTGACAAACTCCGTAACTTATCATTTGAGGAAATCATCAACGACTCTACTCTCCAAAAATCACAAAAGAAAATGTTTTGAATTTTTATGTTAACATTAAGGTGGTGTGCATACAGACATACTGCAGTTTGTACTTTTTCATAAAATAAGTTGGTCTGTGTAATTGTAACTGTTTTTGTCACTTTGTGTTGCAGCTGTTGCTGTAGATATAAAGTTTTCTTATCTACTAATTAAGAAATCACACACGAAAATATATTAATTTGAAACCATTTTCAAATGCAAAAAGGCATATTGCGAGACATGTGCTTTAATTAGATTATTATTTCATCTTTATACCTTTGCCTATGTGTATATATACAAATATAAAGTTTTCATATCGTATGGGGCCTCTTAAATTTGACACAACTTAGGGCCTCAGAATGTCATAATCCGGCCCTGCGTATATGTACGTAATGACCTAACTTGTTTTCGCATTCCCGAACTCGAATCTTCCGAATTCTATACCCTCTGACCACGGTTTATGCCAATCTCAAACTAAATACATCTAAGCTGTTTACCTTTCTCCTAATTCAACTGACTATCTAAAATTCTTTGACTATCTCACTTCCAAAGTGGAATACATTTTATCCCGTTTCCCTTTTCGAAAATCTTCATTTTAGGAGATTTCAATGTTTACCATCATCACCTTTGGCTTTCCTCCCATTTCACTAACATTCCTCGTGAACTAGCTTAGAACTCTTCTATCCTAAATGACCTAGAACAGATTGTACAGCACCCCACTCGTATCCCCGATCGCCTTGAAGATAGGCTCAACATTCTCGATTTATTTCTTACCTCTCATACTTCTTCTTACTCTGTGAAACTTTTCTCTCCGTTGAGCTCCTCCAATCACAATTTTATATCTGTTTCCTGTCCTATCGCTCCAATTCGGCCTTTAGATCCTCCCAAGAGGAGGCGCCTTTGGCACTTCGGCGCCGCTGATTGGGAAGCTCTTAGGCAGTACTTCTCTTATTTCTCATAGAATGATTACTTCTTCCGTGGCCGGGGCCCTTCCGAGTGTGCTAAGCGCATCACAGAGGTGATTCTTTCGGGCATAGAGGCGTACATTCCATATTTTATTCCTACTACTAATGCAAGAAAACCTTCGTTTAAATTTATTTGTTATAATCCTATCCGCAACAGAGAGGAGTCTTTCAGAAGGTACCGTCGCCATCCAACTCCTGACTTTCACTCATCTTACATTTCTGCCCGGAATCATGCAAAATCTGTTCTTCGACTTGCCAAAAATTCCTTCATCACAGAAAAACCTATCCAATTCTAATTCTTCTCGCTCGCTCTGGCATCTAGCTAAGAATCTCTTCAACAACTTTACTTCCTCTTTTTTCCCCCTTTTTCTCCATTCCGCCGGCTCAGTTGCCGTCTCCTCTTCTGACAAAGCTGAACTCTTTGCTTAAACTTTCACTTCCAACTCAACCATGGACGATTCCGGTGCTGTTCCTCCACCATCTCCTCCCTCTGACTTTATTATGTCTGAAATTAGAATCTCTTCCAAAGATGGTCTTACTACCCTATCTGCCCTATGTACCCTTCAGATATCGTCCAATTACTTTGATTTCTTTTTTTTTTAAGTTTTTGAATCTATCCTTCATAGGAAGATATTTAAACACCTCTCTTCTCACAATCTTCTTTCAGATCGTCAGTATGGGTTCCGCAAGGTACGCTCTATTAGCGATTTTCGTGCATATCTCTCTGACTCTTGGTCATCCTCCTTTCGGGATTTCGGTGAAACTTTTGCTATTGCGCTAGACATATCGAAAGCTTTTGATAGAGTCTGGCACAAAGCTTTAATTTCCAAACTGCCCTCCTTTGGTTTCTATCCTTTTATTTGTGTCTTAATCTCTAATTTCCTTTCTGGCCAATCGAGAGCTGCGGTTGTAGATGGCCACTGTTCTTCTTCTAAAGCTGTCAACAGTGGTGTTCCTCAGGGCTCTGGCCTGTCACCTACTCTTTTCCTTTTATTTATTAATGATCTTTTAAGTCGCACTTCCTGTCCTTTTCACTTCTATGCTGATGATTCTACTCTTCCCCTCTCCACCCGCTTCCCAAAGCGTCCCTCACAACAGTCACTCCATGATTCGCGTAGAACGGCTGTGGAGCACCTGACCTCTGATCTTTCTGCTATCTCTAATTGGGGCAGATAAAACCTTGTGGCTTTCAATGCCTCAAAAACTCAGTTCCTCCATCTGTCTACTCGTCATAATCTTCCACATGGCTATACCCTTGCCTTTAACAACACAACTCAATCCTTCCTCTTTTCTTAACATTCTTGGCGTTTCCTTTTCTTGTGATCTTTCCTGGAAAAATCACATATATTCTCTTTCCGAAACAGCTTCTAAGAGGTTAAGTGTGCTGTACCGGCTCCGAATTTTTTTCACCCTCACTCAGTTGCTCTCTGTACAAGGGTCTTGTCCACCCGTGTATGGAGTATGCTTCTCATGTATGGGGCGGCTCAACCCACACAGCCCTACTTGAGCGGGTGGAATTAAAGGCGTTTCGTCTCATCAATTCCCAGCCTCTTACTGATTGTCTTCAATCTCTCTCTCTCTCTTCGCCGCAATGTTGCCTCACTCTCTCTTTACTACCGCTATTAGAACGGACGCTGCTCTCCTGAAATTTCTAACTGCATGCCTCCTCCTTTAAGGAGAGCACGTTGCACCAGACTTTCGACATTTTCTCATTCCTTTTCTGTGCAACTCTAACGCAAGGGTTAATCGGTATTTTCACTCTTTCAGCTACTCAACCGATCAACTCTGCAACAATCTTCCTCAATCCATCTTTCCCCCTGTTTATGACCTTCAATCTTTCAAACGCAGAGTGTCTAGGTTTCTCGAAAACCCTGGACCTTGATTTTAGCTCTCTTCTTTTTCTATTGGTGCGGCGCTTTTGTAGGCATCGCCCTTGGCTGCTCCTTCCTGCATAAATAAAAAGGCCCCACTTCGCACTCCGGTGTTCCTAGTCGTTGTGTCAAAGCAGAGACCTGCAACTTTACCTTCAAGGTTCAATTCCTCTAAAGCAGTGACCGGAGTAGATGCCACAGTTTCCCCCTACCACTTCCCAGGCGAGGGACACAAAAAAGCTACTCAATGCCCACACCAATTACAAGGATAGGCAGCCGTTCCACCTTTCCCATTTTGACAATGATGATAATAACTTTCCGCCCCAAATGTGCGACGAGTGGTACATCCTTGTTCACTAATAAACTTTCCTTGGTTGCTGCTGATGCCTCTTTTCGATTCTTCTCCCGACCTCTCTGGATAGTGCTGACATCGAAAAATCTTGAAGATTGTGTCCCAAGCTTTGCACAACCGCAGCAACCACAAAAGCCGGTTGTCTACCGGAAAGCTTAGTTCGGTTGAGCACGGAAGCCACAGACGGAATAATGGTGGCCTTTCTTCGAGACCATTTGGGAGAAGGACTTGCCTGAGGAGAAAAGTTTGTTTTCTCGCTACTTGTTGAGGTGCTGGTGCACACACACCTCGACGGTCTCTTCTCAAACCTCTTTTTGATCTTTCTCCCGTAAGGCAACCTCTTCTTGTCGACACTTCTGTCTAGCAACGCCCTCCACATGTGCCAGCTTCCTATCAATTCCTCCCGTGATCTTCTTTGTTGGTGCCCTCTGATCCAGCAGTTCTCTTCAATCTTAATCAACGTGAGTGCCTCTCTGTGTGCAATGTCGAAGAGTTGGTCTAGCGCTGCTGTAAATTGCTCTTCCTTCTTCTCCTGTGTTTCCGTCTTCCTGTTCTTGTTCTTCTTCAACGCCCTGTACTCATCTACCTTGCGTGTGAACTTCGTTATGATGTTTTTCTATTCGTTTGTGGGGATCCACGTCTTCTCCTAGATTTCTATGGCCTCTCGACCTACACGAACGGAACTCTAAGTTGGAAGATTGTCGGACTCAACAACATGAAAAAATCGGGTGAGTATTTCTCGAAGGGTCGGAAGCTGCCTTCCTTCGAACTCTGCTTCTTGTTTTCCGAAATAATTCTGTAAACAAATGCAAATGCGTCTACACCCATCTTTCTCTACTGAAGAATGCAATAATTCAAGAGGTTTTTGAGCAGTCTGGCATACACAATGCACCAAGAACATCTCGATGTAGAATCCTCCAAACAATTGGCAAGACGCGTAAATCCACAATTCAGCCACCATTACTGAATGAATTTGTGCGATTAAACAACGTGTTGTACTTCGCATACATGTTATACTGCCAGATGTATAGTGAGTAGTGAAGATATATAGTATATTTGCATGACTTTTTCATTTTAGTTTTCCAACTTAGATATACCGAAGATGCTAATAATATTAAAACACATAAAACTAGTAAACAAAAGGATTTGAGTAATATTTTACATCCTTCAAAACTAACGGAGTCGTTAATGGAAGTGCATTCTACGTAAAATATTGATGTGGTTGAGCACCTTTTTAATTACTTTCAGTCAAACTGGAAATTGCTATGCAATGTTATTTTGACACAAAGACGAACATTACTAAAAAGCGTTTGCTATTTCCTACTATTCTTTGAACCACTCTAATATACCTTGGTTAACCTTGGTTTTGCTTCCGCCCGAATTGTTCATCCTGACGAAGGTCAAGCGTGTCACTCCACTTTAGACCTACAGTTTAACGTGGAATCCGAACCACGCCCCAGTGGGGCGTGGTTCGGATTCCACGTTAAACTGTAGCCTAGTGGTTAAGAAGCTGTGCTGGTGGTGGGACGCCCCACCACCAGCCCAGCTTCTTAACCACTGGCTACCCAGGGTACCCATTTATCTACCAACCAATTTTTTTATTATGTGGAAAGATGAACAGCTGGGGTTTGCTGGACGCCGCCTGCCGTTACCGGGTCTCGATCCCGGGGCCGATGGATTCATAGTCAGCGACGCTAATCACAATACCACCGAGAAGTGTGTGTATATATATATATATATACAGGGACGTAGGCAGGGAGAGGGCTGAGGGGGCTAAAGCTCCCCCGGAAATGTTGAAGTCGGGGGAAAAAGTTAAGGGTTCAATAACACCTACAAAAAATCACGACGTTTAGACTAAGGAGTACCAAGTGAGGGGTGCCTAACTGACCAAATCTTTAAACAAATTGACCTTCCATTTATATTTGCTAAACATTATAACAAAAGTTTTCTTTGTTTTCGAGCCACTTCATCAATAACGTTCTCGGGGCCTAACTCAACAGTTCGATGGATATTCAAAAGACTAATGAATCAATGTATCTTGAACAAATAAAACATCAATTATAACAACAAATAAAACCTCAATTGAAAAAAAAGTTCAGCACCCACCGAAATTTTTTCTGGCTACGCCAGCGTCATAGGCGTACAGGCCGGGGGATCAGGGGGGACTGCAGCCACCTCCAAATTCGCAAGTTTCCGAATACTTTCGAGCAAATATCTCAAAATTAGGGCAAAATCCCAAAACAATGGCAGAAAATGGGAGTTTATTAAAATTGGGCAAATTGCGAGCCGACCCCCGAAAAAATGAAGCCTGTATGCCTATGGCCAGTATATATATATATTTAGTGGTGGACCGGATATCCGCATCCGCATCATTTTTAACATCCGTATCCGCACTTCTGACTGCGGATGTTATGCGGATATTACCTCTAATAAATTATGCAATTTACAATTAAATTAGCTTATAAAGTAGCTTATAAGGCCCAGTCATGCACATTTCATGTAAAGTATTAATTATTAATGAACAAACAAATATATAAACCTCAAAATATAAATACGTGGTAACACAGAAAATTGAATGAAACTTGTTTCATTCAATTTTCTGTGGCTGAAACTCTTGAGAAAGTTATTATTTTTATCAAAATGAAAACATTAATATTAATTTTAATTCTTATGCAGTGCCTGCCATAATAGTAATATCACGAAATTTGAAAAATTATGTCATATATTCATAATTCTATATTATATTGATAGATTAACTAAATATCCGCGGATATTGAAACTAAAGATCCGCATCCGCGGATGTTGAAAAACTGACATCCGGTCCACCACTAATATACAGTAGTATATATATGTATATATATGATATATATATATATATATATATATATATATATATATATATATATATATATATATATATATATATAAAGGGTGATCCAGAGAAATGGGACCCAAAAGAAACCCCTGTAACTCTTAAAGTATAAGTCCTTTTATGAAATCATACGCATCATTCGAAAGAGGATAGTTACAAGTTTGTACAGGATTGTATAGGTTTTGACAATACAAGACAAGATAAGATACAAAACAAAAGTGTTAGTTAAAACTAACCCTTCAAGATGACTGCATGGACTGTGGAACAGCTGCGTTTCATAACTGAGCAATATTATGAGCATGGAAGAAGTGTAGTTTCAGCTCAAAGATCTTTCAAGACAAATTTTCAGATGTCAAAATCACCTTCTAAGAAAGTAATCCGTCGGTGTGTCAGAAATATTTCCCTAACTGGCAGCATTGGAAAAGAAAACCAACTGGAAGAGTGCGCATAGCAAGGATAGACGAGATCATTAACAGAACTCATGAAATTGTACAGGATAATCCTAACATAAGCATCAGACGTGCTTCTCAGCTGTTAGGAGTTGGATATGGAACAACACACCGTATATTCAAGCAAAATTTAATGCTCTTTCCATATAAAATTCAAACAGTGCAACAACTAAACGATGGAGATTTCGCACGAAGACGACAATTCTGTCAATGGATCCAACAGAAGGTAAATGACACCACCAATTTTCTAGCAACTTTGATTATGTCAGACGAAGCCCATTTTCACTTGAATGGAACTGTAAACAAACAAAATTGTCGTTTCTGGGCAACAGAAAATCCATTGAATATTACCGGTCCCGTTGCATAGTCAGCGTGTAACTGTTTGGTGTGGTCTTACTGCATCTCAGATCATAGGGCCGTACTTTTTCGAGGATTCCACCGGAAACACGGTCACTGTAAATGGTGATCGCTACGAAAAAATGTTGACCGATTTCCTTATTCCTAAATTAAGAGATCTTTGTCTAGAAAACCACTGGTTCCAACAAGACGGAGCTACCTGCCATACCACGAGGAACTGCATGGCAGTTTTGCGTCAAACGTTTCTAGGCGAGTTAATCTCAAGATTTGGAGACGTTGAATGGCCCGCAAGGTCTCCGGATTTTTCTCCCTTAGATTATTATCTCTGGGGATATTTAAAGAGTAGGGTCTACAGAAATAACCCAACGACCTTGCAAGAATTGAAGGCCGCCATCACAAATGAGATACAGGCCATACCACCGCACACTCTTGCAAAAGTGATGCAGAACTTACAAGCGAGAACACTGGAATGCTTGGCAACTAATGGAGCACATTTGAAAGGAGTCATTTTTAAAAAATAAATATTTCATAATAAACTTGTAACTCTACTCTTTCGAATGATATATAGTTTTTATGAAAGGAATTAAATATTAAGAATATTTGGCTCTTTTTTATGGGTCCCATTTATCTGGATCACCCTATATATATATATATATATATATATATATATATATATATATATATATATATATATATATATATATATATAGCTAAAATCCCGAAAATTTAGAAGATAAGAAATAAAAACCACTAAAAACCGCGGTTTTGTGTTTTTTTAATTTTTTATCTTTTAAACTTGGGGGATTTTTGTTATTTTATTACTTTTTACAGGTTTATTGTGCTTTTTAATATTATATATATATATATGATACACACAGACCGTGCATGGAACAAGGAACTCTTCTAGGAAAATTAAATCCACTATAGTCCGAATAAGTAATGGTAAATGACACATACTATAGTTTTTTTCTTTTTCATGATGCTAGACCGACGTGGGCAACGGGTCACTCGCAAAGAGGTCCCAAAAATATAGCTTCCCTCACCAGCTATCTGCAAAGCAGATAGGATTCAGCTTTGGGACAGGATCTAGTGTTTAAAGCAGCCTAGCCCAGCTACATTTAGAACCTCAATATAAGCAAAAGACTCGCTGCCTTCACGTCAGATTGAATACATCAAAGAAGGCAGCGAGTCTTTTGCTATTGAGGTTCTAAATGTAGCTGGGCTAGGCTGCTTTAAACGCTAGATCCTGTACCAAAGCTGGATCCTATCTGCTTTGCAGATAGCTGGTGAGGGAAGCTATATTTCTGGGACCTCTTTGCGAGTGACCCGTTGCCCACGTCGGGCTAGCATCATGAAAAAGAAAAAAACTATAGTATGTGTCATTTACCATTACTTATTCGGACTATAGTGGATTTAATTTTCCTAGAAAAGTTTCTTGTTCCATGCACGGTCTGTGTGTATCATAAAAAACCTCAAGGAACCATTCTGAGTTCATTCATATATATATATATATATATATATATATATATAATATACCAGGGTTCGGTCAATTAAGTTAATTAACTTAACTAGTTAAATTTTTAAATTAACCGAAAAATAATAAAAGTTTATAGAAAAAATTATCGTTGTCTTGCCCTGCATAATATACAAAAAAATACGTATAATTTATCAGACATTGACAACCACACATAGAAGGTGATCCCACATAATTACAGGTTTATCATTACCTTGATTAGTTATATATAATGATCATTCTACAGACTCCTTCCAAGAAAGAAAAAGTTAATTGATTAACTTTCAAAATTATCTTAACTTAAGTTAATACAAATTTAAAAAATTAACTAGTTAACTTAATTGGTAAGAATCTCAAATTAACTAGTTAATTTTGGAAGTTAATCGACCCAACCCACACACACACACACACACACACATATAATATATATATATATATATATATATATATATATATATATATATATATATATATATATATATAACGAAAACCAGAAAGGAAAATGAGGGAAAGGACAAAGCATTTCTTAAATCGTATCAAGCTCTCCACTTCAAAAAGACTATTATTCATAATGTTCAGCAAAGGAATATATTTTATAACCTGATGCGGAAAACCTGTTGTGGCGCTTCAGATGTCACAACCCCCTGAAATGCGAGTAGATCACACCTGGAATAAATGAATAACGAAATAGTGTCCCGCATTTAACGTCGCCAAAAATTGAACTCCAAGCGGAAGTTGAAGAAAATCCTTTCGAACTCCGTATTCAGTATACCTCTTATACGCGCGATACACCATTCGTGTTAATAAAATATAACGCTGAACTGCTCAAAATAACTTATGAAATTTTTTAATACGTTTATTCATTTTTTATTATTTCTATTTATATTTCCCTAAAAGTAAACACCCAAAATGATCAATAATTTAATAGGAGAAAAGCTTACGCATGCGGGTAAAGAAATAATGTCCAAGTCAATCAGGAACGACAGAAACTGGCAGAGCACTCGGGCCAACTAATGCGACCCGATGCGCTAACCCCTATATTATTATTAACCAGTATCATCGGGAGTTGAACCCTCGACACGCGTCTTCATTTTGCTTAAGGGGAAACGATGACGCTGAGCTATACGAGCGTTGCGGTCCTATTCAAAGGAGTGACATAACGAAGGAGTGACATAACAAAGGAGTGACAAATCGGAGATAAAATTCAAAGGAGTGACAACAAAGGAGTGACAAATCGGAGATAAAATTCAAAGGAGTGACACGAAAATACCAACAAAGAAGAAGAAAGAACAAATCCAGAGGGAAGAGAGGCTTGCAACTGTTAGGTTAGGTTAGGTTAGGTTAGGTTTCTAGTTTTTGAAATAAAATCTTAATTTTAACAATTCTAACAAATTTTGTTTTTTTAAATAAAATTTTAATAATTATACTCCTTTGAATTTTATCTCCGATTTGTCACTCCTTTGTTATGTCACTCCTTCGTTACGGTATTTATGTCACTCCTTTGTTATGTCACTCCTTTGAAATGTCACTCCTTCGATACAGACCCGAGCGTTGATGTCATCTAAGTATATTATACAGGTTTTTACCCTATTAACCGCCTCAGTATAAATTTTGTGTCCCATCTTAGTAGTATTTAAAATGTACAATTCAATGTACAGTTTCGGAAAAAGTTCGCCTAGAAACAAAATTTCGTTAAAGCAAAATAAAATTAGTGATCAGTAAGAACTGGGTTTGGTTCTTAAAATTCTATCACTGTCACTAAAAGTAATAAAATATCGGAAAAAATGGACCGACATCCATTTCAACGAAAAGACCAAAAACATTGACACTCTAAAAAACTAACAACCTAATCTAACCTTTTTTACCTAATCTAATCTAAACTAACTTAACTCAATCTAACCTAATAATAACTTGTCGACTGAATGTTAGGTCGATCAAATGTCGTAAAGCCGGAAAAAAACAATATTACCAATTTGTATTTTTTGTGCGTTTCTATTTTTTTTTTTAATATGTTTTCAGGCGATGTCCAAACCTATACATTCATTGGGAATTTAGTTCTACGTTTCAGTCAAAACGTACAACCAAACTACCAATGAAGGCGTATGACTTAAACGTTTCATCCGAAACATTTTGACTGAAATATTAATGAATGTGCATTGAATCCAACATTTGAAACGTTACTGAAAAATCGGACGTAGAATACAGAATGAAACGTCTCTCAAAATTCAAAATGCGGAACTAATGTACGCTTTAAAACTAAAAAAAAAAATACAAATTTTGCAACCTAATTGAAAGTCATGAAAATTGATTACGAACACATAAAAAATGAATTCCTCATAAACATTTTTAATAAATACAATTTGCCTTGAATATTAAATAAGCATTAAAAAAATATACGAAAAAAAAAATGGAGGTTTAAGAGCTGCGCGGAAGCATTTGCAAAATTAACTTGATTCTCTGTGACTTGTTGAATGGAATTCGGTCAACCAATTTCTCGCAATTAAGTTCCATTTCGCAGACAGAAGAGAATAAAAGCTTTTTCGGGCAGACACATAATTTATAATTAATTAAGATTTTAGTGAAAGACGCGACTTTACTGTTAATATCGGCTCACATATTGGTTTTATATGGTCTGTCAAGCAAACATAAATTCCATTTTCTACCTGTGACCCATTCGATAAAAATTGTAGTTTTGAACTGTAACGCGTGCGCACACGCACATATATATATATATATATATGGGTGTATGTGTTCTATCTTACGTCTTCACGAGAGTCTTTAATATACATACAGTGCTCATCATACCGTGTGTAGCGACCTCATGTGTAACAAAGGTTAGTTAGGTAAATGAGGTTGTTTAAATTTGGTAAAGAGTCGCCACGCAAAGTTAAAAATGAGAAAATGGCGCGGTTTTATAGGGTTGTCAGTTGTCAGAGGCGGAAAGAGTACCAAAATTTTGGACGAGTACGAGTACAGTATTTTTTGCGTGGTCGAGTACGAGTACACGTATACCTTTTTAGTGCTTGAGTACGAGCACGAGTACGGTTTTTTTAGTGTTTGAATACGAGTACGCGTTTACGTACCTATTCAGTAATAAAACACGAGACACGTTCTTCACTAAGGTTTTTCGCTACAAAAGTTACCACTTAGTTATTAATAATATTATAAATGGAATGTATTGCATAAAAATATAGTAAATAAACCTGAAAATATAAACCATATTGAAATTAAAGTTGTAAACTGTCGCTTTCATGGTACACTGGGAGTCGAGGAAAGATCCTCATATTTGAAATTAGTTTGAGTGCAAGTACGATTACAGCGATTTCAGATTATATCGAATACGAGTATGAGTACGATTACGGCAATTTAAGATTACTTCGAGTACGAGTACAACAAAAACCCGTACTCGAGTACAAGAATACTCGAGTACTGATGTACTCTTTCCACCTCTAGTTGTCACAGCTGTGTGAGAGAGAGAGAGAGAGAGAGAGAGAGAGAGAGAGAGAGAGAAAACAGATAATCTGTGTCAAAAAAAACCTTGTTACGAATTATTTATTTTCTTAAGGAAAAATTTGTAGCAACGCTGCATCGATGAGAGGCTTTTCAACAGTGGATTAACACGAACACAGCTTCTATTCATCTAAAAGTATTATTCTCTGCTTAACTTATTTCTCGCTTTGTGACCTCTGTGTGTCAATTCGATTTCTATTCCCCAAATGTTATCGGCCGTGATTGGATTGAAATTCGTTTCCATCGAACGAAAAGAGAACAATTTGATCTCTCCCCGAAGACATCAAATTCTGACGAGTTTCGACAGCCAAAATGGATATCTGAAATTTCACTTCTAAACTAAAATGAATATCTTTCAATAATTCTGCCAAACCTAAAATCAGGAACTCATTCCCTCACCGATTAACTTCCTTCTCTTCTTTTAAAGTTTAAATATAAGGACTAAATTTGGATATCAGCAGTATTTTCGAATGGTCTTTTAGTTCGAGCATTGTAATCTTGTCATCAAGTTTCCATAGCAACCAAATTAACGCGTAAATACATTCTAAATTTCATATTTGGGGACCACTTCAAGTAAGCCATTATTTTTGTTTAACTGTACTAAATGCACTCTTGACACCGAGAACACATCTATTACATCTCCATTATTTTATGTATAAGCATACATAGATAGATACACAGTTTAACGATATACTCTCTCTCTCTCTCTCTCTCTCTCTCTCTCTCTCTCTCTCTCTCTCTCTCTCTCTCTCTCTCTCTCTCTCTCTCTCTCTCTCTCTCTCTCCGCAGGGGGTATAAAGGTTATGCACGTTCCTTCTGGGTGTAGTAAACTTTATACTTGGGGTGTGACAGCCCTCCAGTCCCGAGTCGTGGGATTCTAAAGAAATTGGCTGCCAATTCCTTTAGTTTCTCTCTCTTTCGGGAGGGCGGGTGAAGTCTGTTGTACAAACCTGTCCCGTGGGTTACTAGGACCCCTTCCCATCCCTACTCTGTCCTTTTAGCTTAGGTTAATGATGTTCTCCTCTGACTGCAGGAAAAAAAACAAAAAACTTTTAGTATGAACTCTTTTTCTCTACTCTTACGATTAGGACCCAACTGCTACCTCATGCGTGGGAAGAGAGGCTTTGGAACCTCTATAAATAACACCATTTCACTTTAGTTGTAGGTAAATAATTAAAGGGGATAATAGCGGGTCGGATTGTTGACCATTTGGATTCCTACAAGCTACTTGGGGACTCCAACATGGCTTTAGACGGCATAGGTCGTGTCTCACCAACATGCTCGAGTTTTTCCACGTCATGTTGAGTGAGTATGATAAGAGTAGGCGATTGATTAGAAAGCCTTTGATAAGGTACCTCACCGCCGGCTAATGGCTAAAGTGCGCGTGCTGGGTATTGGTGGGGAAGTAGGTAGGTGGATTGAAAACCGGCTGAAGAATGCCACAAAGTTAATCCCTTCCGTTAGGCATATGGGCTACAATCGACGCTTACGTGACGCGGGTTCAAAGATGTCGATTTTAGAAGCATGTTTAGTTTAAATGATAACCCAACTCGCAACAATGGTTGGAAGTTGGATTTGAAACGGTTTAGGACTAGTATGTGTGGGAATTACTTTACGTATAAGATCTGTGACACGTGGAACAGGTTACCTTCAGAAGTTGTGAACAGTTCCTCTGTGGATCAGTTCAAGAAAAGGTTAGACCAAATCTTGCACACTATTTGAGTATGTAGAAATTTTCCCTGGCACCCGTTGCCATTGGTACCTCCTCGGTATGGGCCGCAAGGCCTTTTGAGGTACTTCTTTTCCTTGTAACTCCTTGTAACTCTCTCTCTCTCTCTCTCTCTCTCTTTCATAATATATACATATAATATATATATACAAAATAAAACGAGATGTACGTCAAGAGTACAATCAGACAACAATTTTACGTGTACTTAAAGTAGTCTTAAAGAAACCGATTTAAATACAGTATATTAATGTAACTGTAATATGGTTTCAATTCAAACATTTTTGCAGTGCAGCAAAATACCAGTTTAAGGAGTCTCATTTTACACATACACACACTCGTACATTTATACGTACACACGCATCCATATATAAATATAGTGTACAAAATTAAAACAAAATAATTTCTTTAAATTGAGAGGTAAAACAACTTTCAAAAGCTAAAAGGTCAATTTCTTTCGTCCAACGTTTGACTGATGTAAAAAATCAGAAGAGAAAGTCGAAATCTGTTATACTTTCCCTTTGTGGTTCTTCTTCAAAGAACGTGTTTCTATCGCATATCAATTTGTCAGTTTTTGGGATACTGAAAGCTGATTCGTACTGAGCTCTTAATATTTCAGATACTTTTGTTAGATCATCAGATAAAGCACTGTTCTCATTTTTTAAAGGTCCGATAGTCGCATGGGTTTTCGACTTTCTTTTTGCGAAATTATAGAAGTACTTTGAGTTAGCCTTTATCGCTTCTATAGCGTCGTCTTCTTTTTCTGTATGCTTCTCGATTAGTTCCTGTATGACGACATCGATACTTTGCAGTTTATCATTTAATATTTTTATGATGTTATCTTTACAATTACTTAATTTTGCAGTCGCTCTTTTTCTCTTTCGAAACAATGCCCTCTTTTGTCTCTCGAACTGCTTTTCTTTCCTCTTTGTTGTATCTTTGGGACATGTTTTTCCACAATTTCTAACGTCTTCTCCTTTAACGTCGTTAGCATCTCCTCCGTTGTCTTGGCCTCGAAAATGGTTTTCCAATCTATTATTTCCATGCTGGATGTCACATCTTCCCAGTTTATAGCTTTGGAGTGAAAATTAAAAATGTCGAATTTGCTTCTTTGTGTTGTGCGTGTTCTTTCCTTTCCTGTTGCCTTTATATTAGTTATTTCAATGAAGTTGTGGTCCGATATCATAGTTGGGGATATTTCTACATTATCAATTAGATTACTGTTGTTTGTGAATACCAAATCTAGGCAGTTGTTTTTCTTGTGTCTTCTGTTATTTCTTGCGTTAACATAAATTCATCAGATAGAGCTAGTAGCATTTTTACCTGCTCCTGGTCGTGTGCCCCCCTTGTCCTGGTGTATACATATATTTTTTCCTATCCTTTTATATTTCATGAATGGGAAATTAAAATTACCACAGAGAAAAATATTTGGGGTTGGAGAGTGTAGATCTTTTACCCAGTTTCTTACCTCTGTAATGGAATCTGAAAATTTTGGGGTTGGCGTGTTTGGGGGTCTGTACATTACAATTAGTACCATATTTAATTTTTCAACTTTTGCTGCTACACATTCTACGTAGCTGTTTCAGGTACTTATAGTCATTTCTGCCATATGCCTTTCGCGTGTGTAAATAGCACATCCTCCCTTACGTCTTACTGTTCTGTCGGCTCGGAGGATGTTATAGTTGTCAATTTGTATTTCTTTTTTGTCAATACAGTACTCACAATTTTCACAGTTCGCCTGGCATTTCTCTAGATGAGTTTCCGTGAGGCATGCAAAGTCTCCTCCGGCTTCTCGCATGAGTCCTTTCAGGTATAAAACTCTGTTCGTGGAATGGTTTGATTTAAGGCCCTGAATGTTGGCTAGGATTATTTTTATTTTTTCTCTTTCGTTTTCTCATACAGGTGGTTCCGATTTGTTTTCCAATCGGGCAATCGGGGTGCCGGTTTCGTTGCCTTGTGGTCCTTCGAGAATTTACCTCTTTTTATCTTTGTCGGTACCTGTTGTCCCGATAACGTATGAAGTGCTTTGTTCGTACCTTCTGTCCGGCTCTTGGATTTCTATATTTGTCAGCTGGTTTTGTAATTGCTGGATAGTATTTAGCAGCTGAAATGTGTTGGCTGCGTCTAAAAAATTGGCACTCTTCTTTGATGTTCATTTTTTCTGTTCACTCGTTGCGTTCCTTTGAGGGTGGTGGTACCGGCATTTTTTTCCATATTTGCAACTCCCATATCTTGCATAAGTGTTGCAGACCGTAAGATGGTGGAACTTGCATTTCTTCTCAAATTTGCAGTATCCACTTGTGTAATGCGTGTTGCATAATGTGGGATGTGCATATATGCATTGCCCATCCTGATATCTGCAGTTCCCTTTCGCGTGATATTTACATACGATATTTTCTACGCTTCTACTTCTTTTCTTATTATTTTCAAAGTTCTTAATTTTGGCATTATCATTATTTTTCTTTGGCTGTTTATTTTCTAAGTTTTTAGTTATCTTTTTATCATTTCGCTCGTTGGACCGTTTGACTACTTCGCAACTTTGACTTATTTTTTTTCTTTCATCTATGTCTTCCTTCCGTATTATATTGTTTATATTGTTATTCGTTATTGAAAATGAAAATGAAAATGAAAAGGTTTATTGGCAGACTATAGTCCATATGACAAATATTATTAATACAATGACAGTTCATATACTAAGGATAGAAATATATACAATTGATTAGAAATAATACTGTAATGTCGAATTTAAGTGGAGCTACAGACAGACGTTTTCGTACCAAGAAGTCCATAGCTTAGAGGATAAATGGCAGGACTCATGGATAACGTGCATGATCGGGTTGGTTGATTTTTTAATTCTTTGCATTACACTGTGTTGAGCACGTCTTGTTACCTCCGGGAAGCTCGGGACATTGCGGGTAACAAACATTTGCGAAGCTGAGCATCTCGGGGGCAATCTATGTAAGAGTCTAAAAGACCTGTTGTACAGCAAATTTAGGGTTCTGCCAGAACCTTTTTTATAATTCACCCGCAGTTGCTGTCCGTATATATTACTGCAGAAAGTACGAAAGAGAGTGTCTTTAGCTTCACTTGTACAGAATCGAAAGTTCCTTATGGTCATATTCGCTTTAGCACACAGGCTTTGAGATCGTTTTCTTATATCCGAGTCATCACTCAAGGAGCTGGTAATAATTTGACCAAATACTTAAACTCTTGTACTTCCTCAATTACTTCACCATTCATTTTAAACCTTATATCAGCTGGCTGATTACAGCTTTTAGGATGAAATTGCATAACCTTAGTTTTTGTAACATTAAAAAGAATATCATGTTTCTGCAATACACTTCGCAGACTTTTAGTAGCCGATCCACACCTTTAACAGAGGGACTTATTAACACCATATCATTGGCATAAACTAAGTTATTTATCCTTGTGTTATCTATACAACATCCCACTGTTGCCTCATTAAGTGAAGCAATTAATCCGTCGATATACACATTAAACAGCATAGGGGAGAGCAAGGAGCCTTGTCTCACCCCGCAAGAGGAGCCAAAACATTCGGATAGTACATTGCCCCACCTAACAGTGAAAGATTGGTGGGAATACCAAAATTTCAATAAATTTAATATGTACATGGGAACCTTCCTGTCTTCTAGTTTTGCAAAGAAAATATTGTGGTTCACCCTATCATATGCCTTACTTATATCAAGGAAACAGCTATAAATAGTTGAATTACTGTCAATGTATTTAGATATTGTTTCTTTAAGTACATAGATACACAGGTCAGTTGAGCGGGACCTTTTAAAGCCAAACTGATTAGATGTCCATAGGAAATCATTTAATCGGCGTAACAAGAGTTTTTCTAGTAGTTTCGAGAAGCAGGAAGCGACAGCAACAGGCCTGTAATTATTGCTGCACAGAATGTCTCCATACTTATTTTTGACCAGGGGCAAGATATATACCCTCATGAACTCTGCAGGGATATAGTTATGAGCCACCATGGCTGATAGGAGCAATGATATATGCAGACAAACTCCGTCATTTGCATATTTTAAGTGCTCATTCGATAAGTCAACTACCCCTGACGCAGAACCAGTCTTTAACTCTTTAATTAACCTCTTTACTTCAGAAAATGATATCAAAGTATTTTCCCTTGCCCCTCCACAATCGTTTCGCTGCAATCTATCTTAAGATTATCCCTACTCACACTGTTAAGAATGTTAGAATAGTGTTTTTTCCACACCTTTGCAATTTCATCCACGCCCCCCGACACCCCATCGATTGTCGGAGGGAGGACATTTTTTATTGTTGTTCGTTATTATGCTGTTATTCGTTATTTCGTCTTCTCTCTCATCCACCCGGTTTTTCGTTGGGACCATTCCGGACCCATGTGTCCCCATTATTTCATTCTTTTTTGTAACTTTCGAGTCTGCTCTCTCCATTTCTCTAAAAACCGCGAAAGAATTTACGGTCTGTGTACATGCGCCACATACAAATTTGAAAATATACAGTGTGTGTGTGTGTGTGTGTATAATATATATATATATATATATATATATATATATGCAAAATTAATTTCACCAGGATTCGAGCGTACAACTTGACTAAAAGTCGTGGACGCTGACTCAACAGGTCCCGAGTTCGAATCCTGATTTGGTTAACTTTTTCATTATGGAAAACCATCCGCGTTTAAGAGTATATCGCATAATAGTAATATTATTGTGATATATATTATATATATATATATATATATATATACACCGCGAAGTAGTCTTGTTGAAGGTGTCCACCAATTTCTATATTAATTTTTGATTCCCCTTCCCCCGGAAAAAATAAATAAAAAACATTCATTTTTAGGTTCGTGATTTTTCCTTTTTTTTCTTCTTCTTTTTTGACAATTTGTCATTAAAATTTCCAGAAAATTTCTGGAATTTCGTCAAATTTGAGAACGTTATTTCTGTCGCAGAAAATGCTTAAGATTTATTGCGATGATTGCAGAGGTGAAGCTCTTTTTTTTTATCACTTCCTTTATGATACTGGAAAGTGTGCTCCTTGTTCAAATTCATCCTAATATATATATATATATATATATATATATATATATATATATATATATATATATATATGATGAACCACGAAGGAAAGGAAACACAGAGTGGTGCTCAAGCGCTTTCGTCTAATGACATCCTGAGGATGTCATTAGACGAAAGCGCTTGAGCACCACTCTGTGTTTCCTTTCCTTCGTGGTTTTATTCATCATAAATATTTTTCACGTGTTACTTTCGTGAAATAATTTTCATATATATATATATATATATATATATATAAGGGATGATGATAATTAATGATGTCCATAAAGCCACCTAACCAACAAGGGTACTCTGCACCAAATTTAGTACACACTTTAAGGGAGAACTAGTGAAAGTTTTCGTCACATACTCACCCATCCCAGTTTTCCCCAAGGTTATGTTTTGTGGGGAGTTTGCTGCGCAAGGCGCAGCGTGCATTGTAGTATATATATATATTATATATATATATATATATATATATATATATAATATGCGAAGAATTGCACCCTCCAGGATTTGAACCTACCACTTCTTGAATAGAAAGTGGGGCGCTAACCACTACACCACGACGGGATAAAAGTTAGCACACCTTGTCATATATTTAAAAAAGCGAGGAAATTCACAACGCTTTCCCGTCCAGAGCATTTTACGTGTTAACCTTCCTTCACTCGAGGTCTGAGGGTTGAGGCCAAGGCCACACGAGCGACTTTGTCGCTGCGACGAATTTATAACGACAAATCGCAAAGAATAGGTACTATTGTTTTCTATGGAGCAAACTACACGGCTTGTCGCTGCGACAATTATTCTCCGTTGCATCCGGCTGCGTTGTATTGTTCCAAGTGCAGTAGGGTACACGAGCGACTTTGTCACAGCATCACTGCCACGTGGTACTTAAAACGAAGAGATCGTAGCGACTTATCGCGGCCCATGTAGTCTACAGCAGCCACTGCAATTGTGTCGCTGCAACACTTTGCAACTCTAACGCAGCGACAAAGTCGCTCGTGTTGCCTCGGCCGAACACATAAAATGCCTCTGGACACGAAAGCTTATGCGTTTCCTTTGTTGCTTAAATGTATGACAGATTATGTTAACTTTTATCCAGTCATAGCGCCCTCACCTTTTTTTCAAAAGGTAGTGGGTTCGAATACTGGTGGCAATTTTGGCATTATGCAAAATTGTGCGTGTTCATGCATGATATATATATATATATATATATATACTGTCCCTAGATAAAGAAAGAAAGTAGCCCCATGAGTTTTGTTAAAAGTAATAATGGGGGTACTTTATCATGGGCCACCATGTATAATTGCAGCTCCCATAATGTCAGAGCGGGAAAGAATGGGACTTTCGACATGTCGGGCGTTATGATGGGGTTGTTTAACTTCTTTCGCAACATCTAAAGTCATATGACGTAGGGGACCTACAACGTTACGTGGAATCCGAACCACGCGTCGCTACATAGTCAGGACGCGGAGGACGGTTTCCCATCCAACTACTATCCGACCCAATGTCTCTTAACCTCACTGATGACGGGAAGCGGTGTTACGACATTGGCTACGACGTAGCCAATGTCGGGTGTAGTTCATGTTTGTCAGAGAAATGATGAACTATTGAATGTTCCAAATAAAGACGCAAAAATCTTGATTCACGTACGAAGTTAAATAAATATTTATTTAATTCAATGGTAACATAGATACTGTAATTTTTTTAAATTACTGTTTAAATATACGAATTCGTTTTTCATAACGGCAAATTATAAACAAAACATTTAGTTTTTAAAGCTATAATAGAAATCATTTTAACATTCGAACAACAACCAATGTGGTATGAAACTTATCTTAAAGCAAATGAATCGGGGGAAAAAAAAAATCCGCGATTGTAAATTTTTACTCGGAAGGTTATAATGTAAAAAAAAATAAAAGGTTTTAAAATTTTTTTTTAAATAATTCTATATTTTTTTTACATTTTTATTATTACCAAAAAAAAAAAAAAAAAGTTCATTTCATACCGAAAATCTTCAAATTTTTACTCATGCAAAAACGATTTCAGTGTTATGAAAATGATCACCCAAATACGTAAAACCGAAGATAGTTTTAAATAGTTTTTAGACAATGGGTCAATGGAAAGTTAGACAGCAAAATTCCAAATTTACTCGCCTATTAAACTTTATTATACGTACAACAAGTGAAGTTCGGTACTTACCATAACAATGAGCATCGTGGCTTTCTTCCTGGTTTCCCGGTTTCATTCACCGACTCCGTTTACGAAATTTCTAAGTTTTGGTTTACGTAAATCTGATCACGATAGCCTTTTAACTAACTGGCTAAGTTATCAGTTTCATTGTATTTAAACGTACGCGGATAAGGTTTCTGGTTATGGAAGTACGTACGTACGTAGCTACAATACGCCGTCTTTAAATGGTCTGGTTCCGCGTTTCTACACTATGGTTTGACGCTAATAGGATTTAAACCCTATCTTGTAGCTAATTGCAACAGAATAAATTGGATTTATATCACAGGTAATGAAGAGTCAAAGATGCTTACGACAGTTCTCATCTCTATATACATAAAAAAAAAACATATTTTCATTACGTGCAAACCATTTCTCAATCTTCTTGCACATGCAAAATATATATATATATATATATATATATATATATATAGAGAGAGAGAGAGAGAGAGGAGAGAGAGAGAGAGAGAGAATCTTGGAATAAAAACAAAAATAAGTGAATTAAATCAATTAAAGAATTTAACTAATTAATTTCATTGCTCAAAATTGGAAATTTAAAAAGTTGTAAAACGCGAATAAAGACTTACTTAGAACTCGAAACAAAAACGAATAAAAAAAACAAAGAAGTACAATTATTAAAAAAAAACTTTAAAGGTAAAAGTCAATCAACAATATGCAATATAAAATATATTTGAGGGAGAGAGAGATTGAAGTTTCTTCATGTTCTGAAAATTAAATATGAACGTGTCCAATGACACCATGTCACACCATGATGGGATCGACATAGTTGGTTTTTGCAGTGATTTTCGCGTGCTTTGAGCGAAAAATGTTATTTCATATCATTATATATATATATATATATATATATATATATATATATATATATATATTATATATATATATATATATATATATATATATATATATATGGGACGAAACCTATTTTATAATTAAAGCTTAAGCAACCATAAACTTGCAAAATAATAATAATAATAAATAATAACAATAAGATAAATTACTTGCAAACCTAAACTGAACTAAAATCAATTGAAAGTTACATTAAATAGTACTTTCCAAAACATCTTAACTGCTACATTTCAGTCTCCCCCAAAAGAAATACAAATAATACTGAAAGTACTTTATAATTATCCTGATATTACTAAACTTAAAATATATTAAATATACTGAATATATTAAGTACATCAAATAAAGCTCGAAAACTTGCAAATTAAATACATAGAATTTTATTACAAAGCAAAATATGTTTTATGCCAATTGTATTTGAAGTAAAATGTCGTGTATTACATTTTACTTTACTTAACTTTTATCTCAACGTACTTTAATTTAATTAGCCCCTCTGTGAATTTACATAAAATTTTATATATATACATATATATATATAAAGTAATAATAATAAATAAATATGTATGCAATATATATATATATATAAAGTAATACTAATAAATAAATACGTATGCAATATATATATATATATTATGAAAGTAGACTTAAATTTTGCGGTGCGAAGGTAAAAAAGGGGCACCTTGTCCCCCTGAATTTAGTGCGAGGCTCGAAACTTTGAGAGAGAGAGACCGCCTGCTTTCTATCACAACCCAATATTGACTGGCTAAAGCTTATAGCTAGTGAAACAGGAAGAGAGAGGTTTTGGGAGGTGAGAGTTTAGAAGAGAGGAAAAGATGAGGAGAGTATAGAAAGTGAGGGTGTTAAAGATGGAGATGGAAATGATGAATAGGCCGTTCGAGGGAAGAGCACTAAAATGAGGGGAAGGTGAAGTGTATATATGCCCATTGTATGTTTAGCATTTAGTTTATTCGGCACCGCTGCGTTATACGATGGAAATAAAAAGTGGGGAAAAAAGTGAGGGGTTTGTAAATGATGAAAAGAGAGAGAGAGAGAGAGAGAGTATCCACAAAATGCAGCGTTTTATACTCACCTGAGAAAAGGTTGAGAATAGAAAATTAATCCTCAATATAAGAGGGAAAGGCATCATCTGAAATACGTTCATTGGAGGTTTTCAATATAAAATTGGAGGGATTTTATTTCCATACAAAGAGAGAAAGAGAAAAGAGGATAAATAAAATACAGAAAATGAGATCAACCTTCTATAGTATAGTTGAAATTTAGTGACTATGAAACAAAGTGAAAATATTGAAGTATAGCCATTATTATTTACAAAATTGGGATCAATCCCAGAATAGGCACCTGAAATCATTTTTAGGTGCTTAATCTGGGATTGAGACAAAACACAGGTGCTTAATCTGGGATTGAGGAGAAAAAAATATAAACAGTTTTTAGATATAATTTCATTGTTTTTATCAATATTTGAAAAAATCAACTCTAACCTAACCTAACCTAACCTATATCTATACCAATTTATGTGGCAAGATAGATTTGCTTCAGATGGATTCAGAAACATTCGGGCTCATATTGCAGGAATTTATAATATCTAAAATTTTTCTTTATTCATTAAACCACTTTAAACCTTTTATAACTTTGCCTTTATTACATTTGTAATAAACTTTGTATAAACAATAAATTTTGTAATCATCAGGGTTTTTTTATTTAATTCCTTGCAAGGTGCCTATTCTGGGATTGAGGTTGAACGCAGGTGCTTCATCTGGGATTGAGGTACATCAGGTGCCTATTCTGGGATTGACCCCAAAATTGCACTAATGTACTGTTTATATATATATATATTATATATATATATATATATATATATAGAACCAATGTTTAAGACACACTCACTTGCAGCGTTAGGTAAAGTAAGATGAAAAAATCAGTCTGCACAGAACACCATTCCGCCCATACGCCCATTTCAGGATATAAGCAGCCTGGAGTACCATTGACAAGTAAATGAAGTCATTGTAGTGTGTGTGTATATATATATACACTTCACCTTAAGTACATCAAAAGGAAGTGTGTGTGTGTGTGTGAGAGAGAGAGAGAGAGAGAGAGAGAGAGAGAGAGAGAGAGAGAGAGAGAGAGGCATGCGTACTGTATACAAGCTGTTGCGCGTCATAAACCCGAAGGAATGAAATTTAAATTTCGGATTACAGTACTCACGCGATTATCCGTGATTCACTCAAGCGTCATTTGAGTTAATCGTGACTTAGTAACTGTGACCATTGTGTACTTATCCGTGATCATGACACCGAGTTAACCGTGATTTGGAGTGGTGTTTACATTCCTAACTCGCAGTGTTAGCAGAGGGAGGGGTTACAATCTTTGGAAGCGGATGATCTCCACGTCTTCTGGTGAGTATAAACTACGTATCTGTATAACAATAATACTGAGTGTGGTGGCGCGCGAGGTGGGAAGCCTGTCAGTGGCGTCGGGCAGCAGCGGTTGCCCACCCATCGGCGGACTATACTGATTTACAGTCACAGAGTTATAGGATAAAGATCTTAAGGTCCATTCCAGGCTAGCCCAAGAACTAGAAAAGTTAGAAATAGCAATGAAAAAATACTGAAAACCCATACCATGCTTACGCTTATAGACGTGTAAAGCTTTCACAAGAATAGTAGTAAGAGTAAAGTATAGAACAGACAAGGAAAGCTCTCCCTCCTCCGCCAGCCACTGCTGACAGAAAATAGTGGTGAAAGAGGATTTATAGAAAAATAGGAAAAAATATATGAAGAGAATAACTTCAGAATTCATTCACACCATGGGTACACTTATCTTGTATACTTAGTTACGCACTCGAAGACAGCGGAAAATAAAGGATATTATGAATACTAAACTACGTAATCTAATCTAGACCATGCATTTTTTTAAGGAATTTTTTATTTATTTATTATCTACAAAGTCATCATTTCATTGATGCGTCATTTCTCGGTAGCCTGTCAAAGCCACCTTACCAAAGATGTATCATATAGTAATTTATATTGCGTCCTTCGCGTAAGAATTACTTAGACAAAAAACATACTCAGTTTCCGAGCAGACCTAGAAGGGGGGACGAGGGGAAGTCAGAGGTTTCACCCAGAAGATTACCGAGGTGAGGGACTTCATACTGAACGATACTGCAGTCAGCGGACTTAACCCACTCACATCTCACCCCGCCTGTGACCCGCCCAAAATTTCATTCTTTAACTCGTGAAACTATCCGCCCTTTAATGCAAATTGATGTTGTTAAAATACTTATCTAACCTGTTCTTAAACATATTAACTGCAGTGCTTGCCACGAACAACGTGGGTAGGCTACGGCACCTCTCGACTATGTTACAGGTGAAAAAGCACCTAGCAACGTTTATCTCAAATCTTTTACTCTTTATTTTAAAACCACTGTTTCACGTCATGTTCCTATCATTCATGTTGAAAAAATTCTCATAATTTACGTTATCAAAGCAACTTAAAATTTTGAACACCTGAATTAATTCGCCGCTCAAACGCCGCGTTTCAAGCGTATACACGTTCAGCTCTTTGAATCTCTCTTCTTATGGTTTACCACGTAACGTTGGAATAAGCTTTGCTGCGCGGCGCTGAACCCCTTCTATTATTTCTATATCTTTCTTCATATAGGGCAACCAGAACTGTACAGTATATTCTAAATGAGGCCTAACAAGCGACTTATCTAATAGCAAAACAATATCTTTAGACTGAACATTGTTTTGAGAACCTAAAATCTTCAGTAACAATGATTCCTAAATCTTTTCCCTCAGAGGCTTCATTTAACACACTATTCCCCATAGCGTAGTTAAACTTACTGTTATGGTAACCTATATCCATGACTTTACATTTATCTACGTTACTTTTCATTTGCCATGTATTAGACCACTCTACTAAATTATTAAGATCACGCTGTACATTCTCTATACATAATCCCTCCCTTTACGGAAATTCATTTTACGGAATTTCGCTTTAACGGAAATGATTAATAAGGGAATAAAATTCAGTATAATAGAAGTAAGATTCGCTATAACGAAAATTTGAGTCTAAAAACTCACTAACTCAGTCACCTAAATACATTATCTATTCTAATTTTACACAGACAGTGGCTCGCACAAGCGGCTCGTGCTCACCACAACCTTCCCTCCCGTCCTCCCACCCGTCAGGCACCCTTATTCTTACTTTTTCTTACTTTATTATTAAGTACTATAGAAATATAATATACAGTAATAATGTACAGAGTATTTTAATAAAGTTTGTTGCGTTATTATGTGCATGTGTTACATCTGAGAGTTAAGCTTTTGTTCCGTAGGAACGGATCTCCAAATATATAATGGGAATCTATGGGAAAATAGGATTCGATATCCGGAAATCCGCTTTACGGTAGGATTTTATGGAACGTAACCCTTCCGTAAAGCGAGGGATTACTGTATCTGGTAAACTAATTGTTTTACTCGCAATTTTAGTATCATCGGCAAATTTAGAAGATATACATTACTCACCAAACTAACATCAAGATCGTTAACGGCGAAATCCATGGTTTTGGTTCATGATGAGATATTTCATTTTGAGATATTTCTGCTTTCATTTTCCTGCGTGAAATATCTCAAGATCGTTGACGTATATTATGAAAAGGACTAGTCCCAAAACCGACCCTTGCGGAACACCGCTAGTTACATTAGCCCACCCTGACTCTTCCCCATTAATTACTGCCCACCGTTTTCTATCAGTTAACTAATTAATTATCAGTCCAATTAAGAACTTGACCCCTTATTCCATGAGCCACGTTTATGCGAAACTTTGTTAAACGCCTTTTGGGAATCTAAATATACGTTCTGCGTCGGCGACACTTGTTCGGCCATTTTTGAACATTTCGATCCATTCGTACACGCTCCACTGTGGCAAAACTTGATCACCATACTGGACAGATAAGCTTTTGTGAATTTCAGCCCGTTTTACGCCTTCAGCCCAAAAAAAAACGAACGACAGCACGCTGCCCTTCTTTGGTGCAAGTCGAAAGTGGTGTGGCCATGTTTACAGCGCTATTACAACTGAACAACTTAGTCTCAATGTCTCAATCCCACAAAGCAGCGATCTGTACGCTCAGTGACCACAGTGTCGTCAACGGTCAGCAGTGTAGACAATTCTGGAAAAAAAGACAGACAAATTGTGGATTCTTTTCGACTTACTCTCGTATTATGCCTACCGCTCAACTGTACTCATAAATACCGATGACTTCATGAAAAATTCCAATAAATTTGTTAAACAAGATTTATTTCTCCGAAACGCATGCTGACTTTGTTTTATAAGATTATTGCTTTCAAGATGCTCGACCATACTATCTCCAATAACTGTTTCGAAAAGCTTTCCAATTGTAGAATTCAGACTAATAGGCCTATAGTTTCCTGCTTATTCTTTATCCCCTTTTTTAAAGACTGGAGTAACACTAGCCAATTTAAAATCTGCGGAAACAACCCCTTGCGATAAAAATTTATTAAATACTTCAAATAAAGAATCAAGTAATTCATTCTTTAACACTTTTAGGTGTTTTGGGTAAAAATGGTCTGAACCTGGCGATTTGTTAATTTTTAATTTCTTAGGGTTTTCTTTACATTCACGAGCTACTTGAATTTCAAAATCACGTTTAGCACATCTAATTAAACGTTTAACATTTCTACATAAATCTATACATGTCTGAAAGTGCTGCTGCGCACGGTCCCTTTTATACCTATTATGGGCTACATTTCTATCTGCGATTGCTTTTCTTATATTTCTATTCCACCATTTAGGTTGCGCACTTAATTCAACTCTCTTAACTCTCCAAGGTATACAGCGCTCGTTTAAATTTATGAATATATTCTTGAAATTATCTCGCATGCTGAGAACACTGTCTACCGCTAACAGTTCATCCCAGTTTACTAAAGTTAATAAAGATGTAAAGTACTCGAAATTTGGTCTCCTAAATTCAGGCACTATGGAGTTATTTAATTCTCTAGAAGTTTTAACATTAACCGAAAAGCGTATCATGCTATGATCGCTATTGCATGAACTTCCCCGCCGTCTACATTCTGAACTAAATTATCATTTGTCATCAAAACTAAGTCCAAAATATTCTCGCCGCGGCTCGGTTCTAGTACTTTTTGAAGATTATCTTGTAGAAAATTTATGAAACCTAAACCCACAGCATCGCTGTTCAAGGTAATGAAATTAATATTTGAGTAGTTAAAGTCCCCGACAATAATTGATTCCTTTTGCGTAACTATGCTACTTAAAATGTTATATATTTCAATATCTAATTCTATTCCGTCTGAAGGAGGTCTATATGCAACACCAAAATTAAAGACCAAGTTATTACCGCTAATTTCTGAAATAATTATATCAAACTGATCACTGGCATTAACCGTCTTTTGAACTGTGCGAAGATTTTCTGGATCACTTTAACATATTGCTTCCCAGGAACCTCTCTTTAACATATTGCTTCCCAGTGTATATCACTTAACATATTGCTTCCCAGTGTATATCACTTAACATATTGCTTCCCAGTGATAATCACTTTAACATACTGCTTCCCAAAAATAGACATTACACAACCACTTACAGTTACATTACAATAATTTACAATATTTAGAGATTAGCTAGTCGAGAAAATGTAAATTTATGGACAACTTAACTTATTATGCTTTGCCATTTTTTGTGAATGTGAAATATTTGGATCACCTGAAGATCAGAGCCCCCAGCCTTCTTTAGTTAGCCTTATAAGGTTAACTAACGAAAATATCACGACCTAACCTAACCAATCGTTAGGTCAACTGTACGCCCTTGACGATTGGTTAGGTTAGGTCGTGATATTTTCGTTAGTTAGCCTAGATTACCAATCTCTTTCTAACCAACCAACCTTTCTCTTTTTAACATATTGCTTCCCAGTGTTAATCACTTTAACATATTGCTTCCCAGGAGGGATCACTTTAACATATTGCTTCCCGAATGCTTTGGGAAGCAATATGTTAAAGTGATCCGATTTTCTTTACAAAATAAGAGTATACCATCTCCCATTTTACTACTTATAGCGTAGTTAAAATGTTTATAACCTTTAATATAGTATTCGCCAAAAATTCCCTATCTGCACTTTTAATCCATGATTCAGTTATTGCCACAATGTCGTAATTTTCAACGTGAACTAATGTATTAAATTCGTTTAACTTATTCCTTACGCTGCTCGCATTAAAAAATATTATTTTTAAACTATTATTCCCGTTACTATTTGTTCTTCTATAATCTATACTCACTTTTTGGTCAATCACTCTCGCGAATCACGAATCACTAATTTCATTCAAGTGAACGCCATCTTGATTGAACAAATACGCCACGTTAAATTCCGACCAAAAGTTAACGATTTCTACTCCTTCAAGGGCACGCATCACTTCTAATTTAGTATTGAAGTAAATTGCTTTACTTAATCTATTACTTTCATAAATTCTCGGAAGAACCCCAGAAATCAGTACATTCGACGGATCACCTGTACCTGAAGATCAGGGCCCCCAGCGAAACGAAAATATCACGACCTAACTTAACCAATCGTTAGGTCAACTGTACGCCCTTGACGACTGGTTAGGTTAGGTCGTGATATTTTCGTTAGTTAGCCTTATAAAGCTAACTAAAGAAGGCTGGGGGCCTTGATCTTTAGGTGATCGCATTCGACTTATTTCTCAAAGATTTGATCAAACTTCTATATTTAGTTAACAATTCTTCTGTCCTACTCATGAAATTGGACAAGTCGTTTCCTCGAACGTAAGAAATTAACAGCGAATTTGCAGTTTCTAACTTTAAATTCTTCATTTTCTGTTCAATTCTTTTTATTTTAGTGCCTGGTACGCATATTCTTTTTCGTTTTACTCCGTTTCTTGAACAAAATTCTTTGTCCATATGCTTAACAATAAACGAGCCGAACAACACAATTTCGTCTTCGTTTTCTGTAGTTTGTAGTAAACTAAATGGATTTTGACAATCCAGCTCCAAACTCGACGACGCCTTTGGCTTAGCACAGTTTCTAAACAATGTAAAACTATCAACAGTTGAACTACATTTATTCGACTGAATGTCATTAACAATTTTATCAACTTTTCCATCAAATTTTTTGTGCATTATTTTCAGCTTGTTTAATATGATCGTTTAATTTTCCCACGAAATTCGAAGAATTAGTAACTTCAGCTCTCTTTAAATTATCAACATTTGAAACTTTTTTATAAAGTACACAAACACTCTTTTGCAGGTCAACACTAACTTTTTTTAATTAAACTATCTTCAGATTTTGAATTAAATTCTTTATTTTCTTAGAAATTTCATTCTTTAACTCGTGAAACTTTTCATCAATATATGACTTTAAATTAGAAAATTTGCAAGCACTATTCGAGCCTTTAGAATCATCGGCATAAATGTCTCCAGTGTATTGAAATAAGCATACCGCGCATGTGTATTGTGTGAAGGGTCATTTTTATTATAAACTATGAAATAAATATTTATCTTCCAACTTCAGAATATTAAATACCACTAGATGGAAAGATTTTGTATGTATGTATATATATATATATATATGAATAGAAACGACATAAGTGTTAAGGAACGTTTCTGCACACGAGGAGGAGAGATAACGAATAAATGAAAAATGAGGCGAACCGCCCGGGAATCGAACCCAGGGCCTTCCAATTGCCGGTTGGACGCGCTACCATTATGCTACGGACCTCACTTAATCACAAATCGAAATTCTCCCACATATATACTAGCGCGGTTCATTGCAGTTATATGCGCATATTCACGATTTGCGAGGGTGCCCTCTCAGGGCATTGGTTTCTGCCCTATGTGGGAGAATTTCGATTTGTGATTAAGTGAGGTCCGTAGCATAATGGTAGCGCGTCCAACCGCAATTGAAGGCCCTGGGTTCGATTCCCGGGCGGTTCGCCTCATTTTTCATTTATTCGTTATCTCTCCTCCTCGTGTGCAGAAACGTTCCTTAACACTTATGTCGTTTCTATTCATTTATACTGCGCGGTCATTGCAGTTATATGCGCATATTCACGATTTGCGAGGGTGCCCTCTCAGGGCATTGGTTTCTGCCCTATGTGGGAGAATTTCGATTTGTGATTAAGTGAGGTCCGTAGCATAATGGTAGCGCGTCCAACCGGCAATTGGAAGGCCCTGGGTTCGATTCCCGGCGGTTCGCCTCATTTTTCATTTATTCGTTATCTCTCCTCCTCGTGTGCAGAAACGTTCCTTAACACTTATGTCGTTTCTATTCTTTATATACTGCGCGGTCATTGCAGTTATATGCCTATATATATATATATATATATATATATATATATACAGGGTGTCCGAGAATTATCTGTACAATTTTTGGCTGTTATTAAAAGTCAACCCATGAAGTGTAGAAATTCCAGTGTTGTCCCATTTACAGAGATCTCATTAAGTTTTTTCTGATACCAAGTTTTGACAAGTTTTTTAGAAATTCCAGTGTGTCCGAAAATTATCTGTACAATTTCATCTTTTAATAAAATCTTGATAACACACACAAAATTCTTAAACAAGATTATTTAGAATCTGTATTTTCAAAAGTTGCTTTTATTAAAGTAACGTTGTTTACAAACATTCGATATGTGCACCATCAGTGATTCGCAAAACATCCAATCGATAATCCAAATGTTGCCATGTACGCTGCAGCATATCCACATCAATTCGCTCAATAGCAGCTGTGATTCTTGCTTTTAAATCATCAATGTCTGTCACCCGCGTACAAAAAAGAAAAAACTTGTCAAAACTTGTTATCAGCAAAAACTTAATGAGTTTCTCTGTAAAATGGGACAACACTGGAATTTCTACACTTCATGGTTGACTTTTAATAACAGCCAAAAATTGTACAGATAATTCTCGGACACCAGGTATATATATATATATATATATATATATATGTGAAAATGAAAAGATGAAAAGGTTTATTGGCAGACTATAGTCCATATGACAAATATTATTAATACAATGACAGTTCATATACTAATATATATATATAAAATATATATAAAAATATATATATAAATATATATATATATATATATATATATATATAGAGAGAGAGAGAGAGAGAGAGAGAGAGAGAGAGAGAGGAGAGAGAGAGAGAGAGAGTTACAAGGAAAAGAAGTACCTCAAAAGGCCTTGCGGCCCATACCGAGAAGGTACCAATGGCAACGGGTGCCAGGAAAATTTCCTACACCCTCAAATAGTGTGCAAGATTCGGTCTAACCTTTTCTTGAACTGATCCACAGAGGAACTGTTCACAACTTCTGAAGGTAACCTGTTCCACGTGTCACGGATCTCATAGGTAAAGTAACTCCCACCCACACTAGTGCTAGACCGTTTCAAATCCAACTTCCAACCATTGTTGCGAGTTGGGTTATCATTTAAACTAAACATGCTTCTAAAATCGACATCGTTGAACCTTCATAAAAACTTGAAAACCTCGATGAGTTGACCGCGCAGCCTCCGTTTCCAACGAAAACAAATTCAGCGCGCGTAAGCGTCGATTGTAACCCATATGCCTAACGGAAGGGATTAACTTTGTAGCTCTCGCCTGCACTCGCTCCAGCCTCTCAATATCTTTCCTGAGGGTGGGCGACCAGAACTGCACAGCATACTCCAGGTGCGGCCGAACCAGGGAATTGTACAGAGAGAGCACAATCTCCTTGTTCCGAAATCGAAATTGCCTCCTGATGTAACCCAACAGCTTCTGGGCTTTCTTTTCCACCTCTACGCACTGTTTGGTAAACTTAAGGTCGCTGCTAATTAGCACACCCAAGTCTTTTTCCAAATCAATGGCCTCGATATTACTCCCCAACATCGAGTAGTCCGACTTGAGATTGGCGTAGCCAATGTGCATTATCTTGCATTTACTCAAGTTAAACGGCATTTGCCATTTTTCGGACCAATCTCCTATCCTACCTAGGTCCGCACGCAGTTGCTCGATCGCCTCGGGCGTCCCAACATTGGCCCCAAGCTTGGTGTCATCAGCGAATTTGGCGATCCAACTGACGATGCCAGCGTCGATATCATTTATGTAAATGATAACCAACAGTGGCCGCAAAACGGAACCCTGAGAAACCCCGCTAGTGACCGAGGCCTAACCCGAACTAGCCCCTTTAATTACAACCCTCTGCCGCCTATTCTTCAGCCAGTTTTTAATCCACCTACCTACTTCCCCATCGAGCATCGATACCCAGCGCGCGCACTTTGACCATTAGCCGGCGGTGAGGTACCTTATCAAAGGCTTTCTCAAAGTCGAGATAAAGTATATCAATCGCCCTACTCTTATCATACTCACTCAACATGACGTGGAAAAACTCGAGTAAGTTGGTGAGACACGACCTATGCCGTCTAAACCCATGTTGGGAGTCCCCAAGCAGCTTGTAGGAATCTAAATGGTCAACGATCCTATCCGCTATTATCCCCTCTAATAATTTACCCACAACCGAAGTGAGACTAATGGGACGATAGTTCCCTGGAATTTCGTGATCCCCTTTCTTAAAGATAGGGGTCATATTGGCTTCCCTCCAGTCACCAGGCACCTGGCCCGTCTCCAACGATTTGTTGAAGACTGTAGCCAGGTGGGGGGCCACCTGGTCACGCACCTCCCGCAACACTCTGGGGAGGAACTGGTCTAGTCCAAGAGCCTTAAACGCGCTGTTTGTCTAATCTATTGGCAACGACTGTCGCGGTACACCGAACACTATCCAGGCCAGCACCTTCGTGCCTAACGCCTGGGTCGGGGATGACGCAGGTGTCCTCCCTGGTGAACACTTCCGCAAAGTACTCATTCAGCACATTAGCGATGTCCGCGTCGGAGGTCCGCTGGGGTCCTTTAACTGACCTATCATGCTTCTAATGGGCTTTCTACTATTAACATAACTGAAGAACTCCTTAGGGTTCCCCTTGCAGAGGCTTGCCACCCAGAGTTCTTCGTTACGTTTCGCTAGTCTAACCTTCGCCTTCACTTCCCTGCACAGGCGGACATACGCCTCAGTGTTCTCATGGGAACGACTGGCCTTCGCCCTCCTATACGCAGCTTTCCTATTTCGGATAGCCGAAGCGATGTCACGACTGAACCACTTTGGCTGCGTTGAAGCACGGGGGACCGGTTTTGAGGGTATGGCAGCAGACTGCAGCACCATAAACTGGTCCCGGAGAGAGAGAAAGAGAAAAAGAGAAAGAGGCACAATCTCAATAAACAGTCAGTCCACAAAAATCTTTCAAGAGGAGCTTCAGCAGACGTCTTCACAGCAGGATGGCTTCAGGAAGAGTCAATGTGAAATAGTGTAATCCGTGATCATGGACCGCCTCTCAATCACGGATGACTAAGTAGTGTTAATAGTAGTGTTCCTCAGAGTTCTGTCGTTACTCACACACTTCCTGTTATTTATCAATGATTTTTAGACGCACATCCTATCATATCCACTCCGATGCCGATGATTCGACCCATCACGTCTCCACCCGCTTTAGTGGCGGATTATCACTGAGGCTATTGAGGTTGAAGCCTCAGGCTCCTATGCTTGAGGGGCCTCCCAATCAACTGAGTTTCGATGATATAATTCGAGATTTCGCAAACTTCTTTGATTAAATATGACAGAGTACACAAACTGACAAATTCCCTGTTTTATTTTATGTTTTATAGGGCCTAAAGTAAAGTTTATTTAATACTGTTTGGTTTTGGCAAACGGCAAAATACACTGTGTTATGGTTCTTTGAAGTTTGTTTTTCAATTAGCCTGAGCACCGTACATATAATTTGTGTAAATGTACTATGTACTGTACATGTACAATGTACCTGTATTGTTAATAAAAAGCTATAGAAAACGGCCCCCCATATTCTTCAATGCCCCGGGGCCCCGAGGTGTCTTAATCCGCCTCTGACCCGCTTCACAAAGCGTCCCTCTCAACAGTCATTCCATGCTTCGCGTGAGACGACTATAACGCATATGACGTCTGATCTTTCTACTATCTGATTGGAGCAGAGAAAACTTTATGGCTTTCAGTGCCTCAAAAACTCAGTTCCTTCATCTGTCTACACGTCAAAATCTTCCACACGCCAATACCCTTACCTTCAGTAGTATTATGGCATTTGGGTAGAGGAATTTGGGGCGCTTTGAAACTTGCCCCTCGAGGCCTTCGCCTCCGTAATGAGGGGGGGGGGCCCTTCCTGAAGCTCATCACCCCGTTTATGAGACCTCACCGTCCTTAATGAGGGGCATTTGTGGGTTTGCCCCTTGCAGGGCCCCCTCCTTCTTGAAAAAACAAAAACAAAAAACAAAAAATTTTAAACAAACATTCCCTGACGAGATGTTGAGTTGCGTAGGAAATATTTCAAGGCTTTTTTTACACACCGTTCCGGCGCGTCCGATTTCGCGATCCCCGTTAGTTTTATCTTTCTGGAAGCGTTCGTGCAGAAGATACATTTCTGGCGCATCAGGTTTCTGCTAGTATATATATATATATACTAGTAAATGGAAACATCGTATATATCATATTATGTATATAAGAAGAACTGTAGTATCTGACAAATATCAAAAATTTCTTTAACGCCGACCGTGGCCGTATGGCAACATGATCTTGACAAACGAGCTTTGCATTCTGAATATTGGGGATTATTAGATAGATAGATAGATAGAATAACTTTTATTAATAATAATAAAATAAATAATTTTTTTCAATGTACAATGACATGAATAATTGTGAAGCTCGACTATTTATTTTATTTAATTTGGCCCTTAAGCTTTAGGCTTTACTGGGCTCTTATTAAAAATAAGCAGCTAGTTGTTATAAATTAATAATAATAAATAAATAAATAAGTATTATTAATAGTTAAAACATGTATTACAATATTAAACAATATTAATGGACAATATTAAACAATATTAGTGGACATTAATCCTAGATTTTTGTTAATATGCCATTATTAATCGGGATTTCAACTTGGTTTTAAACAAATTTACATTCACAATATTTTTTATATCGGCATGCAAGTCATTCCATAGTTTCAATCCAATGAAAATGGGTAGTTTTTGAGATGAAGACAATCTAAATTGAGATATAACAAGTTTTGATCTATTTCTGGTCTGATACGAGTGGATTTCTTGAGTTACAAAATATCCATTTACCCATTGCAAATTAATGATTTTGTTCTCACACTTGTAAATAAAAATAAAATGTGCCAGTTTGGTTATATCGTTGAGCTTTAGTAGGTTTAGCTCTTTAAATAATGCACTAGAGTGATCAAGGAAATCAGCATCAGATAATAACCTTATTGCTCGTTTTTGGATGACAAAGATACCATTTAATGCGTTGTTAGCGGAGTTTCCCCAAACAAGGGTGCAGTATGTTATATAAGGAAGAACAAGAGTATGATAAAGAGTCAATAAAACTTGTTTAGGAACTACATTTCTAAGTTTAAACATAGCAACGCTCCTTGAAATCTTTTTCGCGATATAATTTACATGATCACTCCATTGCAAATTCTTATCTAGCATTACACCAAGAAATTTTGTTACAGTACACTCCTTTATGGCGATTTCATTAACATTACCTTCATCAAGATATACATTTCTTTTATTAGTAAAAATCATGAAATTTGTTTTACTGGTATTTAGGAAGAGTTTATTGGTGGTCAACCATTTCATTACACTGATGAATTCTGAATGAAATATATTCCTAGCTGTATTAACATCTTTGCAAGAGAAAGAGACAGTTGTATCATCTGCAAACATTATGAAGTTCAGTATATCAGATGAACGTGGAAGGTCATTTATATATAATAAAAATAACAGTGGACCCAGAACTGAGCCCTGTGGCACACCATGTTTGACAAGCGCTCTAGTTGAGCAAACCTTATTTACTGATACAAAACGATATCTATTGGACAAATAACTTTTAAACCAATCACTGATTGCTCCTCGAAAGCCGTAACATTATAATTTATTAAGTAAAATATTATGGTCTATTACATCAAACGCCTTACTCAAATCCGTAAATATTGATATCATTATTTCTTTGTTCTCCTTAGCTATATTTACATTTTCCATAAGATTTAAAATAGCCATTGCCGTTGTTTTATTATTACGGAAGCCATATTGATTTGGAGATAATAAATTGTAGGATTCTAAATATCGCTGCATTCTACTTTTTACAATTTTTTCAAAAACTTTGCTGAACACAATGAACACACCGGCCTGTAATTTGTTGCTAGTGTAGGATCACCCCCTTTAAAAAGGGGTGAGTAGTATGCCCGCAAAACCCATGAGTGCAACGTTGCATAATACCACGTAATGTTGTGCAACGTTGCATAATATTACGTAATGTTGCAAGAGTGCCACCCCATCCCCGCCCCATTTGTTGCAAGAGTGCCAACCCCCACCCCCTTTGTTGCAAAAAAGAAAAAAGAGAGAGTACAGGCCTTTGTTGCCAACCCAAAATGGGGTTGCAAGGGGCATGCAACTTGGAGGCGGAGTTCTCCCCCAAGCTATTCCCCCCAAAGGGGCAGAAAGGAAGAGATAGCAAGAGAGTGAGAGAGAAAGAGAGGTATGCAACTTGGAGGCGGAGTTTTCCCCCAAGCTGAACCCCCCAAAGGGGTATACCTAACCTAAGAGGCCTCTATGGGAGGGAAAGGGTTTCCTCACCACCCAAAGGGCCATTAAAAAGAAAGGACCAGAGGTCCTTGCTCGGGCGGCTGCCCGAGCTCTTATGGGAGTCTTCTGCCATACACCGTCTTTTATAGAGTCCCAAACAGCCAGTTGGCTGAGTTGCCAGATAACGCCATGTATTTAATTATTATTCAGCCAGTTGGCTGCTGAGTTGCCAGATTCGTTATTTATTTTAAATAAGCTTATGTTACAGCTGGCTGAGCTGTCAGCCTCGTTACTTATCTATTCAATTACTCTGTTTTAGAAAATGATATAAACGTGTTCAAGGACTAAATAAAACACCTTTACAACGTTCTGTTTATTAATTATTGGATATACAATAGGGTGTGTATATATATATATGATCAAATAATAGAACGGGGAATACATAATCATGCAAATCATAGTATTAACTAAATATTAGAAAAATATATATTTATATTAATTATATATAGTCGTACAAAACATGGAAAATATATAATCATACAAAGCACAGTATTAATCAAATATTAGAAAAATATAGTTATATCAAATATTAGTACAGGAAAAATATATTTATATTAATTATATATATATACTCGTACAAAACATAGTATTAACAAAAATTTTAGAAAAATATATAGTTATATTATCAAAAGTTATATTATCAAATATTGGTACAGGAAAATATATACAAAACGTACAATCACATTATTATTACAGTAAAAATATATATTGCCTTTACCGCCTACGGTGCAAAACGCTAAATTCGAAGGTGATTGACGCTACATCAACATCGCCATTACTCTGCACGATGTGGTAAAACCGCCCAGGCATCACCTCACCGTTTAACTGATACGGCGGTTTATATTCAATGTAAAGGGCTTTCATATCGTTCAATACTATTTTTGTACCCACTTTACACTCGGCAGGTAAGGTGCCCTTAAGCGCTGCTAGAACGCTATCAAAAGCACGTGCAAAAACGTCATCGTCGGGCGTTACCATAAATACAAGTTTATAATCATGCCTTTCGAATCGTGGGTTTTTTCTTAACGTACCGAGCTTTTCAACCGTGAACTCTTCTTCACTCGACATAGCGACAATTGAAATAAGCTTCCAAGTCGCAACGGCAGCTATCCACTATATAGAGATACAGCTCTTCGGGATGAACCGTGTAGGCGAGCTCTGCACCGTACCTCTCAAGCGTTTTGTATCAAAGCTCAGGATATTTCGAAGAATCTAAACCTTTTAAATACGCGTCCAGAGCTAGCCCGTTTTCTCCCTGCTCATTCCTACGTTCAACAAATCCGTCGAGCAGAGCGGTGTAAGAGTACTCAAGTACTGTATTAAAATAAATCATGTCTGAGATGCGTGTCTAATATAGGTTTCAGCTTACGGAATCCATCGATCTCAAACATTCTGTCGAGGATGAAACGGTTCCGTGTAGGAACAAGAACGCCATTATCATCCGTGTTCTTCCACATCAATCGTATATCAACGCATGGTTGATTGTTATTTACACTCAATGTACAAACAACGGTATATGAGGAGGCTTCACTAATCACCTCTCTTATTATACCTAAGTCAACTGGTATTTTATAGCGGTCCTCAGCCCACCTCTCAACTACCGCGAAGATTTTATACATCTCAAGATTTAAATAAATAACGTTGCACTTGCTCGCAGGTCTACTGTTCGTTTCAAGCACACAGTTAATGGTGCCGGTTTCCCGCCTGAACACACGCAACGACTTCGTCACGGAGACGTTACGAGGCGTTGAGAATGCTTATCAAAGGGAGTTCCATCGTATTCATCGATATGACTATGGCACATCCACTCGGTGCAAGCTCTGAGGAGACTATGAGCCGCGTGAGGCATGCAGGCAGGCAGGAACGGTTCGACGGGTGGTTGACTCACCCTGATACGTGAATGGGTTTGTTCGAACCCGTATGATCCGTAATGAAACCTGTGCGGAGCTGACAGAATTGCTGTACCCCATTATACTGGGTAGGCGTTTTGAGAAATTTTCCGGTACAAGAACTAATTTCGGTTTTAACGTTTTATCATTACCACTCCCCCGAATACGCACCAGACAGTTTCCCTCAGGGTACATTTCATGAACTACGCACATTTTATAATGTTTTATCTCCTAAAAATCTTCATACTGCGGGGCGCTGTTAGAGAGAAACATATGTTCATATTTAGGCTTTTTATTTAACAGACGATACTCATCTCTAAAATCTGTTAAAAACTCGCATAACCCTTTAGCCACAACCTCACTGCAAACCTCATGATATATATTAATGTAGTGGTAAAAATACTTAAGATTGTCCATGATAACGAGATTCACATTTTCAGTCGTAGGGTATGAGTAATCGACATGGTGTAGCATGATATAATACCATTTATCACACTACTCATCCACAAGGCTCACTACCCATAACTGTTGCTTAGCCTCTGAGCGTGCCGCTTCTTCTACCACGCGGTGCACGTGTGCCTTTATAAAGCTTAGTTCTACAAGATACTGCAGTACATCGTCTGTACTGCGAAATCCTACAACCCCCTCGCCAGAATATCCGTAGAGTATTTGAATAGCCTGACCTTTCGCACGATTCAATGCTTCCTTAAAAGAGTCAAAGGAGGCTGGGATAGGGAGTTTTTCAGTATCCACTACATCTACGCCCTTTACTGAATACCACTTCATAAATGTTGAACACACGATATTAAAGGTGGCCATTTTCTTCTACGCGGGAGAGAATACACGTCTGAGCTCAAGGGTATACAGAGGTCAACTGAGAACGCGGGGACAGAGGTCTGCTCAGGCTACGGGACGAATCACGTCCCCAATCTTAAAGTGGGCGGGGCATAACTTTACTGTACACACGCACACACGCAAAGTGAAACACAAGTCGATGCACGATTTATTTAATAAACGAAATAACCAGCATGTATATATTTAGAAACACGTGCAATAAGTAAGTTAACAATAGGCACATAAAAGAATGTTCACAATACATATTAAGTTACAAATACGTGTGACGAATAAGTTAGCATTAGCCCCATCAAAGATTATGGTAACCAAATTTGCCATCTCTTTCACATCAACCCACCGAATTACTCATTTTGACAAAGATTAAGGTTTTCACAACACTAGACCTACAGTTTAACATGGAATTAGAAATACACCTCGGCAGGGAATGATTGCCACCTCTTTCACATCAGCCCACCGAATTACTCATTTTGACAAAGATTAAGGTTTTCACACCACACTAGACCTACAGTTTAACATGGAATCAGAAATACATCTCGTCAGGGAATGATTGTTCACGCTTTCACATCATCTCACCGAAAAGAGTTCATTGTTGAGGACCCCAACATACAGTGGACCGATACAGGTGAGATTATTGTGGAAATAAAAAAAAAAATTCGAGATTCCGGTATACCCGTTTGATCGAGTATTTCCTACAAAGGGTATGAAGCTCCACCCAGGTTTTGACGGCGGTGTGCCAATCACCGTCCAGGAATACTTGAAAGAGCTTGTTTTTCAACATGCATATGCCTAATCCACGCCCTACCTTTCGTGGGACAACCAATGATTGTCTTTGAAAAGGTGATATGCTCTCGATTGGCCGAAAATGACCGCCACAAGTCCTAAAACAACACCCCTATTCATGCAGTGCTCCAATAGGAAACAAGGCTCTCCGCTTGTAGGCAGGGGGCGTACCCCTTATAAATGGGGTACTTCGTCGCCTAGAATCAGTTTCACGTTACTTATTACATCATACGAATCATGGCTGAGCTTTACGATTCACCTGACCTTATTGGTGATAACGATTATTACAAACAAGCCACATGCCTATTATTCAGTGCAATAGACCAGAACAGACTTTTCTCGTCACAGAACTTTGATGAAATTAATGGAGCAGTGGACCAAACCCTCATTCAAGAATCCTGTGAAATGTAAGTAATTTGTAACGTTGTAATAAGTCTTTTGGAAGTCGTGTTTGATTAATGTTTGTGCCCATATATTCAGTATATATATATATATATATATATATATATATATAAATGTAAAAGTGAATGAACAATTCCTACACCATCATTATATGGATTCATTGTCTTCATGCAGTACTTATGTTCTTATAGTTTTATGTTGAATGTTCATTTTTACATAAGAAACCAAAATCGCCTAAGCGAGTTTTTGGATAGAATTTCGATTTATACTTCTTTATTCATTCCTGTATTTTTCTAATAATGACTTACGCACTATGACGTCATAAAATAACTTTATTCTCTTTACGTTTCCCATACTTTGTACACTGAATCACGTTCTTAGTATTTGGACATCTTCCGTATTCAATGTATGGTAAATTCTTTAGTAATAATGTTGTGGTGTTATGTAGTATAAATATAACTATTATTCGACCATATACCCCGCCCCAATACGTCCATATCTTATCTTGATCATTATCCTATATAAATTTTATTAAATATTCAATTTTACTCGTGTCAATCTATGAAACGCAAAACTTTTGCCTTCATTCGAAAACGTTCAAATACGTTCTCGTATTATATTTTTTTCATTTTTATTTTTAAGTGCGTTCACCCCTAAAGATATTCATAAATGCTTAGTAAGTTATTATCGAATTCCGCTGACTGACAGAATCGAGCGCTTCGAAGATAAATACAGTGCCATGTACTTTGTATTATATTTAACATCTTAATTGTCTATTAATGTGAGGCACTGAAAAAAAAAAAAGTTATAGTAACTGTTTAATTGTAATTAGCTGTAATACTTTAATTTAATATAACGTAATGTACTTTAATGAAACTAATTAAATGTAATGATTTAATTTATAATGTAAGAATGTACTTTAATAGAACTGTAATGAACAATCATAAGCGAATGTGAAGTAATCCATAATTGTAGTCGTAATTGTAATGAACCAAAATTAATACGTACTCAGTCGTGTACTTAATTTGTACTTATGTGTACTATTACGAAATGATATCGCCTTCAGAAATGAAGATTCGGCAAAAATGTACGATTAGTTTTTATTTTTATTTTTTTTATTATTTTTAGTTGAAATCTTTCAAAACATCTGATCATGTGTTTAAAAAGGGGGGAACTTAACCTTCGACTGTCTTCCCCCAAACATTTAAGAGTATATTATACATGTACTTGTAAAATTAGTCACTTCTTCATTAGACTTCTTCATTATTGCTCTTCATATTAGCACCTCATTAGGACTCCTTTGTTAGCAGCCTAGCTGCGGGGAGGGGGCAGAGGCCCCTTGCCTTCTTAATATTTTTAGATTCCGGCCTGAGCCATGGTCGAAAGAGGTCGAACCTCTACCCCTGTAAATTCAGAGCACTACCTGTACATTTTGAGAAGTAAACTAAATGTAAGAGAAACTTTTTATTTTTCCCTTCGAGCCGTGCTCTCTTCAGAAGAACTTAGTTAAGTCGATAATTTTAGTATAAGAGAAAGTATCAGAGTATTATAGCAAGAGAAGAATTAAAAATTGGCGACCCTTTGCCCAAATTAAGAAGAGACAACCCAAGCACCATAGAAGATGTTGGCATAACAGTCTGGCGAGTCTGTAGCCAAGAGTTTAACAGAGTGGCGACCGAAAAGAATTAGAATGTTATAGAAGAAATATCCGTTGCTTGCCTCCTAACTAGAACCCCCGTCGATCCGAACCGACTCAGGGCCATAGACGGAGGGGTTAACATATATATATATATATATATATATATATATATATATATATATATCAACTCTCGACAGTTTTTAATTTTAAATGTGTTCATTGTATTTCTCGTCAAATTACTGCGAAATAATTTCAATTTAACCTAACCGTGGATAGGTTTTCTCAACGAAAACAAATCTCATTTATTTATTAGTTTTGATTAATACTATTTTTCCAAAAACGTGTTGTTCGCATCCAGCTTCACGACATTTATTTTAATTACAGGACCGTCACGGAGTTAGACTGTGTTATAAACACTTTCGGCGAAAGGAGAGCGAGTGCTTCGGCGAGCACCCCACCCAGCGTCTCGAATTTGCAGACGAACTAATGTGTGTTATCTTATAAAAAAGCCATAATTGCAAAGCATTTTCAGTTGAATAATTGAATAACCTTTATTATATATAATAAAAATAACAGTGGACCCAGAACTGAACCCTGTGGCACACCATGTTTGACAAGCGCTTTAGTGGAGCAAACCTTATTTACTGATACAAAATTATATCTATTGGACAAATAACTTTTAAACCAAACACTGATTGCTCCTCTAAAGCCGTAACAATACAATTTATTAAGTAGAATATTATGGTCTATTACATCAAACGCCTTACTCAAATCCATAAATATTGATATCATTATTTCTTTGCTCTCCTTAGCCATATTTACATTTTCCATAAGATTTAAAATAGCCATTTCCGTTGTTCTATTATTACAGCTGCCATATTGATTTGGCGATAATAATTTGTTGGATGCTAAATATCGCTGCAATCTACTTTTTTCACTACTTTTCATCACTATTTCCGTGTATATATATATATATATATATATATATATATATATATATATATATATATATATGGTATGGTAGATTTTTAGAAACGAATGCAGTTTTAAGAAGTGCATTCGTTTTTAAAAATAATTTTATCTTTATTTTACAGGAACGAAACGAAGTTAGAAGAGATTATAAAAACTTTTGGAGAAAGGGTGGCGGACGAAGTGGTATCCACACCACGCTGCGAATCAGATGTCATGGTGTTGTCGCACAACAACTCATCCGATTGCGCTATCACCGCAGAGATTATGTAAGTACTTTTTAGGATATTAACAAAACATTATTTTCATTTATTAAACATGTACAAAAAGGAGCAGCGCCCAATTCTTTATTGTTACAAATGTATATACAGATTTACACAATATAGGGCTTACAGGGGGTTGCAACATGTGGGAATTTTTTTTTAGCTGCCTGCATACATATTTATCGTTCATATTTGTGTCACACAAATCGAATAAATTTAAAAAATTCATAAATCCCTTCCCGCGAGACATATGCAAGAGAAACAAGATACAATATAGCCCGCATTTTTCACTGTAAAGGCTTTGAAGTTGATATGGGGCCCAAATTACCTCAGGCACACGTAATTGCGCAATAAAATTTACGATTGTCGAGTCGTGCCATCGGGGGAGCCCGAGTGAATCGAAGTAGTATAGTCTTTCCTTAGTTTTAAAATAAAGAGCAAACTAGTGAATTCCCTCTCCACCCACAATGTCGGTGTTAACGATTGCACCGTGCCAGCTTCTCGTGCTAGGTGGCATCAATATTTCATTCTTTGCAAAAACCCCGATAAATTTGGAACGCACGAAACAGTCACTTTTCATCAAGTGCTCTCTTGAGGGTATTTGCGTCCATTTTAAAAATATGTGCTTATATTCCGGAAACGACCCATCTCTATTAGGGCATGTGTTTCTAGATACATTAGTACACTAATAGGCGCGTCTGTAGGCTTGGCGAAATCCAAACGTACTGCCACCGTACCGGTCTGCTGGGCGTTTAAATGGGTGTTTACCCCCGCGGTTAAGTTAGGCGTAAGGTCAAATGAATAAATTTTAAACTGTTCCACAAATTCTTTCTGTGTTAGGCCGATTCCGAGTTCGTCACACACCCCTGTGTTATGGGCTAAACCGCTGTATGCTCTCGCGCAGAGCAGGAACACAGCATCTGACGAGTAGTTCATATCCATTGTCCCACCCAATGCGACGCCATTGATATATAAAGTGATATTTTTAAGTCCAAAATTTTCAAACTTCAAGGCACTCTTTTTATAATCCCCATTCGTCGAAGCGTGGTTTTGCATCCCAATTAAAATCCTTTTAGGCAGTACTCCAAGAGCGATGTTTTCTATCTGTTTCGATGCCAAACCTGTGGGGATCGTGTATAGTTTGATCTGTACCCTGTTAATTGGGTATTTCACTGTGGTGTGTAACAGTTCTTTCTCAATTTCTATATGTTTCGCGGAACTTAATTTCACTCGGCGTATACGCAAATATGCCTCCATGATATGGATCATAACAGGTTTCGCGTCTTCTTCTTGGCAGCGTCCATATTTATACAGATCTCGGGACTTGTACGTGTAAGTTTCAATTTCATATCAACACCGTTCATAAGTAACTTCTCCTGGAATGCAAAGTCTGTGTGCAAGCGTCCAAAGCATTCATATATCTTTTTTTTAGAATTTTTAAATTTTTCCTTTTTTCCATCTTCATTTTTAGTGTGGTAATACCCCTCGGCAGATAAAATGGTGTCCTTCGCTTCTTTTGAAAAGTTGAGGACATTTTCGAGATACGATCGTAGGTGATAGTAGCCAGTGCCTGCCGAGATGTTAGTCTGATTTAAAAATACGTCACACTGGCTGAATATGGTGTGCAGAAAGTTTGTTTCGGGGTATGCAGCATAATTATCATCGCAGTCCGTTCCGTCAGAATGAGCTATGCGTAGTTTAGTATACATGTCCATACAGCCCGGATCAAAAAAGTATTGGCCTGAGCTGGGTATCACGAACTCTATAGGGGCACTGGGTGAACTAATCGTGTTTAAAGGGTTAATTGTAATAAAGTCACTGTGCTCAATAGATACTTGAGTTGGAGGCATATCAAAGAGGGACAGCTCCGATTTACAGCACTGTGAACTGCAAGGATGAATGAAACGTGCCATGGTAAGTTAGAAACAGTGCCACCTCCCGCGACGACTGTTAAACAATCTATGATTCGTGAGACTAGCTTCCTCAGTTTATATCAGTTAAAAAAATGATCGGTCACAGGTTTCATACGCTTAGAACACTTCCTTTTGGCACCCTTTTAAGTTTAACACCACGTGATTCCTTCTTCATAACAGCTCTCTTCTTCTTTACACCACGTGATGGCACTCCCTTCTTCCTGGCAGCCCTCTTCTTTACATCATGTGTTGGTAACCCCTTCTTCTTCTTCTTTCCTCCGCCACGCATTTTCCTCTTCGCATCTTTGATGATTTCAACCCTCGTACGCCTTAAGTTTTTTAGAGCTTCTTTAGGTTTAGTACCCGCGAGCATGTCTTCTGCCGCGTTAAATCCTGTTTGTAAGGCCTTCCTACCAAGGTACCTGGCCCCCACCTCTTCAATAGTGGTACAGCTGTGCGCAGTATGGATGAAAAAATGACCCCAAGGCCGCTGCCGCGCTGATATCTCACACCCCAGTACACCGTGAATGGTTTTCTGACCATTATAACTCAGTGCGGCGAAAGTGCAGCTTCACTGTCAAGCTCCCGTGCTTCATAATCCGTAATCGCATTCCACCTCAAAGTGTGTACGATAATTTATTTGTGTACTGAACGCTATGAAATTAGGTGAGGATAGCTTATTAGATTAGGCTAGGTTAGATTACTCTTGTACAGTTGCGGTTAGCATTAAAAGGCGTTTTGGTTACGTTAGGACAGGCTAGGTTATTAGGTGGACTGTGTTAAAATGATGTTCAACAAGACAGGTTAGACGGGGTTACTATTCAAACTACAATATGTACAAAATTGTCAGACCTTCATGCTTCAAGATTTTAAAACATAAGATTCACACACACCCTGACTCGAATGTAGTATGAAAATTTGTGTATGGTACGTTAATGAATGGACTGTTGCTTGGAAGGGCTATAAAAAACAGCTAATATTTAAGAACATTTGGGTAGTTTTAATCTTATTTCCTGAAGAGCGGCCTAGAATTCTGTTTCTGTATAAAGAAGGTAAAACCTTGAGTGCAATAGGTTGCATTACTTGAATTTCAAGATGTGCTATCCTAAACATTATTAACAGTTAGTAGGGAAACATCTTTTGTAATTAACAATCTCAGAACTGGAAAACCCGAAAAGTTGTCTAACAAGAATGAACAATGCCTACAGTATAGCCATTATCTTTAAGGAATAGAAAGAGGTTAAGTGTTGAATTGAGAATAAGATGGTTTGGGTATCATTGCTCAGCCAACAACAACAATAAGAACATTTTTTAAATCAGAATTTGAAAGATGTTTAAAAAAAAACGCTATCAAGAATGGGGATACGTGGCTAAAAGGCTGAATTATATACAGGGGCGTTGAAATTGGACTGACTATGGGAGAAGTGATCGAAAATGATTTGGAAGGATGGGTCACAGGAGCGTAACTAACGGGGGTGATGGGAGGTACATGTCCCCCCAACTTTTGAACTGAGGAGGATAATATAGGTTTTGTCCCCCCCAACTTTTGATCTAAGTTAGCTTACGTGAAGGAAAATATTTAGTTCTTGAAATAATCTATGATGATTAAATCTTTAATGATATTAGTCCTATTAGTATGCTGGAAAGTATTACTGATTCAGTACTAATACTGCAGTGATAGATACTTTAATGAGACATCTAGTTATTTTTTTACTTTAATTATTGCATATATTGTTTTCCTTTAATATTAAGTATATACTTCATATAAATAAGGTAGTTGTGAAAATGCTTCTTTGATTTTCCTATTACTCGAAAGGACTCGAAAGGACTGGTATTTAGATATCATTGTTATATTCTACCGAAAAAATATGCCTTGGAAGACCAAATTTAAGATATTACCTACAGGATAGCAGCACAGAAATTCATCGCAGGATTTTTCATCATTATTGTTGTCCCCCCCCCCCAACTTTTGAAAGCTAGTTAAGCTCTTGATGGGTCATAAAGCGTTTCAATTATGTGAATGTAACTGAAGACGGTATGTGTGGTGGACAGACTACGAACATATGAAACCTATAAAGATTCCTGCTTGAGGTCGCTAGTTAAGCATGGATGTGGTGCAATTCAATTTTCTTTTGGTGTGTGCATCTCAGATTCTGGTGATTGTAAAGCTTAGTATACTGTCATGATTGCATAAAAGTGATTAAATCTCTGAAATGGGCAATGAACGGCATATAAAAATAAATGAAAGATATGCAAGAAATAAATAACTGGAAAAATAAATGAATAATTAATAAGTCCGCAGAAGAAGGGCAGACAGTGATTGGGAAAATTAGTTCTAAGTAATCCGATTGTAAGTTGAGGCGTAATTTGACTAGATACGTGATACCTTTAAAATAAATAAACTTGTAGTTGCAAGCCTGTTGAGTCCCTTCAGTTAAAATAACATAACTAAATGGTCATGGCTATCACTTATTCATTTTACATGAGATATGATGTTTCTGTAAGTCAATTCAAGTTGATACACCACATCTGACAAATTTCTCATATTAACCAAGACCACGGTGAGAATGGAAATATAGCAACTGACAAATTCTCATGCTGCTGCTATAAACCGAGGACCTGCTGAGCATCGTTGAGATTCAATTCAAGGGTTGTTGGTGGTGAAGTCTTTATCTCTATGGTTCTTAAGATAAGGTTTGTCTGTTATGCGTAAGAGTATAATGGAGTATTTGATTCATGGCTCAGAAGAAAATTACAAATATATTTCTATTTAAAAAGAGAATCAGTGTAGACGCTAACCAGAATGCTGAGATATCAGTAAATACAACTTGAATGGTTGTAGAGGATGTAATGATCCCACTTACAAACAAGTGTGAAATAGACAGACAGGAAGAACGCCGAGGACATTGGAGCCCCTGGTGGAATACACTGCATTTCAATTGTTGGAAAACCGATAAGAAAAAAGAAACAAGAAAAAATCTGAAAGTTGTTGGTGTTGGTATACTGAATGCTGATGCTTGGTACAAAGAGCTTTTGAACCTTGATGCTCCCTCTAACGATGCATGATTTATTGATTCAAACTTTAACCTACAACAAGATTGATTTATTGATTTTAAAGTAAACAGATGATCTCTGTTTTGCAGTACAAAGAGTAAACTGCACGTAGTGGATTTGCAGAGAGGAAAAAATTTTATAATATACAGCCTATCATTAATTAAATTTTTGCTCTTTTCAACTAGTTTGTTAAAATTATGAATGAAGGACAACTTGTAAATTGTGTAAATAATGTTATATAGGTTATTTGGTAATTCAGGCAAACTATTCAAACTACAATATGTACAAAATCCTGTCAGAGCTTCCTGCTTCAAGATTTTAAAACATAAGATTCAGCCCCCTGACTCGAATGTAGTATAAAAATTTGTCTATGGTACGTTGATGAATAGACTGTCGCTTGGAAAAGCTATAAAAAGCAGCAAATATTTAAAGACATTTGGATAGTTTTAATCTTATTTCAAGTTCACAATATGGATCTAGACTAAGAAGAGTTTTTAGATTTTCAAATTTTTTATCTGATCAGGTAGATGATGGACATAATCTAGCCTACACATTATTTATTTGGAATTTATTAAGACACTTGACAAGGTTCCACATAATTTCAAACTACCCTTACTGATAAAATCCTTCTTATTAATATTATTCTCCAAACCTATGAACTCATCTCTTTGATACAAAATGTTTTATTTTATTATTTAAGGTTAAAATCCTACTTGTAAACTTCTGTATTTTATCTATTTTACAAAATTTTCATCCAGTTCTCTGTGCCAATATTTAATTTCTTCTGAATTTTTATTTAACTTAAACTTCTCATATTCGTGGTTACTTGCCAAATCAGTAATACATTATGTACAGTAAGTTTATCTCAGCTCTCAGACAACTTCTTCACTATCTCACAGGGATACGTTGTGTATTGTGAGAGGTCCAATATTCTTATTTTTACAGCTAGTTGATTTCAAGGACTGTTAAGTAAAATATCTAAAATTTACAAATGCTACAAAAAGTAGGCTACATAATCATTCCCAATTATTTATATCTGTTCCATGGACACAAATAAGAAAACTACTGTTATTAAAGAATTTTTGTACCTTTGCAGGTAAAAAAAAATAATTAAAAGATGCTCTGGTGAGAAAGTTTGTCAGTAAGAATCCACGAGATTTTTGGGAAGAATTGAAAGTATTAGATAATAGTATAGTGTCTCTCCCTACTAACCTTAGTATCAAAAAGGAATATAGTACTGACATATGTGTATATACAGTATATATTTTTTTATGCAGGAAGGAGGGGCCAAAGGCAAATGTCCCGCAAAAGTGGCCCTCCCACAGAAGAAGAGCCAAAATCAACGGATGCCTAGACACTCTGCTCTGCGTTTGAAAGATGGGAGGTCATAGACAGGAGGAAAGATGGATTGAGGAAGATTCTTCCAGAGTTGAACGGTTGAGTAGATGAAAGACTGAAAATACCGATTAACCCTTGCATTAGATAGTTGGACAGAAAAGGAATGACAAAGTGTAGAAAGTCTGATACTGCGTCCTCTCCTTAAAGGAGGAGGCATGCAGTTAGAGCATTCAGAAGAGCAATGACCGTTATGATAGCGATAGTAAAGAGAGAATGAGGCAACATTGCGGCGAAGAGAGAGAGAGAGATTGAAGACAATCAGTAAGAGGCGGGGAATTGATGAGACGAAAAGCCTTTGATTCCACCCAGTCAAGTATGGCTGTGTGGGTTGAACCATCCCCACACATGAGAAGCATACTCCATACAGGGGCGAACAAGACCCCTGTACAGACAGCAACTGTGTGGAGTGAAGAAACTGCGAAGGCGGTACAGCACACTTAACATCTTAGAATCTGTTTTAGAAAGAGAGTACATGTGATCTTTCCCGGAAAGATCACAAGAAAAGGAAGCGCCAAGAATGTTAAGAAAAGAGGGAGGATTGAGTTGTATGTTGTTGAATGTAGGGGAATAGTCGTGTGGAAGATTGTAACGAGTAGACAGATGGAGGAACTGAGTTTTGAGGCATTGAAAGCCACAAGGTTTTCCCTACCCCAATCAGAGATAGCAGAAAGATCAGAGGTCAGGTTCTCAGAGTGGAATCACCGGCCTAGGAGTAAATAGGACAGGAAGTGCGAATTCAAAGATCATTAATAAATAAAAGGAAGAGAGTGGGTGACAGGACAGAACCCTGAGGAACACCACTGTTAATAGCTTTAGGGGAAGAACAGTGGTCATCTACGACTGCAGCTACAGTTCGGCCAGAAAGGAAATTAGAGATGAAGGCACAGATAGAATAGAAACCGAAGGAGGGACAGTTTGGTAATTAAAGATTTGTGCCAGACTCTATCAATGGCTTCTGATATGTCTAGCGCAATAGCGAAAGTTTCACCGAAATCCCGAAAGGAGGATAACCAAGAGTCAGAGAGATATGCAAGAAGATCACCAGTTGTGCGTACCTTGTGGAATCTATACTGACGATCTGAAAGAATATTGTGAGAAGAAAGGTGTTTAAGAATCTCCCTATTAAGGATAGATTCAAAAACTTTGGAAGGGCAAGAAACCAGAGCAATTGGACGATAGTTGGAGGGTTGAGAGCGGTCGCCCTTCTTTGGGATAGGCTGAATGAAAGCGAACTTCCAGCAGGAAGGAAAAGTACCAGATGAGAGACAAAGACGACTAAAGATAAATTTTTAATGCGTTTGTTCCTCCATAACCAGAAATTTAACATCAAATAAAACTTAGGTGAAAGATAGAGAGCAGCCATTTAAAGTTTAGCGCCTTCAGACCTAATTTCATATATATACAGGGTGTTTCAAAACTCCCTCATTATTTTTAAAATTTTATTAAAATAGCAATTACAAGAGGAACCAAATGACAATTTGGTTGCTGAGTCTACGATTCATGAGAATTTTGGTGGCATCAAACTTGGCTTCATAAGTCTACTGGAAAGTCACTGGTACACCTCAACGTGGGCACCGTCTTTTTCGAAACAAGCGAGCCACCGTTTTACGCATTCTTGGCCGACATTGGACAACATTTCGGGAGTAACAGAAGCACACGCATTCCTGATCCGTTCTTCTAGTGTGGGGAGGACTCGCGGCTTGGTGGCGTACACTTTGCTCTTAATGTAGCCCCACAAAAAGAAGTCGCATGGGGTAAGATCAGGCGAGCGAGCAGCCCATTCGATGGGACCACGGCGACCAATCCACCGATCCGGGAACTGCTTATTCAGAAATGGGCGAACCTCACGCGAGTAATGAGCAGGGGCACCGTCTTGCTGGAAAATGACTTCTTGCATGTCAGCTACAGCTGACAGTTGGGGGATGCAGAACTCCTGAAGCATACGAAGGTAATTGTCTCCGTTGACGTTCACGGAATTTCCATCTTGATCCCGGAAGAAGAACGGACCAATCAGCCCAGCTGAGGAGATGGCACACCAGACGACCAATTTCGGCGTGTCCCTTTCATGTTCACGGATCTCCGCAGGATTGTGAGTTCCCCAGATGCGGGTGTTGTGCCGATTGACGCGACCAGAAAGGTGGAAGAGAGCTTCGTCGCTGAACCACATGTGCTCCAGGATCGATGGGTCTCTTGTAGTGATGCAGCAGTGTCTCACACATCTCCACCCGGCAATCGTAGTCTTGAGGTTCCAGCTTCTGAACCACCTGGATCTTGTACGGATACAGCTTGAGACCACGCCGCAAAATCCGTTGGATAGATGTCGCGCTGATGTTCAGTTCCGCAGCAGCTCGCCGAATGGACTTTCTTTGACTCTGAGTAAACGCCTCACGGACAGTTTCGACATTCTCCTCACTCCGCCCACTTCGAGGTCTTCCTGATCGTGGTTTGTCCTTTACGGATCCGGTCTCCATAAACTTCCGGTGGGTGGCGACGATGGTGTTCCTATCCGGTGCATAATGCTGTCCGTAGACTGCCCGGAATCGTCGCTGCACTTCGACCACAGATTGAAAAACCTCCTGCCATGCAGCGATTTTACACCTCTGCTCTAGAGTCAGCATGGTAGCAGAAGAAAACGGAGCAAAACTTCAAATGTAGACTCAAAAAAATTCTCAACTACTGAGTAAGAGTTTACCACAAGATGAACGTCGTTGGTCGATTAGCTGCAAAGAAAATTGAAAATCAAATTAGTGAGGGACTTTTGAAACACCCATATATATATATATATATATATATATATATATATATATATATATTTCAACTGCAAACAACACACAGTATAATTAACGTAAAGAACGACGCTTGTATAAGAACATTCCGCGCAAGATGAGGAGGGAGAACGAGCAAATGAAAAAATGAGGTAACCACCCGGGAATCGAACCCGGGATCTTCCGATTGCCGGTCAGATATGATAACCACTACACCATGGGCCTCACTCGATCAGAAGTTGTAATTCTCCTACATACGCGCAGAAACCAATGCCCCGAGGGGGCACCTCCCGCATGCCGCACATTATATACATTTCAACTGCAAACAACACAGTATATTAACGTAAAGAACGACGCTTGTATAGAAGAACATTCCGCGCAAGATGAGGAGGGATTCTGCGCGTATGTAGGAGAATTACGACTTCTGATCGAGTGAGGCCCATGGTGTAGTGGTTATCATATCTGACCGGCAATCGGAAGATCTCGGGTTCGATTCCCGGGTGGTTACCTCATTTTTTCATTTGTTCGTTCTTTACGTTATAATATATATATATATATATATATATATATATATATATATATATATATACAAATAATGTAGGATCACAGAATTCTAAACTCACAGACACCTCACATGATGTCGAGATTTTTCATTTCTGAATCTGAATTTTTAGCGACTCAGCATTCCAATTTGATTGTATCTATAGCTATAACGTCCGTCTATTTACCTATCTATCTGTTTATCGATGGACAGGTAGATAGATAAAATGAGGTGATTTGGGTGATAGTTAATATGTTTTAAGTGAAAATTTTCATTTGATGCGTTGATTGTTTAAAGGAAATTTAGTCGTAATGATGGTAATATCGTTGTTGGCTAATATTTGGAAGTTTGTGCACGTTGTACGAATTACCTTTGGTGTTTATTAAAGAGTAATCATGTTTGTACGCTCATACATCAGACAACCGTTGGGTACACTTGGATATTTCAGATATACTACATACCAACATCGGTACAGTGAATGCTTACCTAGCCAGTTATGTAGAAATGAAAATAAGTTTTACACTACTACTGCTACTACTACTACTGATGATAATAATAATAATAATATTGGCTTCTTCTACTCCCAACTTCTAACTTCGAACAGATAGTGTAGAATCTGTTGAAGAATGGGTAGAAATCAACCTCAGACGTAAGAAAGAGGTGTATATATATATATATATATATATATATATATATATATATATATATATAATACACACACTAATTTCCAATGTTTTGCTGCTTAGCTCATGACAAACTTCAAATGTAAACTTAACAGGTACTAGAGATGAATTTGCTTACCTGGCTTTCATATTGTATGCTTCACTGCATCTGCCCTATGCAGAAGCTTCTTCAAAATAGCCTTCAAAGTGTGTTAATTTACGTCTAGCATGCAACCTAAACTTAATGCCATTAGCTCTGCACAAAGGTCCAAAAACAGTTTAAAAGTCTACTGGGGTAGTGTGTTTCTTCAGGAGTATGTGTATTTTAAGGTATATTTCTGTGTTCCAAAAAGCAAAAATGGGTGCCAAAGCTCAGTTAACAACAGAAAAAAAGACAGTCGATTGTAACTTTGAGAAATGAGGGCCAATCACTAAGGCAAATTGCAAAAAAATTAAAAGTTTCCGTGAATGCCGTTGCTTGTGCCATTAAACGGTACGAAGAAACTGGTCAAAATGAGGACAGAAAAAGGTCAGGGCGACCAAGAACCACAACAGACTCAGAGGACAAGTATATCCGAGTCACCAATCTGCGCAACAGATGCCTCACAACACCTTAAATCAAAGCCCAGGTGAACAACTCCAGAAGTACAACAGTTTCAACATCAACTGTTCAGAGAAGACTAAGAGAGGCAGGATTAAAAGGACGAACTGCAGCAAAGAAACCAATGCTGAGACTCCAGAACAAAAAGAAAAGGCTAGCCTGAGCTAAAAAACACCAAAAATGGACTGTTGAGCAGTAGAAATTTGTCCTTTGGACTGACGAATCAAAGTTCGAAGTTTTTGGATCCAAACGCAGAGTATTTGTGTGGCACAGAGAGGGTGAAAGAATGACACAGCGGTGTGTTGTGCCAACAGTGAAGCACGGTGGAGAAAGTGTGATGGTCTGGGGATGTTTTGCAGTGGAGTAAGTTGGAGATCTCCACAGAGTCACTGGAATACTGAACCAACGTGGCTATCACAGCATTCTACAGCGCCATGCCATCCCATCTGGACTGCGACTAGTTGGCCAACAGTTCATAATGCAGCAACACAACGATCCTAAACACACTTCCAAGCTGTGTCAAAATTACCTGAAGCAGAAAGAACGGTAACGTCAGCTCACAGTTATGGAATGGCCAGCACAGTCCCCGGATCTGAACCCCATCGAGCTAGTGTGGGATGAACTGGATTGACGAGTGAAAGCCAAGCAGCCATCCAGTGCTCAGAAGCTCTGGAAACTCTTACAAGAGTGCTGGCAGCAGCTTTCACCAGACTATCTTCTTTCTCTTGTTGAGCGCATGCCTCGAATTTGTTCTGCTGTAATTGCTGCTAGAGCAGGCTCTTTCGATGAATCTAAAATTGTCTTTGTTTTTGGTAAATTGTCCTGATTTGTTGTTATTTAAGTTCCCATGTTTGTACTTATGAATTTGTGTCATGATAACTTAGTTAATAAATAAAAAACTTTAAACAAAATTTGAAATTTATGAATATTTCAGGGTGTACTTAAACTTTTGACTGGTAGTGTGTGTGTGTGTGTGTGTGTGTGTGTATATATATATATATATATATATATATATTATATATATATATATATATCAGAGAATACAACAGTAAACTGCAAAGACTCCAGAATTTGAAAAGGATGCACCTTTCAGGTTTGATTAAATAATCATCTCTAGGAAGCGACAGTGTAGTGAAAGATCTTTGTTGCATGAACAATTATTACTGAAGATACCTAGGCAATTACTTTAGTGGTATTGCTCATACCGATTACACATGAAACACTGTGCGATATTTTTAGCCAAGTCTTTGTTCAACAATCCTCATATATGGACGCAAGGAAATCACCCTAATCCTTTTTTCTTCAAAAGATGTTCTAATTGAACTATACAATATGCGTGAGGGATAGAAGATGAAAGTATATAAAAGCAACTCGTTTCATCAGAATCTGAGAATAGAATTAGTGCCACAATGGTGGAATGGAAAAATTAACTTGTACGCCTATTTGCTCGCAGCTCTGTTGTTTAATGTGTATAATATTGATGGAATAACTGTTTCGCGACAAAAGTTGATTAAATGTATAGTATAGCTAATACGAGGTTAAATACCAGAGTATACCCTGTAAAACTCACTAGTCATTTTCTATTAATTGGATATATTAAGAGTTTTTTTTGCGCAAATCTACTTATCTGGTTATATATATATATATATATATATATATATATATATATATATATATATATATATATACAGGGTGTTTGAAAACTTTCTGTACAAATTGTAATGGGGGATAACCAACACCAAGACAAACCCTTTTCGTCTATAAGTGTATGTCCGCTGACGTCACCATTCGGCGCGAGAGGGCGCCGCTGCAATGGCTAAAAGGTGAAGTGGGCTAGACTCGCGCTTGTCGCGGGCATTCTTAAATCGGACGTAGTACGCGTAACATGGAGCGCTTCACGACTGCTGAGATGGCTGACATGCATATGGTGTATGGGGCTGCCAATGGAAACGGAAGAGCTGCTGTGAGGTTGTACCGACAGCGCTTCTCAAACAGACGTGTGCCAAACCACCAAACGTTTGCGCATTTGCATCGGCGACTGCGAGAAACTGGAACATTCCATGCAAACATGCATGACACTGGTCGGGAGAGAAACGTGCGCACTCCTGACACGGAAGAAGAAATCCTACGGCGATTTGAGGACAATCCAAGCGCAAGCACGCGAGGTGTTGCACGTATCCTCGGTGTGAACCACGACCTGGTCTGGAGAGTGTTGCACGAGCAGCAGTTACATCCGTTTCATCGTCAGAGAGTCCAGGCATTACAACCTCGGGATTACCCTCTTCGTGTGGAATTCGCACGCTGGTTTCTGCAGCAGACAGCGGTGCAGCCTAATTTTCCGGCTTATGTGCTGTTCTCAGATGAGGCCTGTTTCACACGTGAGGGTGTGTTTAACTTGCACAATTCTCACGTGTGGGCGCACGCAAATCCACATGCTACACGGGTGCATGCTCATCAAGAACGATTCGCCGTCAATGTTTGGGCGGGTATCGTCCATGGCAAGTTGATTGGGCCGTACCTGCTGCCTGCCCGACTCGACGGGCGGGTTTATCGGATATTTCTTGAAGAAACGTTGCCGGAACTGCTGGAAGATGTTCCCGTGGCTATTCGTAGACGAATGTGGTTTCAACACGACGGGGCCCCAGCACACTCCAGCAACGATGTGCGGGATTATCTGAACGCCACTTTTGGGGACCGATGGATAGGCCGGGGTGGGCCCGTAGCCTGGCCACCGAGATCGCCCGATTTAGCATGCCTCGATTTCTTCCTGTGGGGACACATGAAGAACCTCGTGTACGAGACTCCCATTTACTCAGAAGACCTCGTAGCAAGAATCGCTGTCGCCGCTGGAACTGTTCCCGAAATGCCGGGAATCTTTCGACGTGTACGTCGGTCAATGCTTCGACGCTGTCGGGCATGCATTGATGCTACCGGTCGCAACTTTCAGCACCTTAATTAAATAAACATGCCTTCTTTAAATAAACATGTTACGCGTACTACGTCCGATTTAAGAATGCCCGCGGCAAGCGCGAGTCTAGCCCACTTCACCTTTTAGCCAATTGCAGCGGCGCCCTCTCGCGCCGAATGGTGACGTCAGCGGACATACACTTATAGAAGAAAAGGGTTTGTCTTGGTGTTGCCTATCCCCCATTACAATTTGTACAGAAAGTTTTCAAACACCCTGTGTGTATATATATATATATATATGTATATATATATATTTGTGTGTATATGTGTGTCTATATTATATATTGTTAATGGTATGATGATGTTGATAAGCTTAATAGGACCATAGGATTTGAACTAGAAGCATAAAATAGCATAATGTTCTCGTGATCGCTATTTTCCTTTGAGATGGAAGTCATAGCCATAGTTTCCTACCTGAGTAAAAAAATTATGATCGAAATAAAATAAAAACGTACTGAAACATGTAACATTAACAACATTATCATAACTAATTATATATTTATATATATATATATATATATATATATATATATATATATATATATTATCCCCTTGGCGCTTGGGAAGTCAGGTAAATTCGATTTATTCCAAGAGGGTATAATATAGTACTCCTGGATCGACTGGGCCGTCTCAATGTCTGAACCAACCGAGACCACAGAGCACGCCGAAAGTAAATTTCATTTAAAGGTCCTGTAATCTTTTCTTAACCTGCAATTCCGTTAAGACAAGAGTGGATTAACTGAGAGAGTCACTGATTAAATTTAGTTACTTTAATTAAATTCAGGAAGCGGATTACAATCAAGTATTTCTTCACAGAACACGATTTGGTTATGATAAAAATGTTTCCTCTATACAAGTTCATAAGAGTTATAATGAATTAATTCTTAGTTCTAGAACTGACATTTAATGTTACGTTAAATTAAATAAGGTTTGAATCTGCTGGCATTTCCTTCAGTCAGATCCTCAATTCCGATATTCCGATAATAAGCAATTTCCCTACGGGGTGAAATGCTCCCTTCACCCAGGGAAGACCCTCTTCTAAGGCACTCACCGGCCCATTCTACGATCTCAAGCACAAACTAATGTCATACGAGGTGACTCGCACCCCGTCGCCCGCGGAGACCTAGTCAAGAGTCGCACCAGAGGAGATCTGTTCAAAAATCTCACCCGTGAAAGTCTATTCTAGAATCTGATTCTCAAACGCTGGACCCCTCCTTATATACGAAGGAATCCATTCTCACATGAGTCAGCTTGGCGTGGGCCCGTGAGACACAAGAGAGCGCGAAGTTCTCAGAGTCAAAGCACTTTGTATCCAAGCTCGCTGAGTTCCCATGTGGAGTTCCTAAGCGGTTGGAAGGACACGCTGAGGCTGGTTGAAGGGCAAACACGTGAGCAGCGAGTGAATGATATTTCGCTTCTCGGGGTCAGGTTTTGTATGAGTGCTTTGTACTGACGGGCGACTGTTCACGTATAATATATATATATTAGGGTGGTTCTTATTTTTCGAAATTGCAAATTTCACCGTCTCACGCCCTCAATATATTCCATTTGATAAAAAAATCAAAATATGAAAAATCTCAAGTAATTATAAATATTCTTATTGGTGCCGCGCAAGGACTCAAATTTAATTAATTATTGAAGCATAAATATGCGAATTTTTTATTCGCGTTCCACTATAATGGCAAATAACAGCAGTTAAAGAAGAGCATAAACTAAAATAGACATTGACTACTGATTAATTAGAAACTGAATTGAACTAAACACTTTAGGACTGAAAGCATGCATCGTAGATTTGGCCTAGTAGGGATGGCTGCTTATGAGGCACCCTTAAATATTAATTGATTTTAATAAAACTTCTTTCGTACACATTTTATATTAATAGGAAAAAAATGTGGGGGTGAAACCCCGAAATTTTATATATTTAATTTTTCCTATACATATAAGAACCACCCAATCAACCAAAATTTGGGGGTCTCCCCCGCATTTTTTTCCTATTAATATAAAACATGTACCAAAGAAGTTTTATTAAAATCAATTAATATTTAAGGGTGGTGCCTCATAAGCAACCATCCCTACTAGGCCAAATCTACTATGCTTTCAGTCCTAAAATGTTTAGTTCAATTCAGTTTCTAATTAATCAGTAGTCAATGTCTATTTTAGTTTATGCTGTTCTTTAACTGCTGTTATTTGCCCTTATAGTGGAACGCTAATAAAAAATTCGTATATTTATATTTCAATAATTAACTAAATTTGAGTCCTTGTGCGTCACCAATAAAAATATTTATAATTACTTGAGATTTTTCATATTTTGTGTTTTTGTCAAATGGAATATATTGAGGGGGTGAGACGGTGAAATTTGCAATTTCGAAAAATAATAAACACCCTAAAATTTATATATATATATATATATATATATATATATATAGTTATGATAATAATAATATTTGCCGATCATAATGACTGATACCTCGTTACTATATGAGTTTTAACAGATTGAAATATATATAAGGTACCCCTAAGATTAGATAAATGAAATTTAAATAAAATTCGTTAATATTTTCTGGATCTATTTCGTAATGCAACTATTAGAACAAAACAAAATTTGTTTATGAATTAACTGCATTTATTCTAATTTTATTTTGTGTGGTATCAATTAATATATTAAAGCGAAACGATGAACGCACACACAGTTGGTAAAAAGTTGTTTTTAAGGTCTTCTGCTGTATTTTTGAGACCTTACACGTCTTCGAATAGGTCAATTAGTTGGGTTGTCTGTTATGGAACTTTATTTTTAGGTTTTTCCTATTTAAGTCAAAATAATCTCTAATATTCAGAATGCAAAGCTCGTTTGTCAAGATCATGTTGCCATAAGGCCACGGTCGGCGTTAAAGAAATCTTTGCTATTTGTCAGACACTACAGTTCTTCTTATATACATAATATATAAGTTGTTTCCATTTACTAGTGTTAACCCCTCCGTCTACGACCTTGGGCGGTTCGAAGTTGACGGGGGTTCTGGTTAGGTGGCGGCAACGGATTTTTTACTCTGGAGTATCTGGTACCGTATAGGGAGTCGCAGAAGGTTCTCTTATACTACTCTCCGATTTCTTCTTGTAGTGGCTCGGAGGATTCTGTGGAGCTTAATAAATTCTCTGAAGGTTCCCTGATTCTTCTTGTAACGTATCGGGAAATTATTTTTCTCTATTTAAGATTAAGTTCTCTGAATAGAGCAAGGTTTGAAGGAGAAGACAAAGATATTCTCTTACTGTAGTTTACTGCTAAAATGTTACAGGTAATGCTCAGCCTCTAAGTTAGATCAAACAATCAGCATGAATATTTGAAAAATTGTTCGGCTTTATATATTAAATTTTTGGTGACATCATTATTATTTAATGTTGACTTGTTTTGTTTTTTATTCTCAATAGGCTGCATTATTTCGCAAAACATTTCAAGATAACGTAAATATTTTAGTTGTAGCAATGTCTAAACAGATACGCAAGATATTTGAAGATGAAGCCATATTTCTATTTTAAACCGCATATTGACAGATCTGATGTTATCATAATCTGCCGAATTAACTAAAAAAGGAAATTGAAATATGCATTTTATTGTGAATTACAATTAAACATGCATATGAGCAAAAATTAAATGCTTAAGATTTAAGACATGACTTCATCCTTTACAAGGAGAGAATGTATACAGAAAATGAACATCGCAGAATTTAACAAGATTGCATTACTAAGCTAATTCTAAAAAATTATTAAGTAATTTAAAAAGAAATAATTCATTAATTTCAAAAATGAAATAGAAAGAAAATAAAAAATTTATCCAAACTCGTGTCAGCGTTATGCGAATTTCGACTCTACGTAAAAATAACTATAAAAATATAAATACAGGGTGTCCCATAAGTCCGGCATCATAGGAGAAATTCATATTTTTCTATTTCTACAAACCATAATTCATATTTTTCTTTTTCTACAGGTCATAATGTCTGTGAGCAAGGAAGAATGAATCCAGATAATTCTACTCATAGGAAATCGGAGTCAAAGAGAGGCCGCTGCTGAATTTAACAGACTGCATCCAGACCGCGAGCCAATAACACAGAGTTGTGTTAGCAGACTTGTTGCAAAGTTTAAGGAAACAGGATCCATAGAAGATAACCACGCAGTGGACCTTCAAGGAGGTCCACTGACGATGATACAGCGACTGCTATCCTGGCTCATTTTAACAGAAGTCCCAATAAGTTTCTTCGGCGATTGCCCGCCGAGACAGGAGTATCGAAAAGTAGCATCCATCGCATTCTTCAGGCTCACAAATGGCATCCATATAAACTTCAGATCCTACAGAAATTAAGCGAAGATGATCCCGACCGGCGGATGGAATTTTGTGAATGGGCTACGGAACAATATGCTCGGGATGCCAATTTCCCGTCCACCATTCTGTTCAGTGACGAGGCTATTTTTATGGAAATGGTGAGGTAAATCGACGGAACACCGCTACTGGTCTCAAAACAACCCTCACTGGTATACCTCTTCAAAGGAACAAGGTGCATCTCGCGTGATGGTATGGTGTGGCATTTGGAAGGATCGCATCATAGGCCCCCTCTTTTTCGATGAACATGTCACTGGAGGCACCTACCTACGTATGCTCAAGGAAGAAGCATTTCCCAGTGTCTTGAACGAAGAAGGAAATTTCCCAACATGGTTCCAGCAAGACGGCGCTCCTGCACATTACAGCACCCAAGTAAGGGAATACCTGTACCAACAATTCTCTGGTCATTGGATAGGACGTCGAGGGCCTGTGGAATGGCCAGCTAGAAGCCCGGATCTCATGCCACTAGATTTTTATCTCTGGGGCCACTTGAAAGCGCTGGTATACGCAGAGAAAATTAGGAGTGTTGACATTTGCGGCAGCGCATTATTGGGGCATGTAACACCATTACTCCTGACATCATTCACCGTGTGCTTGCTGACTGGGTATCACGTCTGAATTTGTGTATTGAAAACAATGGTGGACATACTGAGCACGTTCTGTAAATAAAAGCTTTTGTTTTGCCTTTTTTTATTATTTTTCCTATGATGCCGGACTTATGGGACACCCTGTATATAAGAATATATAGATTATATAAATACAAGGATTACATAAATACAAGGATTACATAAATACAAGGATTACATATATACAAATAATACATAAATACAAGGATTACATAAATACAAGGACAACATAAATACAAGGATTATATAAATATAAGAATTATACGAATGAATATAAGAATTATGTGAATGAATATAAGAATTATGTGAATAAATATAAGAATTATGTGAATAAATATAAGAATTATGTGAATAAATATAAGAATTATGTGAATAAATATAAGAATTATGTGAATGAATATAAGAATATATGAACATAGGAATTATTCATTGTTCATTTTTACACTAGTATATATATATATATATATATATATATATATATATATATAAAGGGTGATCCAGAGAAATGGGACCCAAAAGAAACCCCTGTAACTCTTAAAGTATAAGTCCTTTTATAAAATCATACGCATCATTCAAAAGAGGATAGTTACAAGTTTGTACAGGATTGTATAGGTTTTGACAATACAAGACAAGATAAGATACAAAACAAAATAAAAGTGTTAGTTAAAACTAACCCTTCAAGATGACTGCATGGACTGTGGAACAGCTGCGTTTCATAACTGAGCAATATTATGAGCATGGAAGAAGTGTAGTTTCAGCTCAAAGATCTTTCAAGACAAATTTTCAGATGTCAAAATCACCTTCTAAGAAAGTAATCCGTCGGTGTGTCAGAAATTTTTCCCTAACTGGCAGCATTGGAAAAAGAAAACCAACTGGAAGAGTGCGCACAGCAAGGATAGACGAGATCATTAACAGAACTCATAAAATTGTACAGGATAATCCTAACATAAGCATCAGAGGTGCTTCTCAGCTGTTAGGAGTTGGATATAGAACAACACACCGTATATTCAAGCAAAATTTAATGCTCTTTCCATATAAAATTCAAACAGTGCAACTAAACGATGGAGATTTCGCACGAAGACGACAATTCTGTCGATGGATCCAACAGAAGGTAAATGACACCACCAATTTTCTAGCAACTTTGATTATGTCAGACGAAGCCCATTTTCACTTGAATGGAACTGTAAACAAACAAAATTGTCGTTTCTGGGCAACAGAAAATCCATTGAATATTATCGAAGTCCCGTTGCATAGTCAGCGTGTAACTGTTTGGTGTGGTCTTACTGCATCTCAGATCATAGGGCCGTACTTTTTCGAGGATTCCACCGGAAACACGGTCACTGTAAATGGTGATCGCTACGAAAAAATGTTGACCGATTTCCTTATTCCTAAATTAAGAGATCTTTGTCTAGAAAACCACTGGTTCCAACAAGACGGAGCTACCTGCCATACCACGAGGAACTGCATGGCAGTTTTGCGGCTTTCCAGGCGAATTAATTTCAAGGTTTGGAGTCGTTGAATGGCCCGCAAGGTCTCCGGATTTTTCTCCCTTAGATTATTATCTCTGGGGATATTTAAAGAGTAGGGTCTACAGAAATAACCCAACGACCTTGCAAGAATTGAAGGCCGCCATCACAAATGAGATACAGGCCATACCACCGCACACTCTCGCAAAAGTGATGCAGAACTTACAAGCGAGAACACTGGAATGCTTGGCAACTAATGGAGCACATTTGAAAGGAGTCATTTTTAAAAAATAAATATTTAATAATAAACTTGTAACCCTACTCTTTCGAATGATATATAGTTTTTATGAAAGGAATTAAATATTAAGAATATTTGGCTTTTTTTATGGGTCCCATTTATCTGGATCACCCAGTATATATATAAGCAGAAGCCTGATGCGCCAGAAATGCATCTTCTGCACGAACGCTTCCAGAAAGATAAAACTAACGGTGACCGCGAAACCGGACGCGCCGGAATGCTGTGTAAAAAGAACCTTGACACTTTTCCTACGCAACTCAACATCTCGTCAAGGAATGTTTGTTTGTTTGTTTTTAATTTTTTTTCGTTTTTGTTTTTGTCAAAAAGGAGGGGACCCTGCAATGGGCAAACCCACAAATGCCCCTCATTAAGAACGATGAGGCCTCATAAACGGGGTGATGAACTTAGGAAGGGGGCCCCCCCCTCATTACGGAAGCGAAGGCCTCCAGGGGCAAGTTTCAAAGCGCCCCAAATTCATCTACCCAAATGCATCAAATGCCATCCTTCAACAATACATAATTCAATCTTTCCTCTTTTAACATTCTCGGTGTTTCCCTTTCTCGTGATCTTTCCTGGAAAGATCACATATACTGTCTTTCTGAAACAGCTTCTAAGAGCTTAGGTGTGCTGTACCGGCTCCGCAGTTTCTTCACCCCCAGTCAGTTATTCTCTCTGTACAGGGTTCTTGTCCGCCCTGTATGGAGTACGCTTCACATGTGTGGGGTGACTCAACCCACACAGCTCTACTTGACCGTCTGCAATCTCTCTTCGCTGCAATGCTGCCTCACTATCTCTTTACTCTCGCTATTATAACGGACACTGCTCTTCTGAACTCTCTAACTGCATGCCTCCTCCTCTGAGGAGAGCTTGCAGTACCAGACTCTCGGCACAACCTAACCCCTTTTCCGTCCAACTCTCTAACGCAAGGGTTAATCGGTATTTGCAATCCTTCGTCTACTCATCCGGTCAACTCTGAAACAATCTTCCTCAGTCCATCTTTCCAACTGTCTATGACCTCCAGTCTTTCAAACGCAGTAGCCAGGCATCTCTAAAACTCTGGACCTTGATTTCGGCTCCCTCACCTTCTCTTTCTATGGGGCGGGCATTTGCCCTTGGCCCCTCCTTCCTTCGTAAAAAAATGTACTGTACTCTCCAAAGAGTTAAGTTCCATTTTTTTAATTTCGGGACTATGTTTACAGCGATATCAGAAAAGGGAACTGAGTGTGTGTGTCTATTGCAAGAATGTGTAATCATTCAGAGGCAATTTCCGATTCGGTATAGCTTCTGAAAAAAACAGTTTGCTGTCGTTCGAATCATATTCATGTACACACTATTAGTTCATGTATAAACTTGGTAAAACGCTCATACATACATACATACATACATACATATGATGAATAAAACCACGAAGGGAAAAGAAACACAAAGTGGTGCTCATACAATATTTATTTTGCAATATTTTTCACGTGTCACTTTCGTGAAATAATTTTCATATATATATATATATATATATATATATATATATATGTTTTATATTACTTTAGGTTACTTTAGGTGAGTTTGAACGACGGTTTAGGATCGACCTGCGGTCGACCCCTCTGCAGCATCCCGCCTCATTTGCGGGATTTGGTGAAGGAGAGAATTGCTGTCTGATCTCCTGCCCTCGTAGCCAGCCACGCATGGCTGGCCAGGGACTTTCCACAGGAATCTCTCCAGCTGGTTCTTCAAGTTATTCAGGTCAGTGTGCTGGAGATTCCTCACTTCTTTTGGTAGGACATTGAAAAACTTTGAGCCTCGTATTCTGAAGGTATTTTCCACCCTCGTTTTCATGGCCCCTTGTCCCACAGCAGCTGGGACAGTACAAAATCTGCTTCTCTCATTCCAGTTTCTTTCTATTTCATTTCTAAGATTAGGGACAGAGTCCTCAAGTATTTTCCATATGTTTATTATTGTGTACCGCTCGCGTCTTCTTTCGAGAGAGTAGAGTTCCAGGGATTGTAGTCGAAACCAGTAGTCTTCACCTTCCGTTTCCTCTATCTTAGACGTAAAAGTCCTTTGTATAGCTTCAATGTTCGCAATATCTCGTTTTCTGTATGGGCTTGTGAGTACCGAGCAATACTCAATTATTGGTAGGACTAGGCTCTTCCATAATTTCAGCATGATGATTGCTTTTCTGCTCCTCCAGATGATTCCCATTATTTTTCAAGCCGTTATAATTCTGATGTTATTGTGCTCTCTGAATTCTGCATCCGACGACATTATTACTCCAAGATCCCTGACTTGTGGATTTGGTGTTATCTGTTTGGCTTGCAGAGTTTTACCCTTTTTTCTGTAGCTCTTTGTTATTACCATATCTTACAAGTTGGAATTTTTCTTCGTTCAACTTCATATTTTTGTCTTCTGCCCACTGGAATAATGTTTCAATGTCGTTTTGTAATTTTCTTATGTCACCTTCGTTCAATATTTCCTTACATATCTTTGTGTCATCTGCGAAGCATGATACAATACTGTCCTTAATATCTGCATCAATATCTGCAATCATTATTATGAACAGCAAGGGAGCTAATACTACAAGGGACAGAGCTCACGACTTCCGAGACTTCAAATTTAACTCCGTTTACCACCACTCTTCTGCGTTCTTTGCTTCAAGAAATTAAATATCAACCTTCCTAGCTTTCCAGTAATTCCTGTATTCTTAAGTTTTGTGATATAATATCTGTCCTTAATATCTGCAATCATTATTATGCAGCAAGGCAGCTAATACTACAAGGGACAGAGCTCACGACTTCCGAGACTTCAAATTTAACTCCGTTTACCACCACTCTTCTGCGTTCTTTGCTTCAAGAAATTAAATATCAACCTTCCTAGCTTTCCAGTAATTCCTGTATTCTTAAGTTTTGTGATATAATTCCATGGTCTGGTCATATTTATCGAAGGCTTTAGCAAAGTCCGTATATATTACATCTATGTTTTGTCCTCGACACAATGTTTCCAATATTTTCTCCTGGTGGTCTAATAGTGATAGGCATGATCTTCCAGCCCTGAAGCAATGTTGATTTGGGTTGTATAGGTCTTTTTCTTGGAGGTAGTAGGTAGTTTTGCCTCAAATTATATGCTCAAAACACTTTATAAGGTGTGAGGTGGGAGCCACTGGCCGATAATTCTTGGGCATTGCTCTGTTACCACCTTTAAATAGGGGGGCAATGTTCGCGTTCTTTAAGGGGAGTGCAATTTGTCCTGTGTCGAGTGAGTTCCTCCATAGTAAGTACAGCGGCTTGGCAAGACTCGCTTTGCATTTCTTCAGAAATGTGGCACTCGATGTGTCTGGCGCTGAATTGTCTCGCATCTGTGATAAGACCGTAATTACATCTCCTTCCGTGAACTCGAAGTCCATTAATAGGTTTGTGCCGGAATTTGTTCTTGGTTGATTTGTATCTATGTCGAAAAATTCGTCTGGGTTTTCCACTTCCATCTCGGACTTAGGGGTGCTAAACACAGAGTTAAATTGTTCCCGAAGCAGTTCGCTTATTTCTTTCGGGTCATTTGTGTATTCGGCCTCCCCGTCTATCAACGGACCAATACTCTCCTTACACTGCATTTTCCTGGGTTATTTTTTATGTTTTCTGCTACCTTGTTTTCCTCCTCGTTTGTCTTATGTATGAATGTTTGCTTTAGGTCCATGTCTATTTCGCCAAGTTCCTCTCTAGTTTGAGTCTCTTTGCATCAGTTCTGCATCTGTGGAGATGTTTTATGGTTTGTCTTCGTTGCCTGAAGTGTCCTGATTTTCCTCTCGAGCTTGCTACGTTTTCTTTCCTGTCTCTCTGGAATATGTTTCAGTATTATAGGTTTGATTTCAGTCTCTATTATACATAGTATTTCTTGTGGAGTCTTCTCGTGAAGTAGCAATTCCTAATTTACCTCCTTTAAGTCTTTATTTACGTCTTCCCAATTTACTTTCTTTGAATTTATGTTTAAACCTTCAAATATTCCATCTGCCTCTCTAGGATGCGTTTTCGGACCTCTGGGTGCTACCTTCAATTGTATATCGATGAGGTTATGGTCGGAGAACTTTGTGTGCGTTACTTTTTTATTTATTATTATCTCGTTGTTATTTGTCAAGATTAAATATAAAACGTTCTCTTTTCTCGTGGCTTCACAGATTTCCTGGGTTTGGGCGTAATGTTCCATAGAATCTAATAGCATTGTTGCTTGTGTTCTATCATCTTTAGTAATGATGCCATGAAACTTCTCGACATATATAACGTCGTCATTTTTCTTACATGTTATGAATGGGAAATTAAAATCTCCGAAAATTAGAATATTTGTTGCTGGAGTTTCAAGTAATTTTAATATGTTTTCTATTTCATTTGTAGCAAATTGGAATTAACTTTTTGTGGTGTTTGGTGGGCTGTAGATGTTCATAATGGTTAGATTCAGTTCTTTTACTTCTATTATAATAACTTCAACTGTGCTGTTTGATTTGTTTACCTTCACTTCACATGTGCACGTGTTTTTCACGTAGATGCCACACCCTTCCCCTCGTCTAGCCACTCTATCTGCTCTGTGTATGTTGTAGTCCAGCAATGTTAATTCAGTATTCTCGATACAGTTTTCACAGCTTTTTTCGCATTTATGCAAGTGTGTTTCCGTTAGGCATATGATATCTATGCTGGATTCGGTAGCTAAATTCTGTAAATATTGTAATTTGCAGCCTGCATGGTTCGTGTAGAGGTCTTGAATATTTTTGTATAAAACATTTATCGGGTTTCTAATTTCCGTGTTCAGTTTTCCTATATACTGGTCGTTTCCAGGTCGATGTCGGTTCCTGTTTGGTGTTATTGGTTGGGCTGCTGCATTTGTGAGAATTGGGGTTGCGGCCTTTGATACCACTGTGGTTGTTGTATTATCGGTGGGTGGTGTTGGATAGAAGGGTGATGTATGTCATGATGTGGTGAATATATCTGCGGAGTCCTGTCCTTTCTTGTTAGCAGGGCAAGCTGTGCTTTTATCGTTCTCATTTCCTCTAAAAAATTTGTTTCCTTCCTCCTGTTGTTACTTCTAATACGGATAGGGTCTGTTCTTCCCCGTTCTCTTCTTTAGGTACCCTTTATGTAAAAATATGGGTGTCCGGTAAATTCATCGCGGTAAATTCATCGCGAGTAATTACATCGCGGTAAATACATCGCCTGGTAAATACATCGCCTGGTAAACACATCGCTATACATTATTTAAAGGTGATAGTAATAAATATATAAACATTCACATATTTTGTTTAATTTACGATGAATGTATAGTTTGTTTCGTTGAATTTGGTTTCTGTACTTGTGATATTCAAATGTTTTAGATTAATGCTGGAGGGGAATGGGTTGCTTTAATTAGGCTTAGTTAGGTTAATTTAAATTAAAAATGTTCTGGATAATAGCAAGTGTTAAAACGGCAAGAATATAAAATACATCGTCGGCGGTAAATTTATTGTCAGGTTTTTTATTCGCAGAATAAACACGTCGCATTAAAAAGGAATTTTAGCTAAATTGAAAAAAATTGTAAAGACAAAATTTTTAAATAACTGCAAGAAATGGAAGTAAAAATTTACACACAATTTAACAAAATATAATAAGAAATCGACAATAAGTGCAATTAATTTCATTAACAATGAAAAGGAAATTCAAAGACAAAAAATTATTAATATCAAATTTATTCAATATATACTGCACATGGAAAAAGAAAACAAAGTTTCTTATCACCTTAAAAAATTTATAAACTTTCAATTAGTATCTTTTTTCAAATTTTTTGAATTCTAATGTTTCGCGATTTACGATTATTTACTCTGCTAATAAAAAGCATGACGATGTATTTATCAGACGATGTATTTACCAGGCGATGTATTTACCAGGCGATGTATTTACCAGGCGATGTATTTACCAGGCGATGTATTTACCGCGATGTAATTACTCGCGATGAATTTACCGCGATGAATTTACCTAGAATCAAAAATATGGGTACTCTATATTTAGGCATTTTCTCTCTGTCAGTGACTGTTTGCACATAGGAGGGTGGAAAAAGTGGTAGTTTTGTCCGTATCTTCATCTTCCATTCCTCATCATATTGAAGCATTTTTTGGGGTGACTTACCTGCAGTTTGCTCCATATATGCACGACCCTGTTTTATAGTATTCCCATATGGCCCGTCGTTTAATCTCCTTACGAGCCCTATGTGATTCAATTGCTTTTTCCCAACTCAGTGGTTTTTTTTTGTCTTCAACGAGTTTTCATCAGTGTTCTTTGTCTCTTCCTCTTTCTTCTTTGTATTCCTGGTATCCCTCTCTTTCTGTTTTGTGTTCCTGTTATCTCTCTCTTTGGCAGGGGATATTTCATTCTCTGAAGCTACTTTTGCATCTCCCTGTAGCGTAGCGTGCTGTAGCGTGCTTTCCTGTATTGTGTTGTCCTGCGCCTCGTGTTCCTGCTGTAGCATGCTTTCCTGTATTGCGTTTTCCTGCGTCTCGTGTTTGTTTGTGTCAGCGTTTCCCAGTGTTTCCTTGTCATCTGTCGGTAAACATGTATTACCCATTTTCATTTCTCTTTCTACCATATTCTTATTTTCTCCATGTATGTGATGCACAGGAAGCCGTAAATGCCTATGATTTTGTTATTTATTCTATTTATCATTTTCTTGTCTTTTCTATTTAAGTTCATGCATTCGTAGTGTTTAAAGGTATAGTGTTTAAAGGGATTTGAAACGGTTTAGCACTTGTGTGTGTGGGAATTACTTTACGTATAAGATCTGTGACACGTAGAACAGGCTACCTTCAGAAGTTGTGAACAGTTCCTCTGTGGATCAGTTCAAGAAAGTTAGACCAAATCTTGCACACTAATTGAGGGTGTAGAAAATTTTCCGTGGCACCCGTTGCCATTGGTACCTCCTCGGCATGGGCCGCAATGCCTTTTGAGGTTCTACTTTTCCTTGTAACTCTCTCTCTCTCTCTCTCATATATATATATATATATATATATATATATATATATATATATATATATATATATATATATATATATATATATATATATATATATATATATATCTGTGTGTGTGTGTCATCAAATTCCAGTACGTATCGGTACCCATTAGTATTTGCCCTTATTTCATTCAATCCTTATTCTTTTCGTTATATATATATATATGATGTAAAATAACGCACTGTCGGGACGAAGTACCTGTGTACATCCATCATGCCAAAGCTGGGTCGGTGGGGTCACTTAACTATCCTCTGAGAAGAGGATGGGAAGGTTCAGTCAGCTAATCTCTGATAATTAACTTCCAGGTGTATATAAACTCTGTTCTCTGTTTATACGGTTATTACCAATTGAGAAGGGCACGCGAGGAGCCGAAACTGTATTGGTATCAAGAAATAAAAATTTACGTCTTCCTGAAGAGTGGTTTCCTTCTTCATTATATATATATATATATATATATATATATATATATATATATATATATATATATATATATATATAAATACAAAGACAAAGGACAAGTTTCAAATGACAACAGGAGGAATGTGAGGGGAAAAAAAATCTGTACACAAATAGCAAACAAAATTTTTTCAACATCTCTAACACAATACGGCTGCTAAGTCTTATGCAGCACATGCAGCTGACACAGCTGGGAACCCTCGAGCTGGACCGTTTCGTGGCAAGAAGCTACCAGAACAGGTAGGCAGGAACGGATCCATCTCGGAAGACCACAAGGCTACAAAACACGCGAGACCAAAGGACAATGAACTTAAAATGCACAAGGGGCAATGAAAACAAAGAACATAAACATTGTCCTGGCAAATATTCAAGGAATAAAACCAAACATCTCACTAAACAAAGTTTCGTACCTGAGAGGATTTATGGACGAAACAAGGGCGGGCATCGTATGCCTCACAGAAACACATCTTAAAGATTGCCAAGGAAACTGCGATAACTGCGAACACTGTATCGATAAGAAAGAATTGCATATCGATGGATTCAACTTTCTAAGAACGAATAGAACAGCGAGACGTAAAGGTGTCTGTGCTATTTATATACATGAGAGCATATGACAGAGACGGTAATAAGTAAATACAACAGCTTCGTGGAAACCCTTCCAGTGAAAATGGAGGAACTAAACGTGGTATTGATAGTTATCTATAGACCTCCAAACTCTCCAACTGAAAAATTTTCGGATGTCATTGATGATATCAGAACCCTAATAAAGTCTGTAAACTCTCCATCCCCTAATGGCGATTTTAATTTCCCATTTATAAAACACAAAAAGGTGGGTTGAAATATACTTATACAGCAAGATAAGGGGGACACAAGAGAGGACCAGGAGCAAGCAAAAATGCTGATGGCTCTCACAAACGAGTTTATACTAACACAGGAGATAACAGAAATACCATAAAAAATAACTGCCTAGATCTGGTGTTCACGAATAACGCGAACTTGATTGCTGATATAAAAATAACCCCAACTATTATCTCAGACCACAACATAATCGAGTTAGCAATAAATATGGCGATAACATTAAAAGGCAATACACATACGGAAGGAAGAAGCAAATTTGGGGCTTTTAACTTAAAGTCCAAGACCATAAATTGGGAAGAAATCAGATCACACATGGCCCAAATAGAGTGGAGAACAGTTTTAGAGAATAAAACAACGGAGGAAATGCTAACAACCTTGGAAGAAAAGACGCTGAGAACTTTAGAAAAATATACTCCGAAAGCACAGCCAAAAGGAAAGAGGAACTGGGTAGAGAGGCAAAAGAGAAGAATATTCCGAAGAAGAAAGAGTAGCGGCGAAGTTAGCTAATTCCGGAGACAACAATGCCAGGAAAGTAATACAAGATTAAGGGTCATACAGAGAGGGAAGAGGAAAAGGCGGTGGAAGCAATAAAGAAAAATCCAAAATACTTCTCCAGCTCTGCAAAAAGGAAAACAAAAACGCGCGCTATTATCGGGCCCTTAAGGAAAGGAAATAATGAACTAACAGACGATCTAAAAGAAATATTTGAAACATTGAGAGTCCAGTATGAATCGATCATCAGTACCACAAAATGTGACAAAGCGATGCCTGACATTCATTTGAATGCATTCTTCGAAGAGAAATTACAAGGAGAATGTATAACAGACTTTGATTTTACCCCAGAAGATGTAGCGAGAGCTATAGGACAAATTAAATCACATTCAGCTGCAGGTCCGGACAAATGAAACGCACTATTGATTAAAAACTGTAAAAATGAAATAGCTACACCCTTATACTGGATATGGAGAAGATCCCTAGACACTAGGGAAATACCGAGCATCTTGAAAAGAGCGAACATTGTCCCTATATATAAAGGAGGGGATAGATCTCATGCAAAGAACTATAGACCAGCGTCATTGACGTCCCACCTCACCAAAATATTTGAAAGAATAGTCAGAGAGAAAATCTATGACTTCTTAGAGACAGTGGAAAGATTCAACGAAAATCAGCACGGATTCCGATCAGGAAGCTCATGCCTATCACAACTTATAGAGCACTATAACAATGTACTAGATGCACTTGGAATAACAGGCAAAGTGGGAAAATGGATTTACAGCTTCCTCAGAGAACGTCTACAGGTCGTCAAAATTCAAGGTGTATCATCATCAGAATCGGAAGTACCCAGCTCACTGTAGGGCGGGTCATACTATGCATTTTTTTTAAATCAATGGAGAGGGGTGTTCAAATGACATATTTTGGTGTATAGAACACAATTCTGAAGAAAATATTTAATTCTGATAACCCTAACCTACATCATTTTGCAGTTGATTATTATTAAATTGTTGATTATTTTACTATTGTAGTTACCCCAGAATATGTCTTCTCACGTTTTCTATCATGGCTGCTCACGTTATCTCTCATAGAGCATCGTTCTAACTAATTCATATAAACACATATAATGTAATTCATATAATAATAATATTATTTAAATACTCAAATAAAAAGGTGTGCCATTCCACTTAATTGTAATTATCATACAGTTTGGTATATGAAATATTTTGACGGTTTTCTGGCGCGCATAAGGCCATTTTCTGAGCCACCTTTCTCAGAGGCTAGAATGTAACGTTTCAGAACATTCTAAAACATTTTGTGAAATATTTGAAGTGACTCATGATTTATGAAGCTATTTTACCACCTCGGCTTGCAGTGAGGGGATAGATTTAATGATTATCTATTGATATTTTTTTTGTTACTGTTCACATGTGAGTATTATTCTGTTATATTTTAGAAAAAGCTATTTCTACGCATATTATAGTGATACATTGAGCAAAATTTAATTAGCAACTTTGATTTGAGCTAAAATTAGGTGGTTCATTTTTAGTACAACTGAGCAGTATGAGGCCTATTTCAATGTTCTAAAGAATATTTTTAGGATGTTTCTTTAGTTTTTTTAGAGTACATGAACAAATTATTTGCATTACAGACAACAGATAAATTAGCATTTTATAACATTTTGAAACCAAAAAAGCATAATGTGTTTAGCATTTGCAGATAAATTTGTTCTTGCCCATTTCAGCTCTTTTTTTAACCAAGAATTTTGCGCTGAAAAGAGTTAATACCTGTCTGTAGTGGATACTTAACTGTTGTATTATTGTTTTTATTTCAGTGTGAACTCATTAAGAAAATGGCTCAAGTCAGAACAAGGACGAAATCAAGTTCTCATCTGAGTAATCTTGTTGGCACTGGCCGGGAGCTGTTGGTGTCTGAACTGCCAACTGTGAGGGATATCCTGAGGTATGGCATCTACTTGAGGAAGCAAAGTGAAGATGACAGGAGGAACTACCCAGTGGACAAGCTGGTGAGTGACATCTACCCTGGTCTGATTTGTCAGTGGAGCAAAGCTAATGCTCTTTTCAAGCCACCTGTTATCAATGAAAAAGTGACCATCATGTCCAAGCTCAAGGAGGTCTGGAATCAGGCAGTGAAGTTTTCTCTTGGGAAGGGCAAACTTGATGCCAAAGAGAGGTTCATTGTCAAGTTAGACAAGTTCTTTGATATTTTGACTTGCAAGTGTCAGATTACCAGTTGTGAGGGGGGAGGCTGTGAAGGCTGTGTTATCCAAGCCCACATTAACTTCCTGCAGCAGAGAGAAAAAGATTCCTGTGAAAGATCTTGCCTACATCAAGGGACAGAAAGAGAAGGTTGGAAGTAAGGGACCCCACCAAATAGGGGGTCCTGATCTACCAGAGCACAAGAGACAGGTGAGGACATTGAAAAGGCAGTGGATGGAAAGGAAGGCAGAGAAAAGGAGAAGGAGCAAGGAGGAAAGTGCTGCAGTAGCAGAGAAGGCAGCCAGGAAGGATGTTAAGAGATTTTTGGCAGATGGTGATGAGGATCTGGAATTGGAGAGAAGTGGTGATGAAGATGAGTTTGTTCCTGAAGTTGAGCTCTTCCCTCAAACTGACCCTGAGCCAGCAGCTTCGGCAAAGGTACAGAAAAACTATGATGAGATTCAAAACATTGCCTTGCTAGTGTAAGGTATGGCATAGGGCTGAGGCCAACTGCAGCGATAGCAACAGCAGCTCTGATTGACGCAGGAATCATCACAGAAGACAATACAAGTAAAGTGATTGATAAGAGCAAGGTCAAGAGAGCACAGGAGAAGTTGATGAGAGAGCTGGGGGAACAGTTCGAGAAGAAGTGCAGGGAGGAGGGGGGGGATCTCTTGCATCCTCTTTGATGGGCGGATTGAACTGACCAATGTGATGATGGAAGCTGAGGGCAGTGACCAATCTTTTCCTGCAAAGATCAAGGAAGAACACTATAGTGTTGGTAGTGAGCCTGGCAGCTACTATCTGTTCCACTTTACCCCAGAGAAAGCAACTAAAGAGGAGTCACATGCGGAGAAGATTGCTAAGGTCCTGTTTGCCTGGCTGAAAGAGAGGGGTTATGATAAGACCTTGTTGGCCATTGGAGGAGACTCAACAAATGTCAACACTGGTGTGAAAGCTGGAGTAATGCGGAAGCTGGAGCTGCACCTGGGGAGAAAGCTGGTCTGGTTGGTGTGCAACCTGCACACTGTTGAACTTCCCCTGCGCCATCTCATTGTTGACCTTGATGGCCCTACTCTGTCAGACAAAAAATTATCCGGACCAATAGGAAAGCTCCTTGATTCTGCTACAGACTTTGATATCAATCCAAACTTCACCCGAATCTCTGTTGGCCCTCCACTGATCAAGCTTCCTGACAAGGTCATTCAAGATCTCTCAACTGATCAATACTATGGCTATAAAATTGTCTGTGCAGTCAGGGATGGAGTACTTCCTGCAGGGCTGGCTCTGTTAGAGATAGGACCAGTAAACCACAGCCGCTGGCTCACCACAGCGAACAGACTTCTCAGGCTCTGGGTGTCAAAGCACGGACTTAAAGGAAAGAACCTGAAGATTCTGCAATTCATTGTGGAATTCATCATTGGAGTGTATTACCCATGTTGGTTCAACGTGAAGGTCAAGCACTCCTGGATCGAAGGGCCTAGGCACATCCTCTTTCAGCTGGACTGCCTCAAGTCCCAGAGAAAGGAGGTGCTGGATATTGTGATGCCAACTGTGAGAAGATCTGCTTGGTATGCCCACAGTGAAGTCATCCTCCAAACACTACTCTGCTCTGAGGATCAGAAGGAGAGGATTGAAGGGGTGGAGAGAATCCTGGCCATCGGGGGAGAGGGGGACCCGGACACTCAGCTGGGGGACTCCTCTGTTAGGAGCAGAAGGACACCTGACATCAATTGTGATGCTTCCAGCATCGGTGACTTGATCAGCTGGTCAGAAGGTGTGTCAGAGCCACCTCTCACCTGCTCTCTAAGCACCTCAGAGGCGAAAAACTTCATCAACACCCCCATGGAGGTGCGCAACTGGCCTTGCTACACACAAAGCATTGAGAGGGTTGTTAAAATGGTGACTGAGGCTTCTGCTAAGTACTTCTCACAGGAAAAGAGGGATGGAGGGATTAGGGCTCAGGAGACCAGCAGGAAGCTGATGTCCAAGTCTGAGTCAAAGCAGGATTTGTGCAACCTGGCAAAGTTCAAGATGTCAGGAGAATGATCTTTGTAATTATATCCAGTGATATACATGCAGTTCACCTATTAATAAATATATGTAAAGTTGATTTGGCCTTGTCAATATAAATGACTTACCTTATATCTTTTAATATATTATAAAGGGGTTCAAAAGGGTAAAATTGGCAATTTAGAAATACAAAATGATGTAGGCTAGAGTTATCCTATCCAAAAAAGAAGCTCATATTTGAATTCCCCACGTAAAAACATAATTTAGACACCCCTGATGGTAGGATTTCCTTCAGATTCATGTTGTCACCTGAGTACGACCCGCCCTACCAGCTCAGTACCACAAGGTGCAGCACAAGCCCCACTCCTGTTCATTATCATGCTAACAGACATAGACAGTTGAGTAAACAGCAACAGTATAGTAACATCCTTTGGGGACGATACAAAGATCAGCAGAAAAATCAGCGATGCAAATGAAGTGGAGGCCTTGCAGAAGGACACGAACAAAATATACAAATGGACAGAAGACAACAACATGACATTTAACACCGAGACGTTTCAGCTCTTGAGATATGGTAGAAATGAAGAACTTGAACAGACTTCATATTATGCTTCAGAGAGACAGGAAATTCAGAGAAGCACGAAAGCGGTCGACTTGGGGCTAGTAATGACCGATGATGCCAAATTCGAGACACAAAATCAGATAGCAACAAACAAAGCAAAAAGAGTCGCGCGACAGGTGCTAAGAACGTTCAAAAGGCGGGACAAGACAGTAATGATTCCCCTGCTAAAAACACTGATCATACCAAAACTTGAATACTGCTCAGTTTTGACGTCCCCACATAAAAAGGAAGAAATTAATAAAATAGAAGAAACACAGACATATTTCACAGCCAAAATTGATGGCTGCAAAGAACTCAACTACTGGGAAAGACTATGTAAACTAAATCTGTACTCCCTGGAAAGAAGAGAGGGGTACACCATAATCTACATATGGGAAATGATCGAAAAACTGGTACCAAACCTCAAACTAAACTCAATTACCATCCAAACAACACTGGAAAATAGGAAAGGCAGAATATGTAATGTTCCCAAATTAAAGGCCCGACAAGGGACCTCATCAACACTGAAGGAAAATAGCTTGGTTGTAATGGGGCCAAGACTTTTTAACCAGCTTCCAAAGGACCTCCGAAACGTTGCAGGGGTCAAAGTTGAAGTCTTCAAGAGAAGACTAGATGCCTGGCTCAGGACGGTACCAGATGAACCGGGTGCGGTGGAAAGCGTAAGAGAGCAACTCGCTCTTCCATCAAGCCAGGCCTAGAGGCGGGGCCACCAGCTTGACCTTCGTGTGAAGAGAAACCAACACACGGAACTTAAACGAGGTGTGTGTGTGTGTGTGTGTGTGTGTGTGTGTGTGTATACACCGAGTGTCCCAAAAGTCAGTTTACCGAAGAAAATGTTCTCCTAAGGTGAGTTTACTACAAATAAAAAACTTGTTTCATAAATATCTTTACAAAACAAGAAAACAAAGAAAAAAAATTTCCGAAACATATTTACAAAACATGAGAATAGTTCTGGTTACAATAACTGTTCAAAATGTCGTCCATGTTGTTCGATGCACATCTTGTATCTGTCAACGGTTGACCGGCAAATTGCTTTACATAGTTCCTTATCATTACTTAAGAGCTGGAATCCTTCACAAATGTAGTCTTTAAGGTCCTGAAGACATGCTGGCTTTTTGCTGTAAAAAAAATTGTCATAATGTTTAGAATAATCATCGGGAGAAAACAGTTTCCTCGGTAAACTGACTTTTGGGACACCTTGTGTGTGTGTGTATATATATATATATATATATACACACACACAGAGTTGGGCACGTTACTTTCTATAAGTAACGGCGTTACTGCTACCATTACATTGATAAAAAGTAACGTCGTTACCGCTTCAGTTACTTCTTGAAAAAGTAACGCGTTACCGTTACCACTACCGTTACTTTTAAGAAAAGACTAAAGAGTAAAAAAGCCCTAATAATACCAAATTATACTCTATATGACAAAAAGATCAAAACAAACTCAAATCAAAAACTGGTCTGTCTAAAAAAAACACTGATCTTGCATATTTTTTAGGAGTGTGTTGTTCGATTTCAGGAACACCTGTTCTTCAAAATTGGCATCTGATAGTCCGCTTCGTTTGGAGGTGCTAACAACTACTTAACAGCTAATAAATGATACTTGTCAAATGATCAGTTTGAAAGTAACGAGCAGCGAGTAACGATTGAAATTGCTCTAAAAAGTAGTGCCGTTACCATTTTCGTTATAACATCTCGAAAGTAGCTGCGTTACCGCTACAGCTACTAAAAAAGTAACGCCGTTACTCCCAACACTATATATGTATATTGTATGGTTAGTTAAGTATTAAAAATGCCAAAATAAATCCTCAAACCCAGATTACGTTTTACCCAATGACGATAGCATTCATTCATAGTTATTTGATACAAAACTCCATACAAGAGGAAATAATACTGTGCACAATTTTCAGTTATTTATTTATTCAACGCCATTTCGATTTCGAAAGCGTAAAAATTATTATTTTAAATCATTTGTATAAAAATTTGAATTGCTTCTATACTGTATACTTTTGACACTCTGTAAATAGGATTATATTTTATGTTGAATATCGCTTTAAATGCAATGAAAGTAAAAATGAGAAAATAATATGGTACTGAAAGTTATTTATATATACAGGGTGGGTGAAAAAAAGTGACCCCTTAGAGGTAAACTGTCATATTAAAAAAGTAAGGGGACTAGAGCTCCCAAACTTCATAGATGCTTACCTTAGCATGTTGTTCGTCTTAATTGAGAAGTTGCTCGATGTGTCCCCTTTCCTGCTCAACGCAGACCTCCAAACGTGGACGCCAGTGATCAATACACCTGTTTACATATCGTTGAGACACCTTCTCCCAGCCGAGCAGAATTATTTCGCGTAGTTCATCTATGTCTCTTATATTGGTACCAGGGATGTAAACTTTGGACTTCAGGGCTTCCCAAACACGATAATCTACTGTAGTGATGAAAGATCGGGGCTACTAGCCGGCCACATATTGGGTTCGATAAAATCCGGTATTTCGTTCTCAAGGAATGTGACAGTTTGGCGTGCTCTGTGAGCAGGGACTCCATCTTGTTGGAAAGTGTATCTTTCACCACTAATTCGTGTTTTCAAATTATGTGTTGCTTCTTCCAGTGAGTGTGCCAAGAGTAACCCATTATCAGCAATAAACAAGATTCTCATACTTAAAAAGTTCATTCCGTAAACCTGTCCCTTTTTCTTCTAATTTAACTATAATCAGGTACGTTATTAGTTTAAGCAGCACAATTGAACCTGTGAAACCTTGTCTTATGTCACTTTTAACTTCTATTCCTTTTTACACTGAGCCGAATTTTACCATGGTCTTGTCGTCTTTATTGATATTAGCTATGGCATATATAATTTTTGAGTGCACTTTATATTTCATTAAAACATGTATAATTTTTTTCCCTCTTGACTGAGTCAAAGGCTTTGTTAAAGTCAGTCGAAGTTATTATTAATAGCTTCTTTTTCTGGAAACTGTCTTCTATACAATACTGTAGAATGAATAAATTATCTTCTATTTGGCCTCCTTCTGAAAATCCAGCCCGTGTATCTTTTTTCTCATTATTGTTTATAACTTGGTTATCTATACTTTTTCCTGTTAGGGACATAAATAATTTGTAAGAAATGTCTGTTAACGCAACAGGTCTCGAGTCTTCTGCTGTAGTAGGCTTAGTAATTTTTGGAATCATCTTTGTATTTGATTTACTCCAATCTTCTATTATTACCTCTTCATCTATTATTTGTTGGAAACAGTTCTTGAGTACTTCCAGACATATTTTATTATCTCCTAGTACCTCATACATTCCTGGTTTTTTGTTATCTGGTCCGACAGCTTTATTATTTTTAACTTGTTTATACATTGCTTTACCTGATTTACAGCGAGTTTAGGGTATTCCATAGGCTTTATAACATTTCTTGTTTCAAAACACAAATCCATGTGCTTCCTAACTTCTGACGGAAATTTTAAATACATATCATTCACTGGTTTGCGGTCAAGAAATTTTAATTTTATTATACAATTATACAATGGTGACCTAAAACTCCAAATAATTTTCTTATCAAATTTTTATTTCTAAACATTTCGAGATATCTTTCCTTAATCAACAGTTATTTGCGAAGCCTACTTCCAACCAGTGATTCCTCGTTTCAATAAAATTTCATACACAAATGTGAAATTAGAACGTCCTTGCACAGCAAAAGACCCCTGAAACACAACCTAGGGGAAGACTGGGAGGGGTGGGTGTGTTATTAAAACCTTCACTGGTTCTCCCTTAATATGTGTACTAAATTTCGTGCAGATTACCCTAGCCGTTTAGGCGTTTATAAACGTACACAGAACAGACATCACCTAAATATAAAAATCAGATGCAGAAAAGTCGTCTGGCCAACAAATTCACGACAAAACGTATGCCATCAAGATTTTAAACTTCACATACAAAGCCAATGGATGGAAATCTGTGAAGCTGCAATTAAAACTTAAGTGTCTGGTGGGCAAAATGTATAAGTGTTAAGTTCTGTGTCTTGAAATTCTCTTCAAAATCGTTTGTATAAAATTTGTGTACGTAAATTGATGTAAGTGTGGACTGTGTCGATATAAGAAGGCTTTGGTTATTTGTAACGAAAACGAAACAATTTAGTGGTAAATGGGTTGGGGTTGTCTAACCTCCTCCGCAGCATCTAAAATCATATGACGGAGGAGACCTACAGCTTTATGGTGCGATCCGAACCACGGTTCGCTCCATAATCTGGACACAGAGTATATTGTTACAGCCATAATAAGGAAAATGTACATTAATATTACGATTGAATTAATATTATTATGAATGAATTAATATTATTATGAATGTGATGCCCGTAAGTATTTTAATATAATATAATGAATATAATTAGTTTAAAAAGAGGATGTTCTATCTTTACATTGTAATTGGGTGATTTGAATTCCCACAACCTACGAATAACCAAATTATTTCTAACTAAAAAAAAAAGTTAATTTGGAAGAACGTTTAAATAAAAGCCTAATTTTTTGTACTTTGTTTCTACCCTTGCTTTAGAATTTGGATTCTATCTACAGGGTGGTCCAAAATTCCCTCTCTATTTTGCTGAAATAATATTTCTATTTTATTTTCTATAGGCCACAGATGATGATGGATGTACAAGAATGTGAGATGGTAGTAGCACTACGTATCCAAGGGAAGAAGTGCAAAGAAATTCGAGAAAAATCCGAAATAAGATTTCACAAACCAGGACCTACAGACAAAGCAATTCGCGAGCTGGTCAATAAATTTAAAAGAACAGGATCTGTTCATGATGAGGCAAGATCTGGACGTTTAGGTACCTCTCAAGAAAATGTCGAATTCGTAAGAGATGCCTTTGAAAAAAATCCTGGAATGTCAACTGGCACAGCATCACGTCGTAGACTGAGCATACCAAAAAAACGACTGTTCTAAGGATTTTAAAATCAACATTAAAGAAGAAAAGTTACCATATTCAAATGCTACATTAGTTACACGAAGTGGATTATCCAACACGAGCCACCGTGTGCGCAGAATTTATTGAACAAATTCATACCGAAAACTTATTAATCCATATCCTCTTCAGCGATGAGACGACATTCCACACATGCGGAAAGGTTAATCGACATAATTGCCGTATCTGGGCTAGTGAAAAACCAACCGAGTTCTACGAATGGGAGAGAAATTCTCCCAAAGTTAATGTCTGGTTGGGTATGACAAGATCGAAGATTTACGACCTTTTTTCTTTGCAGAAGCTACGGTAACAGGGCCAAGTTATCTTGACATGCTTCAGCAGTTTCTTGAACCCCAGCTTCGTTCAGATGGCATTCTCGACTCTGTGGTCTTCCAACAAGATGGAGCTCCATCTCACTATGCAAACATCGTTCGGGCGTACCTTGATGAGCTCTTACCAAATCGCTGGATTGAACGTTGTGGAAACAGCCTCTGGGTACTGGGTAGCACGATCTCCGGATTTAACACCATTAGACTTCTTTGCGTGAGGCTTTATAAAGTCTGAGATTTACCAAACAAGAATTGCAGCCCTGCAGGATCTGCGAACCCACATTGTCGCGGCAGTCGCTAAAATAACCCCAGAGATGCTTCAGAATGTGTTCCACAATGCAGTGGACAGATGGTGGACTGATGGTGCTCACGTCGAACTTAGACCTAAGCTTGATAAATTAATATACATCTAATTATGTTACTACATTTTTATCCTGAAATACTATTATTTTAGAAAAATAAATAGAAGCTTTTGGACCACCCTGTGCGTACTTAAAAGTCTGTTCAATTTTCCTTATCTTCATTTCCCAATTAGGTCCAAATTCTGTCAGAAATATGGCATATATTTTGTTGAATAGTTTTTGTTTGATTACACTGGTCAACAATTTTGTCACAAGGGTTTTGATGGGTGTTCTAAGTGTACTTTTTCACGCTGAATCTAAATATGAAATCAGATTTTTTCTATCAGGCTTAGTTTACTTGTGACGCTATGTTCATTTTTTCCTCATTTAGCATGATCACCGGATAAAAAAATAATAACATAATATATATAATTCAGTATATAACAATATTATAATATAAAACATTATAAAAATAATAAATATAATAATATATTATATTAATTAATATAACTATAATAAAATATATTAATATTAATATATATGTTGTATTAATTTTTCTGTAAAATTAGTACAATTTATTCCTTTGGGGAGAAAGTTCTGATAATGCTGGCAGGATAAATTTGGTCGGAGCAGCAGACTGTGCAGGTTGAAACATGTTTGTACCTGTTCAGACATGAGCCTAGTTTCTGTGCGTAGAGCAGCTCCAAGTCAGTCTGCTTGTAAATGTCACAGTATTAACAGCTAGTGTCTGTTGCTTCTTGTTAATTTTACACCAGTGTTGTATTCATATAGATGTTTTGTAATGCCGCGGAACTGTCTGAATCATCCTAATTCCTTTTGTTATGTATGTGGTGATCTAACTTTAAAATCCCAGAAACGTAACTTTACACCATTAGTAAAAAAATGCTATGAACTTTATTTCGGATGTAAAGTAGGCGATCAGGACAAGAGTTGGGCCCCTCACATTTGTTGTGTGACATGTGTAAGACTACTTACAGGATGGCTAAACGGTTCACGTCACATGCCATTTGCTATTCCAATGATTTGGAGGGAACCCAAAGATCACACAACAGACTGCTATTTCTGCCTGGTAAATACAAAGGGGATCACTTCAAAAACAAAGAGCCTTATGAAATACCCTAATCTACCGTCTGCAATGAGACCAGTTCCCCACAGTGCTCAACTTCCAGTACCAAATCCTCCTGAACATGTAAGTTTAAGTGATGAGGAATCAAACGTAGCTGTAGCATATCACGAGGAAAAAGATGAAGACATTTCTGATCCAACATTCCAGGCTACCTGTTCCTCCAATGAACCACATTTACTGTCACAAGAAGATCTAAATGACCTAGTTCGTGATTTGAAATTATCTAAGAAGCAGGCTGAACTTTTAGGTTCAAGATTAAAGGGTTGGAATCTACTGCAACGTGACACTAAAGTTTGTTTTTTCCGCAGCCGCCATGATGAATTCAAAGAATGGTTCTCCCATGAAGATGGACTTGTGTTTTGTAAAGATGTTAATTCAATCATGGGGGCTCTTGGTCATGAACATAACGTGGATGAGTGGCGATTGTTCATTGACTCCTCAAAAGTCAGCTTGAAAGCAGTCCTTCTTCACAACGGAAATAAATTTCCTTCTGTACCTATTGCACATGCTGCAAACATGAAAGAGTCATACGACAACATGAAGTTGCTTTTAGAAAAGTTTCAGTATCAGAAATATAAGTGGAATATCTGTGGAGATCTGAAGGTCATTGCACTTTTGCTAGGGTTGCAGCTAGGTTACACCAAGTACTGTTGTTTTTTATGTGAGTGGGACAGTAGGGACAAGCAAAACCACTACGTTAAGAAGGATTGGCCAAAACGCACCTCACTTGTTCCAGGCAAGAAAAATGTTGTGAATAGTTCACTTGTTGACCCTGAGAAAGTGTACCTTCCTCCTTTGCATATCAAGCTTGGACTTATGAAAAACTTTGTTAAAGCGATGGATAAAGCGCAAACAGGATTCACATACTTGAGAAATAAGTTTCCCCGGATCAGTGATGCCAAGATTAAAGAAGGCATTTTTGTAGGCCCTCAGATCAGAGAATTGTTAAGAGATGAGAGATTTGAAGGAGAGTTGAATGAAGTTGAGAAAGCTGCGTGGCAGAGTTTCAAAAGTGTCTGCACAAATTTTTTGGGAAATCACAAGGCCGAAAACTATCCTGAAATAGTAGGAGATCTTCTTAAGTCTTACCAAGCAATGGGGTGCAATATGTCATTAAAGGTTCATTTCTTGGACTCTCACTTGGACTTTTTTCCGGAAAACCTGGGTGCGGTAAGCGACGAACATGGTGAGCGTTTTCATCAGGATATTTCTGCCGTGGAAAACCGTTACCAAGGCAAATGGAGCCCCAGTATGCTGGCTGACTATTGCTGGACTCTTAAGAGAGACATGCCTGAGGCAAAGCACAGCAGAAAATCAAAACAAGCTACTTTTTAAACTACAGGTATGTCTTTTCGATCATATTTTAATAAGTATGTAACTATATGGGTTTTTAAAAATTAAATTGCATGTCACACAAAAACCAGACCTGATAGAGAAATTTTACAAACTTATTTGGATTCAGCACAGAAAATACTATAAGAATAAGATATTTTCATTCTTGGGACACGAACAAAAATTTTTTTTGTTGCCCAGTGTTATTTTAGCTGACGTTTCATTCAAGCATATCTGAATATCTTCGGAGCTTGTTAGGTATTAAATTCGTTCAAGAGGCTGACAATACTTATATGCGTTGAAGGATTTTGATGAATACAAAAAGAAATTGGGAGAAATTAAAAAAAACCTTCAGCGCATATAAGTTAGGGCTGACCAACTCATATCGAAACTTCGATATCGATCGAAGTAACTGGATTTCGATATCGATCGAAGCATTTTTCGTTATTAAAAACCCCGCCAATGTATGTAAATATTTATTTACAAAATAAACTCCACAAAACGATGAAATTGACCAAGATATGATTGTTTACTTACATATTCTGTCAGATTACGTACAGTTGCCCGCATATATAATGTTCCTCGCCTCACAGGCGACTCCGTACATGTGGCAACGCTGCAGTGTTAGTCAAGGTACCCCAACTGGGGGAAGGTGGGGTGGAGGGGAGACAACCGAGTCCAACAACATATAACACAGACATATATATCTAAAGAACAATTGAATGTGCATTCATTGACATACAGGTAATTATATTGTAATGTTTGTGTTCATAAAGATAAACAATTAATATGATCGTATACAGCGTTGAACTCCATGTAGTTTACTAGTCTTATACAGTTATAAGGTTCCATTATGATTACTGCAAGTCTATATGAACAGCTACCACAAAAACCAAAAATAGACATTACACAACCAATTACAATTACATTAGAATAGTTTATAATATTTAGAGATTAGCTAGTCGAGAAAATGTAAATTTATGGACAACTTAACTTATTATGCTTTGACATTTTTGTGAATGTAAAATATTTTTATAGAATTACACTTTGAAATTAGTATAAATTATCATAGTGCTTTTTGGTGTTCAATTTTCTGTAAATATAGATTTTGTTTCGTAATGAAAATTTTAAAATTTTAAATAATCAGTGAGAGAATCAGTTAAATTTGGTCGATGCCAATGCCCCAAAAATGGCCGATTCTGCCAATGCCGATGAATCAGTACACCACTAGTTTTTAATGATTTTGCTAATTTTGAGGGCCAGGTTCTTTACTGGTAAATATATTATTCAATTTGATGTAATAACATGTTTTATAGATTTAGTGACACACACACATGTTGTTTATACCCTCATGTAATCGCAAGTTTCTTTAAAAAAATTTGTTAAACTTTAGTAAAAAAAATGTCTCATCTTCTAATTTTTTTTACAGATAAGATAGTATAATGGCTCCAAATAAAGAAATTTCATACAAGAATAGGTTGAAAATTATTGTTCTCCATAAAGAAGTCAACACTCAAAGACAAGTAGCTGCTAAAGTTGAAGTAAAATTATTGAATGTCCGGTTAGGTCAACTGTACGCACTTGACGATTGGTTCGGTTAAGCCGTGATATTTTATTTAAAACTAACGAAAATATCACGACTTAATCTAACCAATCGTCAAGGGCGTACAATTAACCTAACCGGACATTAAATTAATCTAATCGGGCATTTAGTTGACCTAACCGGGCATTCAATTAACCTAACCGGGCATTCAGTTATAGACTATGTGGCGTCGGCCTCCGAGATCAATATATATATATAGCGTTCAACTTTCACCTGGGCAACGCCGAGTCGCTCTGCTAGTTACTGTATAAGACTAGTAAACTAGATGGAGTTCAAAGTTGTTCACGATCATATTAATTGTTTGTCTTTATGAACACAGATATTACATTATAATTACCTGTATGTCAATGACTGCACATTCAATTGTCCTTTAGATATACAGTACAGTGATGTTTGTCACATCCGCATCCGCACTTGCGGGATACGGATGTTGCGGATGTGTACTATTTACTAATTTGCTATTTTTGAAGCACAATTTGTCCCTCATTCAGTTCAAATACTGAAACTTGTGCAGCCTTCATTTGATCTTTAATGTAACTAGCAATGTCTGTTGTGCATTTGTATAATTAATTGCTCATGCTACAATACATAACAATGTCATAAGGACACTACTTTCCCAAATGTGGTGGTTGGGGAAAGTAGTTGGTGGGATGCAAGACGAATTGGGTCCCCGTCCCGCATCCTGGTAACACACAGTTGTATGGCGAAAACTCGTCCAAAAAGAGAAGAGTGTATGTAAGAAAATTATAATTACAAAATAATATTATCTAATATCATCGAATATCTAATATTTATAACTAACCAAAAATCGAAAGTCAATTAATAAATTAAGTATGAATTTAAACTATCATATTATCAAGCTGACAAATTTATGCAGGAACATCCGCATCTGCCATCCGCATCCGCGGATGTCTGAAATCTGACATCCGATACATCACTAATACAGTATATGTCTGTGTTATATGTTGTTGGACTAGGTTGTCCTCCCTCCACCCCACCTTCTCCCCAGTTGGGGTACCTTGACTATCACTGCGGCGTTACCACATGTACGGAGTCGTCTGTGAGGCGAGGAACATTACATATGCGGGCAACTGTACAACCAAACCATGATGCCACCATGAGATGGTTGCATCGTGGGTTGGGTTGAGACTAATCACTGATTACTAAACACTGACTAATCAGTAAATTATGCATCGGCGTGTGATTGTGTTGTGCGTTGTGACTGCAGAGCAGAATAGCTAATCTTTACACTAGGGTCATGGGCAGCGCCATCTTGATTATTTTGTTCTGGAAAGTGGCTCTCTGTCGGACGGTGACGTGGAAGCAAGCTTAGTCGCGTTGTAATACACTTTTCATTCGGGAATTCACGCAAAGCATGTAAAATACGAAAACAACCTTGAAAGCAATTAAAATCTCCTTCGTTGGTTGCGGATAAGCCGTATTCGGACCATGTAGAAATAAATTTTGCTTCATCTTTGTGTGCTCGTTTCGTAACGGTAGCAACGAAAAAAGTACGTATGTAAATAGAAAAATGAGACATACGAAGGATTTAAGCACTTTAAAACTCAGAAATAGCCCAGGAGAGTTTCGATATTTTCGATATCGATCGAACTTTCTTCTATATCGATCGAAGTTTCATCTCAGATTCGATGGACAGCCCAAATACTCCTATAAGTGTGCTCACACTCTTAAACGAATTTATTTCTTGCAGGCTTCGAAAGTATTCGATATGTTTGAACGAAAAATCAGCAAAAGAATCAAACAAGAAAAACTGGGGAGAAAAAAATTCACTATACTTAACTCATAAATAATAATAATAACCGCCCAACAAATTCAAATTTTTTGCGAGTTGTTTCAATGAAAATGGGCGATTCTAGACAATAAAGACGCTCTTTTCAGCTGTATATCTAGTTTTTCGTATCACATCTAGATATTCCACAATCACACGTAACCTATAGATAAGAAAATGTTACCAACTGGATAAGAGAACAGACGAATCATATGGCATGTTATTCAATTCAAACATTTTACAGTCATAATGCATGCCCAGAAACACATATTATACACACACACACACACACACACACATTATTACTACATATATACACTAATATACAGGGTGTCTCAAAAGTCACTATCTATTTTGAAAAATAATGGGAATTACGAAAAACTGGTTTAAGACATGAAAAATATATTTATTTCAAAGTAAGTGCCACAAAGAATTAGTGCTATTTAGTTATCTGTCTCCACATGGCAACCATCAGTGTCTCTACAGAGCTCAAAGCGATAAGTTGTTTCCCGGAACACACTTTCCAGCATTTGAGGTGTTATTTTCTGAACTGCATCGGTAATACGATTTCGAAGTTCGGCTACATCACTAATTCTTCTACCAGTGTACACCTTAGACTTAATGAAACCCCAGGCGAAAAAATCTAATGGTGTTAAATCGGGTGAACGTGCTGCCCATGGTTGTGTTCCTCCACGACCAATCCAGCGACCGGGGAAGCGTCTGTCAAGATAATCACGTACAATTATTGCATAATGGCACGGTGCTCCATCCTGCTGAAAAACTACTGTGTCAAGAATGCCATCTGTAAGAAGTTGAGGTTCGAGGAATTGTTCAAGCATGTCAAGATAAATTTATAAATTACACAAAATTCGAAATAAACCAATTAACTTTTTTTAAATACACAAATTTGCACCAGAAGTACATATCTTTATGCCAGCATAGCATTTTTAAAAAAAACATCTAATGTCACCGAAATAGATAGTGACTTTTGAGACACGCTGTATATAATACATGTAGATACAGATTTAAGTAAGATACAGTATAGTTATATATAAAAATTGTGAATGACTGAACCAACCATTCATCAACAGTAATGCATTGAATTTATTAGAGTAGTCAGTAGCTCAAGAAACTTCTTTTCGTCGATTTCCTCTTGTGTACTGATTTCGGTACATCTCTGTTTCGACTCCATTAATAGTCTGCCATCATTCGAACATCCCATCCTCCCTGATACCTCCATTCCATTTCTGAAATATCCTGGTGGAATCTTTCTCCCTGTTCCTCGCTTACCGCGCCTAAGTTTTCGGGAAAAAATCAAGATGAGAGTCTAGGAAGTGTATCTTAACACTCATGTTACATCCGAGCAAACGATATTTTCAGATCATGTCTTTAACTATTTCTTTGTAGTCATCAGATTTCCTGTTACCAAGAAGTTGTTCACAACAGCCTTAAAAGCTAGCCAAGCATCTTTTCCATGACCTGTCAATGCAGACACTTATGTGGAGTGGAGGTAACAGTATCTTGTTACGATCTACCAGTGGATTAGCAATATTTGCTTGACCTGGAGTAATCTGTTTTCTCTGAGGCCATTCTTTCCTCACATAGTGTTCCTCCCTGTCTCTGCTATTCCACAGACATAAAAAGCATGAGTATTTTGTAAAGCCAGCCTGTTGGCCTAAAAGAAGGCCGATCACCTTAAGATCACCACAAACAAACCATTTGTGTTCACAGTTGATCTTGTTTAAAAGAAATTAAAGATTTTCATGAATCGCTTTCAAATGAACTGAATGCCCTATAGACAGAAAGGCAACTTTGTTTCCATTATGCAGTAAGACAGCTTTAAAACTTCGCTTTGAGGAATTAATAAGTAGGCGCCAGTCGCATGGTTGGTTGTCTTTACCCATCGCCTTTACCAGACCTACTATAGCATTGCAGTATACCAGTGATCGTTTAGCCGAGAAAAAATTTATAAAATCTTTTTCACGATGTCTGTACCAGTAAAATGTTGTCGAAGGAGCGAGTGGATTCCATTCTTTGAACCTTGATCCCAGAAGTTCTGCCGAATCTTTCGGTAATACTAAATCTCTTATTAGGTCATTGAGATCACTCTGACTTATCAATTTTGGTGACTGATTTTCGGCCACAGTATATTCTTCGTCATGTTCATTTGAACATGACTCTGCTGTTATTGAGATGTTGTCTACATCTGAATCAAAATTTTCAAAATCAAGAGGCGGCTTCGGCACGGGAATTTCACTTCAATGTGGCACAGGGAGGATGGCTGATGGCATACTCGTATATGTAATGTGCCTCTTATTTTTATTATTATATCCAGCCACGTTTGTCATTCAGAAGTAGCAATCGTCGAAGTGATTTCTCGGTTCTCTCCAAATCATGGGGATGCCGAAAGGCATTTCCTTCTTCCCAAAAGCCCACTGGCGCAAACTTTCCACACATGACTTACAAACATAATGTAGAGCCCAAACCTTGTCCTTGTTGCTGATCTTACAGTCAAAATAGGTGTGGTAATGCTTTCGTACTTGTACGGTGATTTCTTGCCTTTGTTTAGAAGTATGATACTACATCATCCGCATATATAACAGACTGAATTAGGTGTATTACAAACTTTCAGCATATTTAATCCAAATGTAAAACAAAGAAAATGTACATTAGTTCAATTTTGAAATAAAATCAGATGCTCACGCATATGAAACTCATACATAGCAAACCAACCATAATTGGAAATATAGATGCCCTTTTAGTCATGAGAGAGGTACATTTCTCAAGAAATAGAAGCGTTTGGGTTGGAATAACCTACATCACATTCCAATCAATCCTGACGTGCCAGATACAAATTATGCATTGTATTTTAATTCGCATACCATGGGCTGTACTAAAATACTATAATTTTCTAAACAACTCATACAGCGCAGGGCAGTGTAATAATAATAATAATAATAATAATAATAATTATTATTATTATTAAATTTCTTATTAGCCTTTTCTAGTTTTCTGAATAATTCCCTTTCTGTTAAAGAGATTTTCTAAAGGATTATTTTAAATTATAAAACAGAAAAAATAAATCCCAAAATGCATTAACATAGGTTTCCAACAGCATGCAATATAAAATATCAGGTTGTAACATAAATTCTGCTCGATTAGAAAACGGACGATAGATAATAGAATCACCTCAAGATAATGTGAAATAGTTTTAGAAATGTTGCAAAATACACGCGGCGACAGGTTCGCACAGGTTTTATCACGATACAGAATGATACAGAAGGAAAAGTAGGAAAAGTAGGAAAAGTAGAAAAGTTAGGAAAAGTTAGGAAAAGTAGTGAAGGTTGGAAAATGGGTTCTGCATGATTTGTCTGTCACAAGCGAATTTTCAACATCGAATCGATATTTGCACATCACTGCATTCTCGGCAACTGCAGGCACCGTTTTTTAATCGGATCGTCACTGGGGATGAAAAATGGGTCCTCTATAACAATATTAAGCGTCAACATCAGTGGCTTAGCCGTGAAACAAAGCCTGAACCTCAGCCAAGGAATGGGCCCCATCCAAAGAAAATTTTGCTATGCATTTGGTGGGATATGCGAGGAATTATTCATTTTGAGTTTCTGCCAGATAACCAAACAATCACAGCTGAAGTCTACTGCCAACAACTCCAATGATTGAAGATGGCATTACAAGAAAAACGTCCTGCATTAATTAATCGCAGAGGTGTTTATTCCACCAGGATAACGCGCGCCCTCACACTGCTCGAATCACTACTGCCTAATTAGAGGCATTTGGTTGGGAAAAAATGCCTCATCCACCTTATTCTCCGGACATCGCACCTTCAGACTACCATTTCATTCAGAAGTCTGCAACACCACCTAGATGGACAAAAGTTGCAATCGAGGGAAGCTATCGAAAACGAAGTGATCGCTTTTTTTGAACTCGAAACCAAGGGATTTCTTCGAACGTGGCATAAAAAAACTTTTCTCCAAGTGGGAGGAGGTTATATAGAAAAAGAAGGGAATTATATTGATGATTAATTTGTCATTATGTCATTTAATTTTTGTTCTGAACGAACTAAAAAATCGAGCAGAATATAATTATGTTACAACCTTATACAAACGACAATTAAAAACTGCTTACAAAAATTAATAACTGTGAAATCATAATCACAGACAGGGTGAGTCACGAGTTACTGAAGGGTCTCATTTAATCACTTCATTAAATTGTAAATATTAAGTTTCGGGGACACCAGTTTTTTGACAAAGTCGAAATATGTTACGAGGATCCTGAATGGCCGAAAGTTAGCCTGCTGGGAAATAACTAACCAACCACCAAAAACGACCACCTAAGCTCAAGTAACCTAACTCTGACGTAAGGCTTAACCTGATTGGTCTGAACTCTGGTGTCCCCGAAACTTCATAGTAAGCCATTAAACCTATAGTATTATGGGTCACACTGTACTTTAAGTCCGCAGAGACAGCAGTCAAAATAAAGTGAAAAGAAGTAGAGATTGAAAAAAATTCTAAACTCACATCAAACTCTTGAATAATAATAAAATCGTAATAAGAAGCTATACTATACTTTTTGCTACCCGCAATAAATTTTGTGATATACATATTTATGATACATTTATGATATGGTTCCATAAATAAATGTATTTTCCATCCGGTAAAGAGTTTCGATTTATTTTCAGACATGTTGAACACACTGTACAAGCAAAAACCGCGGTACGAGTGAGTCGTTATATTTTATACTCCAGTGCATAGTAACCATTTTCAAAAATAGCGGAGGTAACAACAGTTCCAATAAAAATTACATTAGCGGCCCAAAGTTACACAGGTTTTCTACGTAAAAATTATATATACAGTGTTTCATAACATGTGAAACGCACTTTCAGGATGGATTCAGGACCTGAAAACAATGAAAAAAGTATATATAAACATTTGCCCGAAATCGCATTTGTTTCCGAGTTGCAGCCAGATTTCTGTTCCAGCAATTCTTTCCGCAAACTGTTTACAAACACTGCTTGCCGACAATGTGTGTGTGTGTGTGTGTGTGTGTGTGTACGAGACTTAGTAGTATAGGCGAAAAATGGAAGAGTGCAATGCAATGGTGCAAATGTTGATCAATGGTGCAAAGGGGGAGGAATGTTGCAAGAGGATGTGCAACAAATGGGAGGGGTTATCCCCCAAGCTGCAATGAAGGGGGAAGGGGTTATGCACCAAGTCAATGCTGCAAAGGGGGAGGAGGAATGTTGCAATAGGTTATGCAACAAAGAGGAGGGGTTATGAAACACGGGGGAGGGGTTATCCCCAAGCTGCAATGAAGGGGGGAAGGGGTTATGCAACAAGTCAATGCTGCAATGGGAGAGGGGTTATCCCCCAAGCTGCAATGAAGGGGGGTTGGAGCTTTGGGGGGAGAAGGGAGGATGACCTCCCCCCAAAAGGATAACCTTAACTTAAGAGGGGGAGAGAAAGGAGGAGGGTCTTTGGGGGAGAAGGTGGGATGTCCTCACCCCCCAAAGGGAAACCCTAACCTAAGCCTTAACCAAAGAAGGAGAGAGAGGTGTTCGCCTGGCTCCAGCCAGACGCATAATGAGCGTCCAGGGGCCCAGCATCTGTTATATAGAGGGTCTGGAGTTGCCAGATACCACTTATTTATTTATTTATATATGGAGGGGTTACCAGAGAGCACTGTATATTTATTTATTTATTTATATAAGTAGGGTTACCAGATACCACCATTTTAATTATTTATATATAGATGAGTTGCCAGAGAGCACTATTTATTTTAATTATTTATTTATATATAGATGAGTTACCAGACAGCACCATTTATATATGCAGGGTTACCAGACAGCACCATTTATTTTAATTACTTATTTATTAGAGGCAAGAGAGACGTCCTCCTTAATTTGCTCGAATTAATTAAAACATATTTAAACGAATCCCAATATTAACAATAAAAGCAATAAAATTAATCCGAAATAAATAAAAACCAAATTGATCACAGAAAATAACTACTTTATATATATACACAACCAAAAGAATTAAATGAGAAGTCTATTATTTTTTATAAAGAAATTTCAGCGAAATCAATGTAATTGAGGATTTCTTTATTCATTTGTTTTCTTCGTACTTTCATGCTAGTATACTTAATTAACAATAAAAGAAAAATGCCTGCAAAATAACAGTACACACTTTTCATATATTAAAGAAAAACAATAATTATTTTAAGTAACTTCACCGAAAGTGTCTATTTACTCTTGTCATTCCTCTGTGTCTTCTCAATACAATTAACTAAGCGAAAGCTTTACACTGCCTACAAGAGACAGGAAAACGTTCTCCATAATTGCTGGAATTATTACAATACATTTAGACGCAAAGAAATTTAGACGTCAAGAAATTCAATTGACAATTAATCTGAAATAAATTAAAAAAACAAATTGACCACAGAAAATAACAGTACACTTTATATATACAACCAAAAGAATTAAATGAGAATAATTTTTTATAAAGAAATTTCAACGAAATCAAAGTAATTGAGAAAAGAATTAAATGAGAAGTCTATATACCGTATACTTTTATATTATTTTAATTAACGAAAAAGTAAAGCCATTAATCCGAAATTAATGAAAAAAACAAATGACGTACAAAATACAAGCAAAAAATAACAATACACACTTTAAACGCTGTGTGTATGTATATATACTATCTAAATTTGTTAAAAAAGATACGTGTACTCTTTTTCAAGAGTACACGAGTACTCTTTTACCATGTTTCCATGTTATACTGTAGGTTTAAGGTGGAGTGAAAAACATAGATTACATTCAAACATACGCTCCCCGTGTGCCTATTGTGTATACTGTAGGTCTAAGGTGGAGTGAAAAACATAGATTATTGATTTTAACCCCAAATTAATTATATTATTTTTTTATAAAGAAAATTCCGCGAAATGAAAATTAATTCTCCTTAAATTTGTTCGAGCTAATTATTCAAACAAGTCCCAATATTAACAATAAAAAAAATACACTTAACCCGAAATGAATGAAAAAAACAAATGACAACATACCAGCAAAAAATAACAGTACACTTTATATATACACCCGAAAGAATTAATTAAAATGCGATTACAACATTCTGTTTATTTAGAAGAATTAATGGAATTAATTTCATGAAATATATAGAAAATAAATATACATTCCTATCGGAAACACACAACAGGGTACAGGGTTTTTGGGGGAATCCTCAGGAAGGACGGTGAGGGGGAAATTTTTAAATTGATCCATCCATGTCTGTCTCCCCAATCACCATCATACTTTAGTGATTGCTCACCCAAACGAAAAAAAATTGTACGAAAATTAAAAGAATATATATATATATATACAGTATATATATATGCACACAGAGGATTGACAATTAACATCTTTGCAAGAAAAAGACAGTCGTATCATCTGCAAACATTATGAAGATCAGTTTATATATATTAATGATGCTCACTCCACAAAGAAAAACTAAAATCACATTTGATTATCATTAAAATTTATATTCAGTGAAAGAAAGATCTTTGTAGGAAGGTCTCACGTGGAATGCAGTAAACAACCTAAATTTTTTTTCCAGAAAAACATGTAAACCAAAAAATTCTTACAAGGAACCTACCAAACTATCAATTTAAAACTAATTTGTGGAGTTGAAGCACTCCTATTTAAATATAATTTTACTGAGTTAATATTACCGTCGTACCTTTCTGTACACTGACTGATTGACTGACAATAACTAAACTGTATCTGTGTCTGACTCTGGCGGTAAGACTATGTTCGCTCCAGCATGCTGATTCCCAGGTTGGGTGGGTGCTTGCTCTGTTACTGAACGATGGATTTTCTATCTCTATCTACGTTGTCGATACCATGATTTGTAACAGAGATTGAAATGTGGACTATAGGATACAATTACCTGAACACAATTTTATTGGTTTAATATTAACATTTTTATCTTTTCAACAATCATGTTTATTCCAATAGGTTTACAGTATCAGTATAATAATTATCCTTAAAATATGGTTCTTAAAAGTATAGTAACATTAGATTTTTCAAATTAGCACTGTTAATTTGAAAGTTAATTTTAATGTTACTGATTTTATTTCGAAATCACTGTTAAAAAATTATAATTATATGTAAAATCTGAAAATAACTTTCAGAGTATGATTAAATATCGAACGACTTTTCGAATGGCTATTTACAATAAATCAAGACTTATTTTATAGACTATAAATTCATGCCACTTAAAATCTGAAAGGAACTCATTACTTTCACTGCAAAACATTATATTCAAACCACAAAGCTTCTAAATTTTATTCCATCTTTGTATATATATATATAATATATATATATATATATATATATATATACATACACAGAGGGAAAATTGGAGAAAGAGACTCAATTAATCTCGACCTTGGCTTAATGAAAAAAGTAAACCGTGACATATCGTATGGATATTCAACTAAATGATATCATCCACGTATCAAAATCGGAAAACAGGATTCAATTACTATTTAATCCAATTGTACATTTAAAAGAAAAATCTTACAATCATACTAAATAATTATTTAAAAATTAAAAAAGAAAAGAAAGTGTTACGGGTATGATTCCGTAGAGATTATTAAAAAACTTCGCGAAATCCAAATTTTAAATTTAATTGCTACTCATTACTTTTCTATTTTCTTTAAGAACTGTCGTTTTCTGATACTATACGGTACATAAAGGGCTAATTATATTAAAAACTTTCCGAAATACAAAATTTGATTTTTATTTGTCCCTTAATTAATTTTCACAGCCTCATAAGCTTTGTTCTTTCGTTTTTATTGGTGAAATGTAATAAAAACTTATAAAAACTTTTATGTTATTTAACGTGTTTATGTAAACTAAATTACTTTAGCTATGATTATCCTTAATTCTTTAATGTTTTACATTATATGTAGGAAATATATTTTTTTTGCGCCTTTTTATTTGCTAAATCTATCCAATGCGGGAAACAAAATGCGGGAATGACAAAAGTAAACAGACACTTTCGGTGAAGTTACTTAAAATAATTATTATTTTTCTTTAATATATGAAGTGTGTACTGTTATTTTGCAGGCATTTTTCTTTTATTGTTAATTAAGTATACTAGCATGAAAGTACGAAGAAAACAAATGAATAAAGAAATCCTCAATTACATTGATTTCGCTGAAATTTCTCTATAAAAAAAATAGACTTCTCATTTAATTCTTTTGGTTGTGTATATACAGTATATAGTTATTTTCTGTGATCAATTTGGTTTTTATTTATTTCGGATTAATTGTATTGCTTTTATTGTTAATATTGGGATTCGTTTAAATATGTTTTAATTAATTCGAGCAAATTAAGGAGAACGTCTCTCTTACCTTTAATAAATAAGTAACTAAATTAAATGGTGCTGTCTGGTAACCCTGCATATATAAATGGTGCTGTCTGGTAACTCATCTATATATAAATAAATAATTAAAGTAAATAGTGCTCTCTGGCAACTCATCTATATATAAATAATTAAAATGGTAGTATCTGGTAACCCTCCTTATATAAATAAATAAATATACAGTGCTCTCTGGTAACCCCTCCATATATAAATAAATAAATAAGTGGTATCTGGCAACTCCAGGTCCTCTATAAAACAGATGATGGGCCCCTGGACGCTCATTATGCGTCTGGCTGGAGCCAGGCGAATACCCCTCTCTCCTTCTTAGGTTAAGGCTTAGGTTAGGGTTTCCCTTTGGGGGGTGAGGACATCCCACCTTCTACCCCAAAGACCCTCCTCCTTCTCCTTTCTCTGTCTCTCTTAGGTTAAGGTTACCCCTTTGGGGGAGGTCATCCTCCCTTCTCCCCCAAAGCCCCAACCCCCCTTCATTGCAGCTTGGGGGACAACCCCTCCTCTTACTGCATAACCCCCTCCCCCTTTGCAACATTGACTTGTTGCATAACCCCTTCCCCCCTTCATTGCAGCTTGGGGATAACCCCTGCCCCGAGTTTCATAACCCCTCCCCTTTGTTCCATAACTTCTTGCAACATTCCCCCCTTTGCAGCATTGGGCAACATTGCGCCATTGCATTGCACTCTTCCATTTTGCGCCCATCCTACTGGCCTTGCCGATTGTAATGTTTCGTACACTCTATGACATGTTTCAATATCGTTGAGTGTAGAGCCATCAGTTAGTCAGAGGTGCATCGCGGTGTTTCACTGTTCTGTCAGAGGTGCATCGCGGTGTTTCACTGTTCATATTCGTAACTTCTTACCGTGAATAAGTGCAGTCCAGCGAGAAAAAAACCTTAAAAGTTTTTGTGCTATTCAGTGGTAGTGGTAGTATGCATTTGAAGTGAGAATGGAGGCTTATCCAAACAGAGAAATGGCAAACATGCATCTCATGTATGGACTTGCCGAGTGTAATGCGGCCGCAGCAAGACGTCCGTATGCGGAAAGGTTTCCGAATCGCTGTCTGCCAGATAAGAAGACCTGTCAGAGAATAGACGAGCGTCTTGGTGATACAGGATCTTTCAACAAGCGAGTTTCAGATGGTGGTAGACCAATCAGCGCCAGAACTGTTGAGTTGGGGGAGCGGCCGTAAAGGTAAGGTGGATACTTGCTGGAACACATAACGGGCTGTAACTCGGAAACAAAGCAATTTCGGGCAAATATTTATATAAACTTTTTTCATTGTTTTCAGGTCCTGAATCCATCCTGAAACTGCGTCCCATACGTTATGAAACACCCTGTATATATATATATATATATATATATATATATATATATATATATATATATATATATATATATATATAGGGCCCGAAGAAGCTTCGAGATTCGAGTTGCTGTCGAATCGGGAGAGAGGATTCGATTTGATTCGTTAGCTTGGGCTCCGATTCGATATTTTCGAATCTCCATTAAGTCCGGTAAACAACATCAGTGATATCGTTTTGAAGAACACTTTCACAAATAAACACTACTTTTTACTTAGATAATAACTAGCAAAAGGTCGGCGCTACGCGCCGATTATGCCAGATCTGCGGTGCTTCGGCTGAATTGTGGGCCTACGGTGTATTTTATTTTGAACATCGGTAGCCCTTTATCTGGATATCATTCCTATTCCTCTCACCTTGGGCCTCAGTAATTGGGGTGCCTGCGGCCTTCCAGTTACTGGCAAACCAATTATTCATTCAATAAAACTACAGAAAAGAACGCAGCCATGAAAATCTAAAGCTTCACAAATCTTAATACAATGAGCTCGGATTTGAAGCCTAAGATTTTCATGACTGCGTTCATTTCTATAGTTTTATTGACCAAATAACTGAACCGACAGTAATTGGGGGCCCTGCGGCCCGCCAAATCATAGTTTTCATTGTTTCGAGTGCATCAATAATATTGTTATAGTGTTCCATTAGTTGTGATAAGCATGATCTTCCTGACCGGAATCGATGTTGGTTATCATTTTTTTTTTGAGTTTCCCCATTAACCCCACCCCCTCACCCATTACCCCACCCCTCTCCCCATTTACCCCCACCTTCCCCCATTACCCCCAAGGGGGGAAGGGGGCTGGCACCTTGCAAAGGATTTACTTTAAATTTTTTTGGTTACATATATATATCGTATCTATTTTTCTGAGTTTCCCCATTAACCCCACTCCCTCCCCCATTACCCCACCCCTCCCCCATTTTGTGCCAAAATTATGATTAAAAATGAAGAAATGGGAAGAACTGTACCCCTAAAAGGGGGGGAAGGATTTATGTTAGGGAATTTTTTTTTAGCATGGGCACTGCACAATAAAAAGACGCATCGAATGGTGAAAACCGCATTGTTCTACACCAATTGTAGCGACCTGTAGGTGTGCGCAAAAAAACTTATATATATATATATATATATATATACTGCTTCATTTCTGAAATAGTATATTAGACTAGCAAAAGGTCAGCGCTACGCGCCGATTTTGCTAGATCTGCGGTGCTTCGGCTGAATTGTGGGCCTATGGCGTATTTTATTTTGAACATCAGTAGCCCTTTATCTGGATATCATTCCTATTCCTCTCACCTAGGGCCTCAGTAATTGGGGTGCCTGCGGCCCTTCCAGTTACTGGCAAACCAATTATTCATTCACTAAAACTACAGAAAAGAACGCAGCCATGAAAATCTAAAGCTTCACAAATCTTAATACAATGAGCTCGGATTTGAAGCCTAAGATTTTCATGACTGCGTTCATTTCTATAGTTTTATGGCCCGCCAAATCATAGTTTTCATTGTTTCGAGTGCATCAATAATATTGTTATAGTGTTCCATTAGTTGTGATAAGCATGATCTTCCTGACCGGAATTGATGTCGGTTATCATTTTTTTTTCCGAGTTTCCCCATTAACCCCACCCCTCCCCCATTACCCCAACCCTCCCCCATTTTGTGCCAAAATTATGATTAAAAATGAAATGGGAAGAACTGTACCCCTAAGAGGGGGGGGGCAGGATTTATGTTAGGGAATTTTTTTTTAGCATGGGCACTGCACAATAAAAAGACGCATCGAATGGTGAAAACCGCATTGTTCTACACCAATTGTAGCGACCTGTAGATGTGCGCAAAAAAACTGTTACATATATATATATATATATATATATATACATTCAACTGCAAAGAACACGCAGTATAAATAACGTAAAGAACGACGCTTGTATAGGAGATATTCCGCGCAAGACGAGAGAGAGAAAACGGAACAAATGAAAAAATGAAGTAACACCTGGGAATCGAACCCGGGATCTTCCGATTGCCGGTCAGACGCGATACCATTACACCATGGACTTCACTCTTCCAAATGCCGTAATTCTTCTACATACTCGCAGAAACCAATGCCCCAAGGGGCACCTCCCCCATGCCGTAACATTATATACATTCAACTGCAAAGAACACGCAGTATAAATAACGTAAAGAACACGCTTGTATAGGAGATATTCCGCGCAAGACGAGAGAGAGAAACGGAACAAATGAAAAATGAAGTAACCACCTGGGAATCGAACCCGGGATCTTCCGATTGCCGGTCAGACGCGATACCATTACACCATGGACTTCACTCTTCCAAATGCCGTAATTCTTCTACATACTCGCAGAAACCAATGCCCCAAGGGGGCACCTCCCGCATGCCGTAACATTATATACATTCAACTGCAAAGAACACGCAGTATAAATAACGTAAAGAACGACGCTTGTATAGGAGATATTCCGCGTTTTCTCTCTCTCGTCTTGCGCGGAATATCTCCTATACAAGCGTCGTTCTTTACGTTATTTATACTGCGTGTTCTTTGCAGTTGAATGTATATAATGTTACGGCATGCGGAGGTGCCCCCTTGGGGCATTGGTTTCTGCGAGTATGTAGAAGAATTACGGCATTTGGAAGAGTGAAGTCCATGGTGTAATGGTATCGCGTCTGACCGGCAATCGGAAGATCCCGGGTTCGATTCCCAGGTGGTTACTTCATTTTTTCATTTGTTCCGTTTTCTCTCTCTCGTCTTGCGCGGAATATCTCCTATACAAGCGTCGTTCTTTACGTTATTTATACTGCGTGTTCTTTGCAGTTGAATGTATATAATGTTACGGCATGCGGGAGGTGCCCCCTTGGGGCATTGGTTTCTGCGAGTATGTAGAAGAATTACGGCATTTGGAAGAGTGAAGTCCATGGTGTAATGGTATCGCGTCTGACCGGCAATCGGAAGATCCCGGGTTCGATTCCCAGGTGGTTACTTCATTTTTTCATTTGTTCCGTTTTCTCTCTCTCGTCTTGCGCGGAATATCTCCTATACAAGCGTCGTTCTTTACGTTATTTATACTGCGTGTTCTTTGCAGTTGAATGTATATAATGTTACGGCATGCGGGAGGTGCCCCCTTGGGGCATTGGTTTCTGCGAGTATGTAGAAGAATTACGGCATTTGGAAGAGTGAAGTCCATGGTGTAATGGTATCGCGTCTGACCGGCAATCGGAAGATCCCGGGTTCGATTCCCAGGTGGTTACTTCATTTTTTCATTTGTTCCGTTTTCTCTCTCTCGTCTTGCGCGGAATATCTCCTATACAAGCGTCGTTCTTTACGTTATTTATACTGCGTGTTCTTTGCAGTTGAATGTATATAATGTTACGGCATGCGGGAGGTGCCCCCTTGGGGCATGGTTTCTGCGAGTATGTAGAAGAATTACGGCATTTGGAAGAGTGAAGTCCATGGTGTAATGGTATCGCGTCTGACCGGCAATCGGAAGATCCCGGGTTCGATTCCCAGGTGGTTACTTCATTTTTTCATTTGTTCCGTTTTCTCTCTCTCGTCTTGCGCGGAATATCTCCTATACAAGCGTCGTTCTTTACGTTATTTATACTGCGTGTTCTTTGCAGTTGATGATGTATATAATGTTACGGCATGCGGGAGGTGCCCCCTTGGGGCATTGGTTTCTGCGAGTATGTAGAAGAATTACGGCATTTGGAAGAGTGAAGTCCATGGTGTAATGGTATCGTGTCTGACCGGCAATCGGAAGATCCGGGTTCGATTCCCAGGTGGTTACTTCATTTTTTCATTTGTTCCGTTTTCTCTCTCTCGTCTTGCGCGGAATATCTCCTATACAAGCGTCGTTCTTTACGTTATTTATACTGCGTGTTCTTTGCAGTTGAATGTATATAATGTTACGGCATGCGGGAGGTGCCCCTTGGGGCATTGGTTTCTGCGAGTATGTAGAAGAATTACGGCATTTGGAAGAGTGAAGTCCATGGTGTAATGGTATCGCGTCTGACCGGCAATCGGAAGATCCCGGGTTCGATTCCCAGGTGTTACTTCATTTTTTCATTTGTTCCGTTTTCTCTCTCTCGTCTTGCGCGGAATATCTCCTATACAAGCGTCGTTCTTTACGTTATTTATACTGCGTGTTCTTTGCAGTTGAATGTATATAATGTTACGGCATGCGGAAGGTGCCCCCTTGGGGCATTGGTTTCTGCGAGTATGTAGAAGAATTACGGCATTTGGAAGAGTGAAGTCCATGGTGTAATGGTATCGCGTCTGACCGGCAATCGGAAGATCCCGGGTTCGATTCCCAGGTGGTTACTTCATTTTTTCATTTGTTCCGTTTTCTCTCTCTCGTCTTGCGCGGAATATCTCCTATACAAGCGTCGTTCTTTACGTTATTTATACTGCGTGTTCTTTGCAGTTGAATGTATAAATGTTACGGCATGCGGGAGGTGCCCCCTTGGGGCATTGGTTTCTGCGAGTATGTAGAAGAATTACGGCATTTGGAAGAGTGAAGTCCATGGTGTAATGGTATCGCGTCTGACCGGCAATCGGAAGATCCCGGGTTCGATTCCCAGGTGGTTACTTCATTTTTTCATTTGTTCCGTTTTCTCTCTCTCGTCTTGCGCGGAATATCTCCTATACAAGCGTCGTTCTTTACGTTATATATATATATATATATATATATATATATATATATATATATATAAGGCTTCATTTCTGAAATAGTATATTAGATTCAATCTATATACTAAGACCAATCTCTTGTGCAATAACACTTTTATCATACTTTAATACCATTGTTCCTCCTATTGATCAAATACTTATTACATTTGTTTAGGATTTACTTTGTCGTTTGTTCTCAAGAAGATTTAATTAATTTTATGCTTATTACTAATTGTGTGTAGAAACACTCTAATCTATATGCGTAAAGTTGATTCGATTCGAGATTTGATTCGATTTGAATTGTTTGAGATGATTTGATTCGAGATTCGATTCGAAAAAAAATTGATTCGCAGGGCCCTAATATATATATATATATATATATATATATATATATATATATATAATTTAGTGATGTAGCGGATGTCATTTTTTCACATCCGCGGATGCGGATGAGGATGTTTGATCAACATCCGCGGATGCGGATGCGGATGTCTACATTTTCGTTATTTTTTAGGATATATTCGAGATTTGTTGTGTTTAACGTATATAATAAGTTATTATATAGAGAGAGCTGTAGCTATAATGTAGTATAATTGATTAATTGTACAATAATTGCTGTACTTTTCTCTGAACATATAAAATAATATCAAGCATCTAACTAATATAGAAATCAATTAGTGAATTCGTCTGCAAATAAATTCGTTATATTTTGTTGAGTTTCAGCCACAATTAGAAACCATAATTGTGTTACCAGGATGCGGGTCGTGAACCCAACTCAAATGCACCCCACCGACCTCTTTCCCCAACCTCCACCCTTATAGAAAGAGATCTTTAATTAGCTTGATAACTATTTATATTAAGTTTAAAGTTTTATTAGGCATATTTATAAATGAGTAATTAAAATAAAGTAAACTAAGATGTTCATCGTTTAATGTTCAAACTTAATTATAGGAAGGTTATGCTTAAGGAACATTAATTTTTCTGCCTTTTCTGCTGCCAGTATGTTTCTCTTTTCATCATATATTAATCCAACAGTGCTAAATAATCTCTCGCTTGGTACGTTTGTTGGAGGACAGGCTAAATGTTTCCTCGCAAGTTTACTCAAGTATGGATAGATATTCTGCGTATTTTTCCACCAACTAATAGGATTGTCACATGCAGCCAGGCGTTTTTCTTGGTGATAGCTCTCGATCATTTTTACTACATCTTTTGACATCGCGTAGGTCTCGTCATTGCTGCTTGACTCAAGAAACTGAGAGACAGATCCTGTGATAGATTTGCTTGTTGAAGGTGTTGGTTCTGTCACTGAAACTTTTATTCTTTTGGTGGGTGGCGAAGCGACAGATTCAAGAGATTGAAGCTCTTCAACTGCTTTGCCAAGTGATGATTTAACTCGTTCTAATGTACTAGGTGAAAATAACTTAGCTTTGTAACGTGGATCTAAGTAGGTTGCAAGAGAGTAACTTCATACAAGAACAGCCTCTCGTCTTGTTGCTTGCATCACTTTTGCGCACAATGAACTAGTTCTATTAATATAGTAGAATTTGATATTTTCCGCTTATTAATGACGTTTTATCTCAACGGTCCACATCCGCACGACATCCGCAGTCCAAAGTGCGGATGCGGACGCGGATGCGAGAAAATGTGCGGATGTTCCGCGGATGCGGATGTGACCTACATCACTAATATATATATATATATATATATATATATATATATATATACTGTATATATATCGGGCAAACAAAGGAATTTCCTTTCCCCGCCATTCTCAAATAGCATGGAATAAAAAAAACAGCCGTTACAGCTACATGTTGGCATGAAACAGGCCCACAGAAAATACGGATGCTGTGGTATTTCCCGAAGCGTCCACCAGAGGACGTCACCAAGAACTATAAAATGCAGCTTCTTCCCTAATTCTGCCTCACTTTTCGCTTGTCATTTTCTCGTCTTGCTCGCAACCTTCGTCAGCAGCAACACTCTTCACGTCACCCGCTCTCCGGCTTTCGCCGGAGAGCGGCCTGCTATTCCTTCAAGGCTCCGATTTATCATCAAGACCTTCCGCCGTCAGCCTGCAGAAGCACTCCTTCGAAACACAGCGCCGTTCGATCTCAGCCGGTCGCCGTCCTTCAAGCAACCTCTCAACAATACACGACGCGAATCAACACCCGAGGCGACATCCTTCTAACCCTGGTTTAACTCATCCTTCACCTCAAGTCGATCGGCGCCCGTTCAACAAGTCCGCTACCGTTCTCAAGGTCATCCTCGACGTGCGGAATACAGGACGGTCAACTTCAGATCAGGCTCCCACTCTACAAGATCAACCCTTACGTGCGAAACACCGGACGGTCAACGCCAACTCGGGCCTACACACTACAAGGTCAACCTTCAAGTAACTCTTCATCCCGAGAGGTATTTCGACAGTGTCGGTAAGATAATTGTGCCTCTTTCTTTAGCAACTCTCGTGAAGCCTACGGAGCGACTAGGCTATACTAAAGTGTTTCGATAACGTTCAAACTAACTCTCTCGTTAAAACATGCAGTAGGCCTATTCCTAATCGAAGTGTCATTCCAATACAATAATTGTGTATCACCCTGTTATGGTGATACTTCGTATAATTATTAATTGTGCATCAGACTAACTCTCTCATCCAAACCGCAGTAGGCTTATTTCCTATTCCAATTCATAATGTTCTATCCAATACCGTAATTGTATCACTCTGCTATTGCGTTGTTTCATGTAATTCATTTTTACTTTGCATCCGTTTGTTTACGTGATCTTTTACGCATTTTCATTACTAATGGCCTAATCCATTCAGTGCGCCAACGCACTCGCATTTCTTTATATCATTACTAGGCCCATTCCATGTTCTATTTAAGCATATCATTAGCCTACCTAAATTAGTGTTCATCACCCAGTGTAGTACTTAACAATTAATCTGTATAACCATTTCCTCATATGCTAATCCCCAGTTTATCTTAGCATACTATAAATGCCGTTATATAAATGTTAATATATATATATTATAATAAGAGAGCTGTCCGTCTGTCCGTCTGTCTGTCCGTCTGTCCGTCACACTTTTAGAAATTGTGAGAAAAAAATTCAGAAATTGTAAAAAAAATTCAGAAATTGTATTACGGGCGACAATGTGGAGCTCAAGATTTTCATGACTGTGTTCTTTTCTGTAGTTTAGCAATGGGGGAAGGGTGGGGGTGGGGGTAATGGGGGATGGGTGGGGTAATGGGGGAGGGGGTTAGCCCCCAAGTTGTATGAATGGGGGTGAGGAGGTTTTGGGAGATACCAGATTCAGAAATGTTGACACAATGTGAAGCTCAAAATTTTCACGGCTGGGTTCTTTTTTTGTAGTTTAGCCTGTCTAACCGTCAGCGAAGCGGCGGGAACTGTACTAGTTACTATAATTACCGTCATTGCATTTGTTATTCACTGTGAACAAATAACTGATTTTATTTTCTTAACTAAACACAAAACAACAAGGTGATTTTTATAACCTTATTATTTGTTTGGGTGTAATCCAAACTGGTGACCTCGAATCAATTCATATCACTCAGAAGTAATTATATATATATATATATATATATATATATATATAATATATATATATATATATATTGTTTTTTTTTTCTTTTTGTTTTAGCTAAAACAAAAGTGTTTGTTATTTCCTCGCATATATTTTTAACTTGGTAACTGCAGGAAAGCATAACTTTAGGTTTGCATTTTAATTGTGTAAAAGGGTCAATAAGTTGGGGAAAAGGTCGCTCCTCAAAAGCAAACTTCCTTCCTCTCTCGCCATCCAACACCAATTCACTCTTATTTAGGCAAGAATTTTTCAGTTTGAAAACTTTCCAGGGTATTTTTAGTGTGTGTGTGTGTGTGTGTGTGTGTGTGTGTGTGTGTGAATTAGTGTTAACGTTCGAAGAGGAGATGTATGCAGTAAATTTATTTATTTATAAATAAAGAAAATAAGTGAATTATAGGATGAATAATAAAAAGACAATAGTCAAGAAGCTCATCTCCCAACTACGCGAGGGTGAGTGTGCCTTAACGGTCATCTTTAGCCCGAGCAGCCACTGGCAGGGTAAGCGACCAGCTCTACCCAAGCAAAGAATCAGCACTGAAGGGTCCTCCACCGTATCTACTGAGCTGGGGGCACCTCTGAATGGATAATAACTCTTCAGTTTTTAATGCTATGGCACTGAAGCAAGTTTACGATAAAAATTTGACATATATTTATAATTTAATTTATTACTTGAAGAATATATTCATCGTGAAGTATGTTCCCGTTTACATTTGGAAGTAAATCATGCTGAAATGACTCGAATTAGAATTGAGTTTAAGAGAATCAATCAGTTAACCAGAATCTGAAGTATTGCAGTTGAGGGACGAGAGAGCTGCAATTGGAGTAAGTCCAGTGAAATTCAAATAAAAATGTATCTTACAAATTTTTCAAATTCCGGATCACACACACACACACACACACACACATATATATATATATATATATATATGTGTGTGTGTGTGTTATGCGCCATCGACAGATTTGCACTATCGACCGATCGCGCTGCGCTATCACTGGAACCATCGTTCGTACAGGCATCAGTAGATGGCGCAGGCATCGATCGATCCATTGATAGTGCAGCGCGATCGGTCGATAGATTAGTTTTTAGATTGTGACCAGCTTGTGAGATACTTAATTATCTTTTGTTCTGCATGACCAGAAAGTGAGATACTTAATTGTATCCTTTGATCTATGACCAGCTTGTGAGATACTTAATTGCATCCTTTGATCTCTGTGACCAGATTGTGAGATATTTAATTATCCTTTGTTCTGTATGACCAGAAAGTGAGATACTTAATTGCATCCTTTGATCTCTGTGACCGGATTGTGAGATACTTAATTATCCTTTGTTCTGTATGACCAGAAAGTGAGATACTTAATTGCATCCTTTGTTTGTCCTGTATTTGTTCTAGTGATCAGAAAGTGAGTTGATTTCACATCTTTTGGGTCATATGGAAAAACTATACGCACTCACAACATGGTATCATATGTGGTACATTTATTTCATAATTAAATATAAATTATTAATTAATTGAATTAAATATCTATACAAAATTGCCTCGGGATTGGCGACATAGCCTATTGGGAATGAAATAATTGAATTGCCATATGTACAAGGAACCTGTATGTATGAATCAGCCCCACATAGCAACAAGAAAACCCAATTTATTGTTTAGTCTACCAAAAGGTAGTAGACACAACAAAATCTTGCTAGATCGGCAAATAATAATGAAAATACAAGCGAACCAAGGAACGGCTCTCAGGGCTGTTTATTCCAAGCAAACGCTTTAAACTGGGAAAACGTGTCTAAATTTTCCCTCAAGTCCTGAGTGAATTCCTTATAATATAAAACCTAATGACTATAAAAGGATAGGCCTATTCCTTCAGGGGTTTATATAGTGACTGCCTATATTAATTACCTTAAGTAAATTCGCCGCGTAACCCCATCGTGGCGGCCCTACACCGAAAATGACCGTCACGCCCTACATCGAAACAAACAAAGACCCAGCAAAAATAAGGTGAGCAATTTCAGTTTTTCATTAACATAAGCTTTCCCAACTCCCGATGCTAGAATTACCGTAATCAATATAAATATAAAGAGGTCCTTTAAAGACCTACATATTATAACTCTCTAACGAAAAAGCATAGGGCTTTTGTCGGTAACCCTCCACTGAATCTGTTGGAAATTTCCAACGGATGAGGGCACAGGCAATCAACCCATAGCCCTATATAGTTTTTTCAATGGTGGCCCTGTGTATGGGGAACTAACCCCTCTAAAATTTACACTGACACACGCAGTGGCTAGGCTTAACTCAGTAGGCCTAACCCAATTTCAACCGTAACCCCACTATAGTTTTTTCATATGGTGGCCTAAGCAACTGGGAACCGATTCCTTTACCTTTACACTAATCGAAAACAAAGGCTTGTTCATTTAACAGGCATAACTTATTTTAGGTCCTAAAAATAATAGGCCCGCAACATTAAGCCTATTTAATAGGTCCTACTCTTCAAATTCAAAACTAAGCCTTGTTAATTTAACAGGCTTAACTCATTTGAGGTCCTATAAAATAATAGGCCCAAACATAAGCCTACTTGGTAGGCCCAACAAATAGGCCTATTTAGTAGGCCCACCTAACTTTACCTTACATAATAGGCCTACCTCTTAAAGTAGGCCTTACTCTTTACACTCAAGGCCTATCCTAACTAAAAACATTGTGAATTTTTAATTTAACCTGTGGCGCAGGTTATATAAAAAACTTATTACTGTACAGTAATTTAACTTGCTCAACATCATAAAAATTAAACTCAGAACTTTAACACTAACAACAATTATGGAAGACTTGGACAAAAGGGTAAGAAACACAGACCTTGGGGCTACGGCACCATCTCAAAATCACAAAAAATTAATGAGGAAAAAATCAGCACGTAAAGGTGTCATCACCAAACTGTACAATGATTTCAAACAAAAGGAACCTACAAGATATGATCTTGAAACAACATTAAATTCTATTACTCGTTACAAACAAGAATTTTCATACTAGATGAAGACATAATTACAGAAATTGATGACACAATTGAACTAACAGATGATGAGTATTCTACTCTCCTACTTGACAATGAAAATTACATTACAAAAATTAACAACTATATTTCTGAAATTCAAAACCAACTTGATGAGTGCAAAAAAGAAGACACATACGAAAGCTTCTTAGAAGCTACAAGAAATGCTTCATTTAGCCCTCCCAATGTGGCTGAGGGCAATGAACTAAAATCAAAATTGCCTACACTTGCAGTACCCACTTTTGAGGGTGACAGAGCCAAATTTCAATCTTTTATTGAAAAATTTCATAGCCTTATAGGTAATAAAAACTACATTACAGATGTTGATAAATTTAGTTATTTAGTGAACTATCTGAAAGGCCCAGCCTTAAGATTAGTGGAATCACTACCAGCCATAGGTGCTTCTTATTCTGTAGCAATAGAATTACTTAACAGAAATTACATGAATAAGGATGAAATTATACATGATTTGGCTCTTAAAGTAATGAACATGCGAACCCCAAAAGACAACTATGGTGACCTCTTTGATTTTTACTGTGAGTTTGAATGTCTCATGGGACAACTTAAAAACAATAATTTAAACATTGCAGAAACAGCTTGGATCATTCAAGCTGTTGTTTTTGAAAAGCTCCCTTCTAAAGTCAAAGAGATATTTCATCAGAGGACAACTGACATATACCCTAGCCTTAATAAACTAAGAGAAGATTTCCCAACTGTACTAGCACTTTACAAATCAAGTTACACACACCCAAAATTTAACACAGAACAAGAAAAAACCAACAATGCAGAAAACCAAAAACCTAACAAAAGATTTCAACACTTACCAGTTACATCAAAACACAACCGCAAAACTCAATTTGCAGAAAATAAAGTGACAGAAAAAGACTCAAAGACTCCTACTCTGCAAAACTTTAATGTAGCTACTTTTGAGTATAATCCCACCATGCAAATTTTGTTTTAGCAGTGAACATAATTCTACAAATTGTCCCAAATACAAAGACTTTACAGCAAGGTCAAAACGTTGTGAACAACTAAACTTATGCAAAAAATGCACTGGATCAGGGCACCAAAAGTCAAATTGCAAATCAAATTTGATATACAATTGTAAGTTTTGCAACAGTTTTGACCATGTTACCCCTATGTGTAATACACACACAGACATTGGAAAAACTGACAAACATTATGAACAAACACCCAAATCAAACCAAAACAAACAGAAACAAACCAAAAATGCTATGAATGGACATATCAGTTCATCTAGCATTAACCACAATTCAAAAATTCTTTTACCAACCACAACTTTGGAAATCCAAAACAAAAGAGGACAAATAGTACAGGTTAGGTGTCTTTTAGATACCTGCTCACAACAAACATTTGTAACTAAACAACTGATAGAAAAATTGGGACTTCAAAACCAACAAGGAGATGAAGATCTCTCTATTTCATCATTTATCAATAAAAACCCAGTACAAGCCAGTTTTAAAACTGCAAATATAACTTTAACTCTTGATGAAACATTTGAAACCCTTAAGGTTGTTGTTGTGGACAAAGTAGAACAAGAAAAAATACAAATAGCTGGGTTAAAACAAGCTTTGCTCCAACTTCAAAATAAATACACGATAGCTGATAAAACCCTTAATGCAGATGTAGTTGATGATATACATATGCTCATGGGGGCTGACTATCTTCATCTGGTCCATAGAGGCATCATTAAAATTGGAGATGGAATAGCCATACAAACTCCCACAGGTATTGCTCTTTTGGGTGACATAACTAAATACCATCTTACTACTGACACAGAAAACACAGAACATGAACAAAATTTACGCAAAACAAAATCACCACAGTCACAAATTTCTGACTATGTGACAAACTCGAACTACAAAAACACTGTCATAATCCCACATCATTTGAATGAAAATGATTCCACATTGGATGAAGGGTTACAGCAGTTATGACTATTAGAATCAGTTGGCATAAAGGACAGTACTATTACACATGAAGACCAATTGATGACAGAACAATTTAAGGATACATTACAACACAGAGACAATCAATACTATGTGGAGCTGCCTTGGAAAACACCTTGTCCAGAAATAATGGACAATTTGAAAGTAGCTAAGGCACATCTGTATAAAAATTACAGAAAACTAAAAAATGACAATCTTTTAGAACAATACAACAACATATTCAAGGAACAAATAGAAAGGGGCTTCATTGAAGAAGTTACTGATGAACCCTTTAAAAAACGAGGTTGTCATTATTTAACACACAGGGGAGTTTACAGAGAAGACTCATCCACAACTAAACTAAGAGTAGTATACAACTGTAGTTTAAAAGACACAAATTCTGTTAGTTTAAATGATTGTCTCATGGAAGGCCCAAACCTTGTCTCAGATCTTGTAAAAATTCTCCTTTGCTTCCGTTTAGACAATTATGCAGTACAAAGTGACATAGAAAAAGCATTCCTCTGTATAAATTTGAAGCTTGAGTATGATAAAAATCATCTCAGGTTTTTGTGGTTGAATGATCCACATGACCTTAACAAAGGTTTCAAAACCTACAGATTTAAAGTAATTATTTTTGGAGCAAATTGCTCTCCAAGTATTCTTGCTTTAACAATTAGAAACCACCTAAACTTATTTCAAGAGGACTTAACAGTTCAGTTTTTAAAACAAAACTTTTATGTGGATAACCTCATTGGTTCCACTGTAACTGAAGAGGAATTGCTTGAAATTTACCAAATGTCACAACCCATAATGAAGCAAGGAAATTTTGGATTGAGAGAATGGGTTTCTAATTCTCCTAAATTAAATGAACAAATAACAAAAGACAACAATGGGAACATTGAACCAAACAATTACACGAAAACACTTGGAATGCTTTGGTTTTTAAAACAGAATTCTGAACACGATGACACTCTTTGCACGAAGAGTTATAACTTAAATCCAAATGCCAATACAAAAAGACAAGTGCTTTCAGAATCATCCAAAATTTTTGACCCCATTGGATTATATTTACCAGCAACCATAAGATCCAAAATCCTTTTGCAAGACTTATGGAAAAAGAAAATTGATTGGGATGAACCACTTTCAGTGGAAGACCAACTTCATTGGAAAAAATTAGCCACAGACTTGAACAAAGTTCAAGACATCTACGTACCAAGATGTGCTGGCTACAGATTGAAATCGCAAACACTACACATTTTTACAGATGCCAGCACACAAGCTTATGGGTGTTGTGCCTATTTAACAAGTGAAAATGAAAGTAACTTGGTTTATTCAAAGGCAAAAGTGGCACCCTTAAACCAAAAGAAAACTGTACCACAACTTGAATTATTAGCTGTCTCATTGGGAGTTAAAACAGCAAACTTTCTTTCACAAGTGTATAAAGAAGTTGACATAACAAACATTTACTTATGGACAGACAGTCAAATTTGTCTAACATGGGTGACCAACACAGATACAACTTCTTGCAAAAATATATTTGTGAAAAACAGACTAACAGAAATCAAAACTGCAAACACAAACCTTGGTATCAAATTTAGGTACATAAAAACAAAGGAGAATCCTGCAGACTTTTTGACAAGAGGGCTCTCTTACAAGCTGTTGAAAACAAATAAAATCTGGTATGAAGGGCCCGAATGGCTAACATGTGAGGATCTTTGGCCAGCCAAAGTAGTTAACCTCACACTCAACTCTACAACAACTGAAAAGATCACTGAGGACAAACCTATATTTGACTATCACCTTTATTCAGACCTAAACAAACTCTTGAGAATTACAGTCTATTGCTGCAAGTTTGTCAATAGCTACCTTCTCAAACACTGTCCTCAGAAAGCCTTTTCTAACTTAACAGAAACTGCAACAAAATACTGGCTCAAACAGATACAAGCTTCAGAATTTGACAAGGAGTTGAAGTATCTTAGGTCCAGTAGCACATTAAACAAAGGTATTCCTTCACTTGTCATGGATCTAAATCTGTACCTGGATACAGAGGGTCTGATAAGGTGTAAAGGAAGGCTTAACAAGTCAACTTTGACTTACAACTCTAAGCACCCAATTCTTCTTCCAAGGAGAAATCACTTCACAAAACTCATCATCAGGGATACCCACAACAAAATACACCACATGGGAGTCCCACAAACCCTGACAGAGCTGAGAAAACTTACTGGCTACCAAAGGGTAGAACTGAAACAAAGAAAATTTTAAACACATGCATTCCTTGTAAACGTATCCATTCACGACCCTTTAAGACCCCAAGCCCTCCAGACCTACCTGTGGAACGAGTAACATTTACTCGGCCATTTGAAACCACGGGTATTGACTACACTGGAGCGGTAAATGTGAGTTTTGGAGACAAAATGGATTCAAAGGAATACAAAGTGTACATTGTACTCTTCACCTGTGCTGCCACACGTGCCATATGTCTAGACATAGTAGAAGATCTGACAGCAGAAGCTTTTATTGCTGCTTTCAGACGATTTTGTGCACACAATTCTGTACCCAAAACTATATGGTCAGACAATGCCACATACTTCAAATCTGGTGAAAGAATTATTCATCAGATTTGTGACAGTGAAACAGTACAAACTCATTTAACCAAACACAACATAACCTGGAAGTACATTCCTGTTAATACACCATGGTATGGTTCAATTTGGGAAAGAAACATACAAACTGTAAAGAACTGCCTTAAAAAGACTATTGGGACAAAACATCTACAACTTTTTGAACTCATGACTATTCTGTCAGAAATTGAAAATGTTGTCAACAACAGACCATTAACTTATGTGGGAGATGGTATTAATGAGCCAGAACCTCTCACACCAAACCACCTAATTAAGGGAGAAACAGTAAACATGTTACCAGAATCTGAACATAACAGTACAGAGGATCCAGATTGGGAAATAGGACACAAAGAACTCAACACAAAATACAACATTTGACACAAATCAAGACTCAATTTATAACAAAATGGAGAGAAGAATACTTAACAAGTCTTAGAGAAAGACATAAACAATTAACAAAACAAAGTTGGAATGATTCAGTCAAAATTGGGGACATTGTGTTGATACATGACAAGACACCAAGACAACATTGGTCAATGGGAAAAGTCTTGGAACTCAAAACTGGTGAAGACGAAGTTACCAGGGTTGTAAAACTGAAAACAGCAACTGGTGAAACCACCAGAGATATCACATTACTATATCCTTTGGAGTGTGGGGCTAAATTAGAACCATTACCCCAAAGGATGGATCAGGATACTATTGGGGAGGAATCTCTCAATGTGCCTGATGTAACTCAGACTAAACCAGACAGGCCTCAAAGAAAGACTGCTTTGAAAGCCAGAAAACTTTTACAAGAAAAAATTAAGACTGGTGACTTATAAAACTTACACAAACTGAGCAAAGTTAAAATGCTTAATAACTTTACTTTAATCCCATAAATTTCCTATACCTAAAGGGAGTCAAACTGATTGACATAACTTTAACTAAACTTGAGAAGTTGGCCTCTTGAACTTTCATATTTGAATAGGTCTTGAGTAACCTCTCTTCCTAAATTTCTACTTCATTCTTTTGATCCATTTACATGTTTTACACAGTTTGTCAAAAAATTTTGATCTATAACATACAAATTTTTCTCCGGCCCCCCCCAGTATATGGAAAAACTATACGCGCTCACAACATGGTATCATATGTGGTACATTTATTTCATAATTAAATATAAATTATTAATTAATTGAATTAAATATCTATACAAAATTGCCTCGGGATTGGCGACATAGCCTATTGGGAATGAAATAATTGAATTGCCATACGTACAAAGAACCTGTATGTATGAATCAGCCCCACATAGCAACAAGAAAACCCAATTTATTGTTTAGTCTACCAAAAGAAGTAGACACAACAAAATCTTGCTAGATCGGCAAATAATAATGAAAATACAAGCGAACCAAGGAACGGCTCTCAGGGCTGTTTATTCCAAGCAAACGCTTTAAACTGGGAAAACGTGTCTAAATTTTCCCTCAAGTCCTGAGTGAATTCCTTATAATATAAAACCTAATGACTATAAAAGGATAGGCCTATTCCTTCAGGGGTTTATATAGTGACTGCCTATATTAATTACCTTAAGTAAATTCGCCGCGTAACCCCATCGTGGCGGCCCTACACCGAAAATGACCGTCACGCCCTACATCGAAACAAACAAAGACCCAGCAAAAATAAGGTGAGCAATTTCAGTTTTTCATTAACATAAGCTTTCCCAACTCCCGATGCTAGAATTACCGTAATCAATATAACTATAAAGAGGTCCTTTAAAGACCTACATATTCATAACTCTCTAACGAAAAAGCATAGGGCTTTTGTCGATAACCCTCCACTGAAATCTGTTGGAAATTTCCAACGGATGAGGGCACAGGCAATCAACCCATAGCCCTAAATAGTTTTTTCAAAGGTCATTTTCATTGGTTGCTGGCCCATCACTGGCCTATAAAATGGGTCCTCTTTCTCCTGTTTGTCTTACACTTCCCATTGAGTGATAGACGATACAACATGGATGATAACTTCAGACGACGTATGCAGGAAATAGCCGACAACCAAGCAGCTTCACCAAAGAGTCCAGCGATAAGCCAAGAAAGGTACGATGCTATACGGAACCACCTCTTCGACAGAAGTAAAAAGGTTGACCCACACTTCAAGCACTGGGTGAAGACTAGGAAGTTTGAGATTGTGGACCTTCCAGGACTTGGCCTACAGCCAATTATTCGAAGCAACAATTATTCGAAATAATAAGTTTAAATATAGGTTTAATAAAATAAATAAGTTTAAAAATTTAAAAACTAATTCATTAATTACGACTTGGCAACTTTGTAACCAACTCGTAAAGTCGTAATTAAAGAAGACTACAGATTAAATATTTAGTTAACTAACAGCTTTGAAAGGGTGCAGCAAGATTTACCGAGGACCAATAATGCTGTTGAAGGATGGCATCGGGCTTTTTTACAAGTGTCATCACATCATCCAAGTATTTGGAAATTTCTGGAAGCGTTGAAAAGGGAGCAAGATTTTAATGAAATTAAAATTGAGAAAGCACTAAATGGTATAGAATTCCACATAACTAGGAAAAAATATCGTGACACTGCAAAACGTTTAAAAACTTTAAGCGAATCCTTCGAAAATTACGCTAATGTGGTAGACTATTTACGTGCAGTTGCTCATAACTTGAGACTCTAGTCCTTAAGCTTAAATTTTTAGGATAATCTTTTTTTTTTTTCCACGCTAATGTGGTAGACTATTTTTAGGATATTCTTTTATTTTTTCCACGCTAATGTGGTAGACTATTTTTAGGATAATCTTTTATTTTTTCCACGCTAATGTGGTAGACTATTTTTAGGATAATCTTTTATTTTTTTCCACGCTAATGTGGTAGACTATTTACGTGCAGTTGCTCATAATTTGCGACTCCAGCCTAGGTCTGGATTCGTTTTAAATTTGTTTCTATTTAATAAAATTTTTAGGATAATAATCTTTTATTTTTTATTTTTTTAAACTTATTTATTTTATTAAACCTATATTTAAACTTATTATTTCGAATAATTGTTGCTTCGAATAATTGTTGAATCGAATAATTGTTTTTCGAATAATTGTTTTCGAACAATTTTCCGGATACGCAAATGACCACCAGAAGAACCAGTTGAGGGGATATAGTATATGGAGTTCATGCTGAGGAACTGAAACACAGCGGCTACAAGAAAGTGATGGACTATCTGCAGAGACATTACTTCGGCATAACACGTGGATTCATCCAAGAGTTTTGCAAGCATTGTCCCGTGTGCCAGCTGAGTCAGCCCCAAGTCACAAGACCCCCTCTCAGACCGATAATTCACAAGGACTTTCTTGAAAGGGTGCAAGTCGACCTAATCGATATGCGGCATTCACCAGACAAGGATTTCAATTATATAGGACATTTCATGGACCACTTCTCCAAGTTCCATGTGCTTTTCCCACTGAAAAGAAAGACGGCAGAAGTTTCGATGCTGCTCGAAGAGAGAGTGCTGGCCTACTTCGGACCCTTCCACTCAGATAACGGCAGAGAATTCATCAACCAACTGATCAAAGCGATGTTCGAGAGGTGGGGAGGTGACACTACGTTTATTAACGGCCGAGCGCGGCATTCCCAATCGCAGGGTTTAGTCGAGAGAGGAAATAGAACCGTCGAGAGAAAAATAGCCTCAATGAAGAAAGACGAGAACCTGGAAGGAGACAAGACGGGTTATCCTTGGGCTTCATGGCTACCCCGCATCATGTTCTCTATGAACAATGCCCGCCAGGAGACCATTAAGGATGCCCCCTATCACGTTGTATTCGGGAGGAGTGTCCCTGCTGCACTATTTCCGGGCGCCAAGGAGAACTGCATCAACGAAGAATGCCTTGGGGATACATGTACTGAAGCCACTGTAACTCAAGCGAAACCCGTTCCTGCACCCCGCCAAACCAAAGTGCGACCTATTCCGTCACCGCGCTTGAAGACGACGTCATCAAGCATTCAAGAGGCTCCCGATGTACGACCAGACGATGACGAGTTGCCAGACGACGACCCGCCAGCCGCACCAAGACAAGATTCCAGATGACGACCAGTTGCCTGACCTCGACCCGCCAGCCGCACCAAGACAAGAGGACATCAAAGACAAGATTCCAGATGACGACCAGTTGCCTGATCTCGACCCGCCAGCCACACCAAGACAAGAGGACATCAAAGACAAGATTCCAGATGACGACCAGCATGACCAGTTGCCTGACCTTGACCCCCCAGCCGCACCAAGACAAGAGGACATCAAAGACAAGATTCCAGATGACGACCAGCATGACCAGTTGTCTGACCTCGACCCCCCAGCCGCACCAAGACCAGAGGACATGAAAGACAAGATTCCGGATAGATGACAACCAGCATGACCAGTTGCCTGACCTCGACCCTCCAGCCGCACCAACGGAACCTGAAGCCGAAACTCGCCACACTTTCATTCGCAAACGGGCCCTGGACTACACCTACGTCTCAGCTGCTAGGATGTTCGAGTTTTACGACAGAAGAAAAGGAATCAAGGTGAGAGAGTTTTCGATGGGAGATCGGGTCAGTGTTGCCGTTCCGAAATTAGATCGCTCGGCAACGGACTTACCTCGGATACCATGTGTCGTAAGCCAGGTCCATGGCAAGAAGGTTAAGACCTATTCCCTTGGTACAGAATATGGAACTTTGGCCACAAAATTCACGGGTGGAGACCTTCAGGACTATACTGGTGATGTTGTCGCGACGGACGCCAATGTCATTTCTCTTCGTGAAGCCGCCCAAAAGTTCCACTCAGAAAATAAGTTCGTTAAAACCCATTGCAACTGCAAGAGAGGTTGCAAGACTGAGAAGTGCACCTGTCGGGCCAATAAAATAAGATGTTCTACCAACTGCCACCCGATCTCTACGTGTACCAACAAGTGTTCCCCGGATAAGAAAGACAGACATTCTTCACAGTCGCTACTTCAGAGAAAAGACTGGATGAGTGACCGTCACATGGGGGCAGCAAGTAAACTGTTAAAGACGTTATTCCCCCTCGCCGGCGGATTACAGGACACCCTTCTTCAACAGAACATGTCCTTTGACATTCCCACCGAGGAATTCGTGCAGTTCATTCACGTTGTGGGGAACCACTGGGTTACGATATCGAGCCTCAATCGAACCGACGAGAGCACGATACGTATTTACGATTCTATGCGCCAGAAGCCAAGTTCCGACACCATCCGTACCATCGCCAGATATCGCCACTGCCCAGAGGAAAAACTCGTCCTCAAAGTTATGAATGTGGACCATCAGCCTAACTCAAACGACTGTGGACTGTACGCTATGGCATTTGCGACGTCACTTCTGTTTGGAGAGGACCCCACAGAGCTGAAATATGATCCGTCGTTGCGCAAGCATTTCGGAAAATGTGTCGACAATGATAGGATTACGCTCCATCTACCGTCGAGTACCGTCGTCCGAAAGTTTTCCACGAAAAGGAAACGAGGATCTACTGCAACTGCCGCTGCCCAGATGACGGCAAATTAATGATCGAATGTAACGAGTGCCAAGAGTGGTACCATGCCGCATGATGTGCGAAGGTGACAGCCAAAACGTCCAAGACTAAGAGATGGAAATGCGAGTTATGTTTCGGAATTGCCTGAACTGTCTGATTGTGCAATTGTATTTTAACTGACCATTCTTATTGGTATGGTTGCGCTGAATGAATAACTTGTGTTGTTTTAAATTTTTATATTTTACATAATTTACATTTTAAAAGATGAAATGAAAATAAATACTTGCCCTCATTCACTTATACATGTATACCCATTCTCCATGTTCATGCAATATGCAAATAAATACAATGTACTTGTGCTCATTCACATTGAGATGCATGGTTTTCCGAAATTGTGTTTTTGTATGGTTGTGCTGATTGTAAATAACTTGTGTCGTTTTAAATGTTTTATGTATTTAATTTTAAAAGATGATATAAAATAAAAGTACTTGCCTTCATTCAACCTCATTATAAACATTACACTGATACGAAGACATAGCACTAAAAAGGCAGAAACAATTAGAAAAAAAGGAGGTGCACACTAGAGATTAGAGTGGTAGGTAGGGTTACATCCGACACCAGACAAACATTACACTGATACGAAGACATGGCACTAAAGAGGCAGAAACAATTAGAAAAAAAGGAGGTTTTTCTAAATATTTCGGAGTATTTCCTACAAACAATCCTTACCATTTCTCCCTCCCCTCCTGACGCAAATCGACCGACGCGACGGCGTTGCGCTATCTAGCGATGATACGCATCCATTGATGGCGCAAAACGATGCCTGCACAAACGATGGATCCATTGATAGCGCAGCGCGATCGGTCGATAGCGCAAATCTACCGATGGCGCATAACATATATATATATATATATATATATATATATATATAACGGGTCCGCCAAAAAAAACATGCGCTTGATTATAACCTAATAAGTCAAAATGTGTTTGGATGATTTGTACAAAATTTACAGACAATAATTACCATTGAATTTTATATAAGCCAGCCAATTTTTATAACTGAATGATTAACTTTGGTTGTTTAATATTAACTTGATTTTTTAGTTCCATAAATCGATGTGCACATTGAAATAATTTTTCTCTTTTTTTCAGATAAAAAAAATTACTGTAGATATCCTTCAAATGCCATTCTCTGATGAAGAGAAAATAATTATTAAGTATTATAGGTTTAATAGGGGGTATGGAAGGCACAAAATATTGGCGGGATTCCCCAATAAAGGATGGACACTGGGCGGACTGGATACGTTGCTGAAAAAAATTTGATGCGACAGGCAGTACTGTTAGAAAAAAAGGTAGTGGTCGTCCAAGGAGTGTTAGAACGAAAGAAAACAGTGAAGAAGTTTCTTTCCGAATTCTTAGCCAAGAAGATAAGCCAGGCACTCACGAGACTCCAGCGCAGATTTCAAAGTCGATTGGAATATCAGAAACTAGTGTAAGGCGAATTGTAAAAGAAGACCTCGGACTTAGACCATACAAACGTGTACGTGGACAGAAAATCAGCACCACAGACCAAGAAAAAGAGTCATAAATGCAAAAAAAAATGCTTAGGCGCATCACAGTTATGAAAACAAGTCAAACATTTTTTACCGATGAAAAAATATTCACTGTAGAACCACCAATGAACTCTCAGAACAACAGAGTATACTCAGAATCCCATCAATTAAAGAATCGAATTTCGGACGAAAGACTGTACGCAACAAGGAGCCACTTTTCTAAAAGTATTATGGAGTCTGTCGGTGTTTCCAAGTTGGAAAAAACATCTCTTCATTTCGTTGAGCCCGGTGTGAAAGTTAATGGCGAATATTATCGAAATGTTCTTTCAGCAAGCATGATTCCAGAGATACGTGCTTTGGCAAGTGGAGGTCATTTTGTTTTTCAACAGGATGGAGCAAGGGCACATACGGCAAAAGACACTGTTGCTTATTTAAATGAACGTGTTCCCAAATTTACTGAACCGGAGAAGTGGTCTCCGAACAGTCCCGATTTGAATCCTGTTGATTAATTATGGGATCTGGAGAAACTTGTCAGAACGAGTTTATCGCGGTAAGAAAATCAGAAATGTTAACCACCTGAGAGATGTTCTGATTGAACAATGGGCCGAATTCCCACAAGACCAGATTGATTCAGCAGTAGATCAATTTAGACCAAGACTTCGAAAAGTAATAGAAATTGAAGAAAAACATACTGAACGGTATTTTTAGTTTGATATTTTAATAACAATTTTATATGAAAGGAATTTTTGGTTGTATAATAAAGAAATTTCGAGTATTTACGGTATCTTTACATTCTATTTTTGTTTACGTGCTAAAATGAGGTCTATTCAGCTACTGTGCTAAAAATTTAAAGAAATGTTGTCAGATAACGTTATTTTATTTTGTTAAAGTTTTATCAAACGTCAAAAGAGAAATTATTGAGTTTAAAAGGAAAAGTACGGACGCATGGGTTGTTTTTGGTGGACCCTATATATATAATATATATATATGTATATATATACACACGAGGTCTGTTCAAAAGGTATCCGGACAGGGTGTTTATTTTTAGATAAGGTCACGCTTGGAGTTGTGACTGTGCTAAACATGTCTCTGCATGTCGAGACAAGTTTAATGATAGGATTGCAATTCATTGTGTAGCGTCAGTGTGGTGAGCCGATAAAGTTAAGCGTGTTTTGTTTCGTGGCAATTTCTTACGATGTCGGAGAGTACCGAGTAGACATGGGGTAATCGTAATCTGTAATCGCAATCGATTACAATCAATTAAATTTTTTAAGTAATCGTAATCGATTACATTAATTTCTTGTGCAATGTAATCGTAATCGATTACATTAATAATGTAATCGCAATCATGATTACTTTTATGATTACTTTAGTAATTAATATATAATTTTGTCAATAGTGAATTATAATTATCTTTCTTTATCTTTCTTTTGATTATTTTATTTGAGATATGGCAACAGTTGTGTTGACCGTTTTTTGGGCACTTAGACATTAAATTGTCATTTAACTTCAAATTAAATGGTCATTTAATTTTGCAATGAAAAGCAATCTGTATTTTTATCTTTAATATTCAGAATAAACTATTACATATATTGAACCTATGAGCATATTTGAAAAAAAAATTACACTTTATTTAATATTTTTTAGTAAAACTTTAGCAATTTTCATTAACTTTATCAGTAGGGGTAATTTCATCATGCTAAATTTTGATGACCATTTAACCCAGTGATGCACAAACCCTGGCCCGCGGGCCAAATGTGTCCCCCACGAGTCTTTTCAGTGGCCCCACGGGTCTTTTCAATTCAATGAAAAAGTTAGAATATAAAAATGACCCAATTTATGACTTAGATGAAAAGTAAGTAGGCTAATAATACATTTAGTTATTTTCTTCGCTTGGCCCTCACATCAAAAAAGTTTGTGCACCACTGATTTAACCCATATGTAAAGAGCCTAAAATGCATTAGCAAGTTCATATTGAACTTCCATTATAAAAATTCTATACATGATATCAATTCACATTGCCACTGAGCCGTAATTGTAATAAGGCAAAAAATATATACTCTATATAAATACTTCTTCACTTCTCTTAACGCAATTTCTATGGTATTCGGATTATTTTCGGCACTGGTTATTCCATCCAAACCAAACATTTGTATGGCTCAGTGCGTTCAGAAATTACACTGGTATGCAACATATCTGATGTTTCAACATACATAACTGTTTTTTGTCAATTCAGGTGTGCTGAATCCAAATATCACATCCATTTTTTTTCTCATCACGTACAGTTTTCTGGTAAATACCTACCTATCACCCATTTTGTATGAAACGGGAAGGCTCGGAAGAAATGCAGCACGAGAAGCGAGCAAACAAACGACGTTTTTCTCCTACTAATCAATCATGACTGATCTATTATGTATCAATTAAGTATCAAAGATGAATTTACTTTGTAATGTATTGTCTTTGTATTTCTTATAATTTTGTACTCTTGAAAATTTAGTTGTTTAATACATACTATGAATATATCTGATTAATATTTTGCGAAAATTCCTGACGTGATACATAAAAATGGTTGTGAAATTTGAAATCAGTATGACAAAATTGTATACGATCACGTAATAGAAATAAAATATCTCTTACTTTGGTTTGAAATGCAGACTTCTTGTTAACTACTTTGTTGGTAAAGTCCCTTTAGAATTACTTGAGCATAAAAAGTGTCGCAGTACGGAATTATACGAGTATGCTCGTCCACCTACAGCAGACGGCAGGACCAGTATAAAAGCTTCTACGGCACTCATGAATGAATGCTTAGAATTACAACCGTGGGAAAAATATAGTGAATTTGAAGTTCAAAAATCGGCTGGAAAAGTGATGATGACTATTTTTTAGGGGTGTCCGGCGAATTTGTCTACAACAATTTGTCTAAAGATACAATTCATCTACAACAATTTGTCTACAACAATTTATCTACAAATACAATTTATCTACAATAATTTGTCACCAGATACAATTTGTCTAGAGAGGAAAATGAAAGCTATTTGATGTTAATTATTATTAATTTTTTCAAAAAAATGAAAAATTTGTTTCTGCAATCGGTTTTCTTGAGAAATGATAAAGAAAAATGTTATTGGATATTGAATAAATTTATTTACTGAAACGACGCAATACACTCCAACATCTTTTTGAATAAGTCCGAGCTGGTGTGGCGCTTACGCCATACAAATTCACAAAAAATGACAAGAATTAGTGCGATATCTTGAAAAAAACAATAGTATAAGAAACTCGATTAGGTCAGGTTAGGTTAGGTCAGGTTAGGTCAGGTTTCTCAAGAAAACCGATTGCAGAAACAAAATCAGGGTCATCGACTGCCCTTGTTTTCAATTTCGTAGGAAAATCGAGAGCAGTCCATGAAACATACTAGGTCCAATATTAGTAATAGTTTCTCTAGACAAATTGTATCTGTAGACAAATTATTGTAGATAAATTGTATCTGTAGACTAATTGTTGTAGACAAATTGTTGTAGATGAATTGTATTTTTAGACAAATTGTTGTAGACAAATTCGCCTAAAACCTTTTTTAGGGTATCAGTGGTGTTGTTCTCGAAGACTTTACGGAAAGAGGGGCAGCACTCAACTCCGCACGTTATATTGAAACTCTGAAGAAGTTGAAAAAACGGATCAGGAGGGTTCGCACCCACAAAAACGCAGTCATTGTTCACCATAACAACGCACGGCCTGCAACACCACTCGTGTTCCTTAGGTCTTTGGGCAGCTGATTAAACAGTTTTGGTCCTCTCACAAGAAAACTATTTTCTTTCAAGGTTTAGGATGCTCCCTGTCTAGCTTTTAATTTGGGAACACGACACAGTCTTCCTTTTCTACTTTCCAGTTGTTTGGGGAGTTGCAGGGTTCAGAGTAAGATTAGGGACTAGTTTCTCCATTATTTTCCAAATGTAAATAATGGTGTATCTCTCTCTCCTCCTTTCCAGGAAATATAGATAACCTTTCCCAGTAGTTTAGTTCTTTGCACCCATTGGTCTTGGCTGTGAAGCTTCTCTGAATCCCTTCTAGTTGTCTAATGTCTTCTCTATATCTGGGCATGTTAGGACCGAGCAGTATTCCAATTTGGGTATGATCAGTGTTTTCAGTAGAGGAATCATTATATTCCTATCCCTTCATTTAAAGGTTTTCAGTATCTGCCCAGTTATTCTCTTTGCTCTGTTTACTGCTATCTTATTTTGTGTTTCAAATTTCGTATCATCAGTCAATACAACCCCTAAATCTTTTGCTCTAGAATTTCTCTGAATTTCCTGTTCATTTGGGGTATAATATTCCATGGATTTTATGTCCTTTCTTTTTCCGTACCGTAACAGCTGAAATTTCTTAGTGTTAAATTTCATATTGTTGTCTTCCGTCTACTTGTAGATTCTGTTCATGTCTGTTTGTAGAGATCCTATATCTTCTGGTTTCTCATTTTACTACTGATCTTTGTGTCATCGGCAAAGGATGTTACTTTGCTGTCTCTGGTAACGTCCTCATCTATGTCAGTTAGTATGATTATGAATAGTAGTGGAGCTAAAACTGTTCCTTGTAGTACTGAGCTGAGAACCTCTGATTCTGATGAAGATACTCCTTGTACTGTAACGACTTGACGCCGCTCACTAAGGAAATTATACGAGGGGCGGTCAGAAAATAAGTTTACACGGCGTATAATTTCGTAACTGAAGGACCTACATTGATTATGTTTGTATCAGGTGAATTCGTTAATCATTGTTGGCAACACTGCACGTCGATTCGGCTGCCATCTACCGTCCATTATTATATGAGTCAGTTGAACATGGCGGCTCGACTGGAACAATGCCCTGCCTTACGGAGCAGTCCAGGACGTTTACGTTTAATGGCCGCTCGTAAACGTCCCAGTGTTGAACAATATGCAGCTGCATTGATTGTTGTGCCTTTTTGCATGAAGTCTGCGAGCAAAACGCCTTTGCGGACCTCACAATCTTGAACTTCTTTGATCGCGAGGACCCAGGGTGTTTCCATTCCATGCTGGCACGTTTTGTTTCCGGAGTACGGTGATGAACCCATCTCTTGTCTCCTGTGACAATGCGCTCGAGAAATTCTTGACCACTGACAGACTGGGAATATCGTTGCAGAAATGACGGGGCACTGTTCCAGTCGAGCCGCCATGTTCAACTGACTCATATAACCAGTGGTGTAGTGCTGTGGGAACGCGTGGGAACGGCGTTCCCTTACTTTTTTTGGTAGACGGAACGGCGTTCCCTCACTATTTCAAATAAATCCGAACTTACAAATCTCTAACGTCATGAAATTTTAATTCCCACCCCTAGAAGAAATATGAGAAAGAATCATTAACTGTTTCATTTCTTTTAGCTTCGACTGAGGCAATGCTAGCCTATAAAGATCTGGTGAAACAGTCACCACGGCGTAACAGTTGTTAACTTTTTTTAGTTAATCATTCCAGTTGTTAGCTATTTTTATTGATCGTACTGGATGTCATATATCTAATGACACTGGAAATACTGCATCTTCAACCTTGGAATATATCCTAATATCCAGTGCATATGACCTCAAAATATCCCTGAAATTGGTCAGATTTCAAAAGATTTCCCCGGGGGTTTACAGTGCCCCCGGACCCCCAGCTGTATGGGCTCGCCGCGCTCGCCATTGTCCCCCCCCGCATCTGAGTAACACTTTCAAAATGCGTTCCCTCACTTCTTTATTTAGCACTACACCACTGCATATAACCAATGTACGGTAGATGGTAGCCGAATCGACGTGCAATGTTGCCATCAATGATTAACGAATTCTCCCGATACAAACATAATCAATGTAGGTCCCTTAGTTACGAAAGTATACGCTGTGTAAACTTATTTTCTGACCGCCTCTCGTATAGCCTTTTCCTTACTTTTCCTGTTATTTCCATATGCTTCAGTTTATGTATTATGATTCCATGGTCATACTTGTTGAACGCTTTGGAAAAGTCTGTGTATATTACAACATAGTTTTCATTACTTTCCAGTGCATCAATAATGTTGTTGTAGTGTTCCATTAGTTGTGATAGGCATAATCTGCCTGACCGAAACCCATGTTTGTTATCATTTAATTTTTTCTGAGTTTCCAAAAACCCATAGATTTTCTGTCTAACTATTCTTTCAAATATTTTAGTGAGATGAGATGTAAGCGACACTGGCCTATAGTTTTTGGCCTCGGATCGATCTCCTCCTTTATATATTGGGACTATGTTCGCGCTCTTCAGGATGCCCGGTATTTCTCCCGTGTCTAGTGATCGTCTCCATATCCAATATAGGGGCTCAGCGATTGCATTCTTGCAGTTTTTGATCAGTGTGGCATTCCATTTGTCCGGTCCTGCCGCTGAGTGTGCTTTTAGTTTCCCTATAGCTTGTGTAATATCACCTGTCGTAAAGTCGAAGTCCGTTATACTTTCCCCTTGTAGTTCTTCAAAGAACGCGTTTCTATCGCATATCAGTTTGTCAATTTTTGGGATACTGAAAGACGATTCGTACTGAGCTCTTAATATTTTGGATACTTCTGTTAGATCGTCAGATAAAGCACTGTCTTCGTTTTTTAAAGGTCCAATAGTCGCATGGTTTTTTTACTTCATTTTTGCAAAATTATAGAAGTATAATACTTTCAATTAACCTTTATCGCTTCTATAGCGTCGCCTTCTTCTTTTCTGTATGCTTCTCAATTAGTTCTGATGTTGTTATCTTTACAGTTACTTAATTTTGCAGTCACTATTTTTCTCTTTCGGAACAATGACTTCTTTTGTCTCTCGAACCTGCTTTTCTTTCCCCTTTGTTTTATTTTTGGGACATATCTTTCCACAATTTCCAGCGTCTTCTCCTCTAAGGTCATTAGCATCTCTTCCGTTGTCTTGGCCTCGAAGATGGATTTCCAATCTATTACTTCTATGCTAGAGGCAACATCTTCCCAGTTTATAGCTTTGGAGTGAAAATTAAAAATTTCGAATTTGCTTCTGTTGTTCGTGATCTTTCCTTCCTTTCCTCTTGCTTTTATATTGGTTGTTATTTCAATAATGTTGTGATCCGATATTATAGTTGGGGATATTTCTACATTATCAGTTAGGTTGCTGTTGTTTGTGAACACCAAATCTAGACAGTTGTTTTTCTTGCGTTTTCTGTTATTTCTTGTGTTAACATAAATTCATCAGCTAGAGCTAGTAGCATTTTTACGCCTGGTCTTGCTGGTTTTGCTCCTGGTCTTCCCGTGTGCCCCCCTTGTCCTGGTGTGCACATATATTTTTTCCTATCCTTTTATATTCCATGAATGGAAAATTAAAATCACCACAGAGAAAAATATTTGGGGTTGGATAGTGTATGTAGATCTTTTACTCAGTTTCTTACCTCTATAATGGAATCAGAGAATTTTGAGGTTGGCGTGCTAGGGGGTCTGTACATTACAATTAGTACCATATTTAATTTTTCAACTTTTGCTGCTACACATTCTACGTAGCTGTTTGAGGTACTTATAGTCATTTCTGTCATATCCCTTTCGCGTGTGTAAATAGCACATCCTCCTTTACGTCTCACTGTTCTGTCGGCTCGGAGGATGTTATAGTTGTCAATTTGTATTTCTTTTCTGTCAATACAGAACTCACAGTTTTCACAGTTCGCCTGGCAGTCCTTTAAATGGGTTTCCGTGAGGCATGCAAAGTCTGCTCCGGTTTCTTGCAAGAGTCCTTTCAGGTATAAAACTTTGTTCGGGGAATGATTTGATTTAAGGCCCTGAATGTTGGCTAGGATTATTTTTATTTTTTCTCTATCATTTTCACATACATTCGATTCGTTTTCCAATAGTGGTGCAGGTTTCGTTGCCTTGTGGTCCTCCGAGAATTTGCCTCTCTTTATCTTTGTCGTACCTGTTGTCCCGATAATATGAAGTGGCTTTGTACCTTCTGTCCGGCTCTCGGATTCCTATATTTGTCAGCTGACTTTGCATTTGCTGGATGGTATTTAGCAGCTGAATTGTGTTGGCTACGTCTAAAAAATTGGTGGCCCTCTTTGATGTTCGTTTTTCCTGTTCACCTGTTGCGTTCCTTTGACGGTGGTGGTAACGGCATTTTTGTCCGTATTTGCACCTCCCATATCTTGCATAGGTGTTGCAGACAGTAATGTGGTGGAACTTCTTGCACTTTTTTTCAAATTTGCAATATCCTCTTGTATAATATGCGTTACATAAAGTGGGATGTGCATAGATGCATTGCCCATCCCGATATCTGCAGTACCCTTTTGCGTAGTATTTACAAACGGTATTTTCAACGCTGCTGCTACTTATTATCTGGTTAACTTCTATGTTCTTAATTTTGATATTATCATTATTTTTCTTTGGCTGTTTATTTCCTACGTTTTTATTTTTTATCTTTTTATCATTTTGTTCGTTGGCCAGTTTTACTACCTCGCAACTTTTAACCGTCTCTTTTCTTTCATCTATGTCTTCATTCCGTATTATATTGTTATTCATTATTATATTGTTATTCGTTATTTCGTCTTCTCTCTCATCCACCCGAATTTTCATTGGGACATTTCCGGATTTTTGTTTCCCCATTATTTCCTCCTTTTTTGTAACACTCGAATTTGCTTTCTCCATTTCTTTAAATACCGCAAAGGAGTTTACCGTCTGTGTACATGCGTCACAAACAAATTTGATTCCCACGATCTGTTTCGCGTTCGAGACGAGATATCTTCCAATCATCCCAATTCATGCAGATAAAGTCGTGCAGTTTTTGACAGAAATCGCATCTTATTGCTGCATTTTCAGTTGTTTCCAGATTACACAAATTGCAGATTAAGTGATAATTTGGACCCATGGTCATGCTATTCATTAATTATCGTAAAAAGAAATTCACACACCATTTATTTATTTTTTTTTCCTTTCTTTCTCTGTGCTTTCCTTTCGATGGTCGCGAGGGTTTTCTGACCTTTTTCCTGCTTTGTTTCAAAAATTCTTGAATGCCAACCGCATTACGGTGTAAATATATACGTCAAACTGGTGGTAATTTAAGTAAACTGTATTGCACTTTCTTACTTGTAATGAATTTCACTTTATAATTTATATGCACGGATTCACTGATACTTTATACACTTTCGGGTGTAAACAGAATAAACCGCTGAGTAGTTTATCTCCTTTTTTGGGTGTTAATACAGAGAGAGACACAACACGTCCGTTCCCCACAAGGTACAAATATATATAAGGTTTATTTGTATCATATATATTATATATATATATATATATATATCCTTTCCATCTGTTTGTACAATTTTAAATATCAAAGTCCCAAAATTGTTTACATATATGCTACATATAGGTTACACATTTTAAAGTAACTTTTGTTACACTAAATTTAGTGTGTAGCATTAGTGTAATCTTCTCAGCTTTAAAATAAAATTTAAACTTTTCCGCTATTCCGATGATTCTTAACCGGAACCATACCGCCCCCGAGGGAGTGATCTACAAGTCTCGTGGGGAACCCGGAACTTTGGGGCAAATGGGGACCATTCGGGATTTTAGGAGGGCAAAAACACGTTTCCCATAATTTACTTTTATGTTAATCAAAACTGTTTATTTATTCGTTTATTTTTTATTCAAAAATTACATAATCTAAAATTAAAATTTCAGTATCATTTTTTACAAGGATTCCTTTGGGAATATGTGCATTTTTGGGGGCATGGGGGGCATCCGTTGCTGATGTTGCGTACTTGGTGGGCAGTAGTGGATAAAAGATTAAGAACCTACGCGCTATTCCATTCCGTAACTTTTTGTTTTTTGTATATACCGGTAGGTATATATATATATATATATATATATATATATATATAATATATATAAGGGTGGTCCAAAAAATAAATGTTGAAAATTCGTAGGTCTTACCCCCTAAAATTGTTACGTATGTTGAAAAAACTCTAAATATAAAATTTTAATAAGATCAAAAAATTCTAAGTGGTGCCACATCGCATTTGAATTTAGATGTTTTTAAAAACCTTTTTTGCTTCTTTAGTCAAGTGGCTTAGTGCTATAAAATGATGATATTGTTACAAGAGTGACAAAAGCACCAAATTTTTACAGTGAGTTTGTATGGGTATATGGATGAAAAAAATCCTATGCTCCAAAAAATCTGTCCATATTAAGGACGCTCTAGATAATGTTCAAGGATAGGGCCTCGTGGAACTACAGTAACAAGTGTATCGTATTCTGACATGCTTCGGAATGAGTTAAAGCAAGCAATTTGCACAAAACGGTGAGGGGGATTGTCGGAAGGTGTTAGTCTGTTACACGACAATGCGCGCCCTCATACCGCTGCACAAACTAGAAAATGCCTTCAAGAACTTAAATTTGAAGTTCTCGACCATCCACCCTACAGTCCAGACCTGGCACCTTCGGATTTTTAACTGTTTGGACCACTAAAAGACGCTTTGAGAGGTCAGCGATTCCAAGGCGATGATGACCTGAAGGAGGCGGTGCATGACTGGCTACGCACACAACCAAAAACATTCTTTTATGATGGCATTAGGACATGACTCCAGATTCCTGGGATCTTGGGAGCATTGCTCCAGTAAATTTGACCATGAGAAAAAGTAAATTTGGGTTTGGGTTTTGTTCATCCGCTAGACGTTATGCAATTTTTTTGCGTATACGTTCTTGTACAAACCAATTTTTTTAAATTACAAATTTAGTTATTTTAAGTTTAGTTGGTAATTCCATATTTAACAATTATTTTTATTTTTTGTTAAGCTTCAATGTTTTGATAATTAAAATTTTATTAAAACGTATATTTTTTTAATATAAAATTATCAGGATTGGACTATGTTCCATTGATCTCGGCCAGGTTTGATAAATTGGCCAGATAATTACTTGTGCGGTTTTAAGTAATCCACCATGACTCTAGAATTGAAAAGTTTAGTTAAGTTTAAACTTACTTTTACTTACTTTAACTTACCTACTTTTATTGTTGGTTTTAAGAGACCAAAACTCAAATCTGATACTCGCATGGTTAATTACGAATTTGATCAATTTGACAGATTTGTGGAAAATTGTGTGTTTTTTGATCATCCACAAGAGAAAGAAATTAGTGCCAAGTTCTATGTATTGATTTCCTATGTAACAAAGATTATGTTGCAAGTAGCTCTAAAAACCACAGTTAGTGCAGAATTTGTAGAAAATATATTTTATAAAGGAGGGAAAACTGTTATGTTAAGAGTGATGGAAACAATTTCCAAATTAGCTAATGGAGGAAATGCAAATGATGTAGTTTCTGAATTTAAGCACGATACCACAGGGCAGCAAAAGGAACTAACAGCTGAGGATTACATCCTAAATGAAGTTTACAATACATCAAGAAACGTTCTGATTACTACCAGGTTGCTGAAGTTGCTAGACCATCCAGAACCAGATCTGAAAGTAGTTTTACAAAACTCAGTGATAAATTGGCTGACAGAATATAGAATAGCTGTGGAAAGGAATCACAGAGAGATTAAAGCATTTTGATAAAGATGGATCAACTGCCTGGAGTGAAGCACCAGCTGAAGGGACAGTCTCCATTCTTGGTTACATTGTTGAACACAAAGGATCCATTAAGCCATCTCATTTGACTAAGCTGTGCAGAATTGTGAAGGAGGGTCCAGCTCCAGGCACTAGATCTGCTGTAATGATCACACAGAAAGCCATTGATCAGTGCCCAAGCATACATGGCGGTAAATTCACAACAAATGCCTACATGCAAGGTCTAACATCGTCCACTGTTGCTGCTGCAATGAATAAATAAACTTAAGGTGAGTTATAAACTGTACATTATTGTATTATTATGTTTAGCTAAAACAATTTGTAATTGGTATGTCGTCAATTCAAGAGTTTACTATCATTAACCTATCTAGTGGTGTAAGGGAAAAAAAAGTAAATTCAGAGCTGTGCTCCAGTAATTTTTTTCAAATCTGGAGTCATGCATTAGGAAGCTTGTAGATCGTTGGACTAAGTGTATTGAGAAACAGGGAGACTATGTTGAGAAGTGATGTGTTTATAATCTATCAGATGTGAAAATAAAATTGTGAAAATAAAAAGTACAGATACTTATTGAATTACCCTTGTGTATATATATATATATATATATATATATATATATATATATATAAGCAAACAACCACAGGGAAAAGGAAACACAAAGTCCGAGCGCTTTCGTGATATATTCACATTATCAAGGAGGAACAGAAAATAGACGGAGATTATAAAGTCAATGAGTTAAATAGACAAGCAAAAAATTCACAATCGGCACCTCAAATTAAAGGCCTTAAAGCCCTCTAAAGATTTTTTCAATTGATAACATAATCTGTAGGCTGCTAAATTACTAAATATAAAAGAAGTATACTGTATAGATGAAATTAGACAGACAAAAAAAAAACCAATACAGAGAACAAAAATTATTATAATGGTTATTAACACTAACATTTAATTAAAGCAGGCAATTAATTGGCAAGAATTTAATGAAAAACGAATAGATAGCGTAGATAAGTAGATAACATAATCTGTAGGCTGCTAAATTACTATATAGATGAAATTAGACAAAACACCAGTACAGAAAACAAAAATTATTATAATGGTTATTAACACTAATATTTAATTGAAGTAGGAAATTAAGTGGCCCGAAATTAATGAAAACAAAGGGAATGTTGCCATCGTCTTACAGATTATTACAAAATTTCTACAAACAATCTGGAAAAAATTGTTTTCCCAAAAGCAACCCACTTCAAAGGTCCAATAAACCCCCAGCAACCAAAGATTATACACGAAAGAAATATTACAATTAAAATAGACATAGAATCTAATTTGTACAACCCAGGGCTAATATTAAGGACCAAATCCGCATTATTCTTGATCACACTTGATTCCAGTATATTTCTGCTAACAATAGATTTACTAAACCTTAATTTGGAAGCATTTTTCCAATCAATGGGATGATTAGTATCTCTTACGTGAATGAAAATGGCGTTAGATTCCTGGCCACTTCTTATACTGTATTGATGCTGTTTAATACGTAACTCAAGGGTCTTACCAGTTTCGCCAATGTAAAATTTATTACATATTGTGCAAGGGATTTTATACACAACCATGTTCACTTAAAGGGGAGTTCTTAATCAATGAATTCTTAATTACATCTAAATTTTTGAACGCAATATTTACGTTAAAAGTCCTCAGCAGATTCGGCAGATCAAGGAAATTTTCTCTGAATGGTAACACTAAAACATTTTTTGTGTTTAAGGAATCTTATCCTTTACTTCGTAGAAGGTTTTCTTTGCCATTTTTAAGGACTTATCTATGCAGTTCTTTGGGTATTTTAAATCAAAAGCAATTTTGTATATTTTACTAATTTCGTCGTCAATGAACTCAGGGCTACAAATTCGTAGGCCTCTTAGAAACAAAGTAGAAAGAACGGATCGTTTTACATTAATGTGGTGATCAGAATAATAATGTATATAGGAACAATTATTAGTGGGTTTTCTGTAAATATTGTACTTAAACTTTTTTCCAGACCTATATATTAAAACATCTAAAAAAGGGATCGAAGAATCTTTTTCTATTTCAACTGTAAAATTGATAGAGGGAATTAAATTATTAAGTTTGGGTAAGAATTCATTGAGATTTAAAGTCACTGGCCAAAGACAAAGAACCATCTCCATATCTAAACCATGGAACATAATTTGGCAGAATCTTCCTTAATAACTTACTTTCAAAAAACTCCATATATAAGTTACTCAAAATGGGGGAGAGAGGGTTTCCCATCGCCATACCAAATTTCTGCCTAAAATATTCATTATTGAACACAAATTTTGAGTCTATTATGCACAGCTTAATTAATTCTATAATTGTGGCCACAGGTAATGGCAAATTATGCTTAACCAATTCTTCCGAAAGAAACACTAATAGATCCTCCACCGGGACTCTTGTAAATAAAGCGGTAACATCAAAGCTTACCAATCTAAAATTGTAATTGACACTGATACTAATTTAATTTTTCCACAAGGTCTACATTATTATTTATGTGTGATTGTGAAATTGTGCCAAGGAGAGGATTAAGAATGGAGACAAGCCATTTGGATAGCTTATATGAGATAGATCCTATAGAACTAACAATAGGCCTTGCAGGATTATTTGGCTTATGAGTTTTAATCAGGCCATACATATAAGGTAATGACGGTGAAGTACTCAAAAACTGTTTAAGTAACATTTCATTCCCCTTCAAAAGTTGTTTAATTTTCTTGTTAAATGCACTGTTCACAGTTTCAAGGGGATTGTTCCTTAATTTCACGTAAGTGTCCGCATCATTCAAAAGATCATACATTTTTCCTAGATAAACGTCTTTATTGAGGATCACTAAGGCATTTGATTTATCAGCTTTGGTTATATGTAGATTCTGATCTTTTCTTAAAGCTTCATAAGAGTCGAAAAACCTCTGTGGACAATTTGGAATAGAGGGTTTAGACATGGCACTATATACTATACCTTTACAAATATTCACATCCTCTATAGGTAAATCATTATATTTTTCTAAATTACAGAAAGCCTTAGCTATTTCTACATAGTCCACCTCCTTTTTAGCTGCTGAAAAATTTATTCCATATCCAAGAGCCGTAACCATATTTTTATTTAACACTTTATCTGATAGATTTATCACAAATCCGGGGTTAGCATCCTTAGTCCAATCACTTCTTTCAGTTAGAATTTGTAATTTAATATCCAGTTTCCTTTCCACTACACTACATTCTCGTCTAAGTTTGTTATAACAATAGTCCAGTAACCGTTGTTTCCATTCAGAAACTTTGTTTCTAAGAGGCCTACGAATTTGTAGCCCTGAGTTCATCGACGACGAAATTAGTAAAATATACAAAATTGCTTTTGATTTAAAATACCCAAAGAACTGCATAGATAAGTCCTTAAAAATGGCAAAGAAAACCTTCTACGAAGTAAAGGATAAGATTCCTTATAACACAAAAAATGTTTTAGTGTTACCATTCAGAGAAAATTTCCTTGATCTGCCGAATCTGCTGAGGACTTTTAACGTAAATATTGCGTTCAAAAATTTAGATGTAATTAAGAATTCATTGATTAAGAACTCCCCTTTAAGTGAACATGGTTGTGTATATAAAATCCCTTGCACAATATGTAATAAATTTTACATTGGCAAAACTGGTAAGACCCTTGAGTTACGTATTAAACAGCATCAATATAGTATAAGAAGTGGCCAGGAATCTAACGCCATTTTCATTCACGTAAGAGATACTAATCATCCCATTGATTGGAAAAATGCTTCCAAATTAAGGTTTAGTAAATCTATTGTTAGCAGAAATATACTGGAATCAAGTGTGATCAAGAATAATGCGGATTTGGTCCTTAATATTAGCCCTGGGTTGTACAAATTAGATTCTATGTCTATTTTAATTGTAATATTTCTTTCGTGTATAATCTTTGGTTGCTGGGGGTTTATTGGACTTTTGAACTGGGTTGCTTTTGGGAAAACAATTTTTTCCAGATTGTTTGTAGAAATTTTGTAATAATCTGTAAGACGATGGCAACATTCCCTTTGTTTTCATTAATTTCGGGCCACTTAATTTCCTACTTCAATTAAATATTAGTGTTAATAACCATTATAATAATTTTTGTTTTCTGTACTGGTGTTTTGTCTAATTTCATCTATATAGTAATTTAGCAGCCTACAGATTATGTTATCTATTTGTTATCTACGCTATCTATTCGTTTTTCATTAAATTCTTGCCAATTAATTGCCTGCTTTAATTAAATATTAGTGTTAATAACGATTATAATAATTTTTGTTCTCTGTGTCGGTTTTTTTTTTTTTTTTTTTTTTGTCTGTCTAATTTCATCTATACAGTATACTTCTTTTATATTTAGTAATTTAGTAGCCTACAGATTATGTTATCAATTGAAAAAATCTTTAGAGGGCTTTAAGGCCTTTAATTTGAGGTGCCGATTGTGAATTTTTTGCTTGTCTATTTAACTCATTGACTTTGTAATCTCCGTCTATTTTCTGTTCCTCCTTGATAATGTGAATATATCACGAAAGCGCTCGGACTTTGTGTTTCCTTTTCCCTGTCGTTGTTTGCTTATTAATAAGGTCACGTGTTATTTTGTGATTTTAGTGCATATATATATATATATATATATTTTAGACTGGCCCGACAAAACTTTTATTTGAAAAGTGAAAGTCTCACCCCCTAAAACTGTTACCACCATTATAATATACTCGCACACTAAATTTCAACAATATCTGCGTACTTTTAGTGGTGCCGACAGCCTCTTGTATTTTTCATTTATTTATTACATTTATTTATCATATATTTATTTTTTGTAATTGTATTACAAATATTGTATGTAAACTATGCCTATTCACACTCTCGTGCATTGTGTTCCACATGTTTCACTGTGTAACTGTTTATGTTGAGTAGAAACACGTCTTTTGACCTGACGTCATTACCAGACATGGGGTTTGTTTATTAATCATAATCAAATAATCATAATCTATGATGGTGATTATGCAATCATAATCAAAATTTTAGAAAATATTATAATCATAATCAAATCATAATCAAAATTTATAAAATATTATAATCATAATCAAAATTATGAATGTTATAATCATTGATTATTCAATGATTAAAGTGTATTATGTAAAATGTAATAAACATATCAATCGTTCATTGTAACTTCACCATGTGATAATGATGGAAGAATAATTTTACGTAAGATGTTTTCTTTTGTGACTTCTTGAGTGTAAAATATAGTACATATACTAGAATACTGCTGTATACACTGTACATTTATTCATTAACATATTCTGCTTGTATGCTATTACTCGTGATTCCATATTTAAATACACAATCAATATCTGACATGGTAATCATAATTTAATCATATTTAACTGTGGCAAACAAATTCAAATTTTAATCAACATTTTTAAGCCATGTAATCATACTCTAATCATAATAAAAAATGTTAATCATAATCAAATCATAATCATACATTTTTCGGGCCCACTAATCATAATCAATTCATGATCAACATTTTTGCAAATCCACTAATCATAATCAAATCAAAATCAAAAAAATTCGCACCCCACTAATCATAATCAAATCATAATCAAATTTTGTAATCAGCCCCATGTCTGGTCGTTACTGGTGACGTCATTGGCTCCGGAGAAAAGTGGGAAGCTCGCTGTTCGCGTCAGTATTGTTTAAGACGCAGTGAGAGATTGATGCGCGAGTGTTTTCCCTTAATATTTTCAGATTTTATCCTTCACCATGTCAGATTCAATTAAAACAAGAAGAAAAACTGAAATATGGCTGATTGGACAGCCAATTGACACAATTGGCAGTAAGAAGCTTCCATCCAATGGAGATGTACTACGTCGGCTTTTCTGTCTCACAAACAGTAAAAAAACATTGAAAGAAGCATCCAACATAGTTTATGCTGAAATTTTTGAGATTTGGGACAAGGCGAAAATACCCACCAGAGCCAAACAGCATGTACTAACGAAAATTCAAAAAATGTGTGAGAACTTCAGATCACTTCAAAAATCAAAATCAAACCGTAATCAAAATCAAATTAAAAAGAAACCGAATTCCAAGGTAGTTTAAATAACCTTTTTGATATAGCTCACGCAAATGCTTTACAAATGATGTCAAATGAGGAAGATAGATCATTCCTACAAGCTCAGAGAGAAAAAGGGAGGCGAGGTTACATGACTGATATTGATAAGAAACTGGTCGCTAAGCAAATGCGACAACGGAAAAGCGATGAAAGACAAGCTGCACTAAAAGAAGCCGAGGCAGTGCGAAAGAAATTGTCATCAGCTGTTGTTCAGTTCAATGATAGCAGTTCAAGCAATAGTAGTGATGAGCAACCAGAGCCAGGCACATCGTACACTCCTGAAATGACATCCAAACCTTAGCAGCACAATATCAAATAAGCGTAAGCGCATCGTAACACCTGATCTGGCAATGGCATTAGATCGAACAAAAACAAGTGATCGTAGTGCTGTTATAGTGGTTTTAGCTGCTGCAACTTCCCTTGGACATGATATTGACAATGTTTTTTTGAGCAGAAGTACTCTACAGAAGGCGAGGAGTGTTGTATGCAAAAAAAATTGTAGATGACATTAAGCAAACCTTTACCTCTGACGTTCCGCTTACCATTCATTGGGATGGTAAAGTAATGCAAGATATAACAGGTGATGAAAATATAGATAGGCTAGTTATTCTTGTATCCGGTGGAGGAAAGTTTAAACTTCTAGCAGTACCCAAACTTGCTTCTGGAGAAGGCGAAAGAATTGCAGAAGCAGTTCTAGAATGCTTAGACGATTGGAATTTGAGAGAATGTATTCAAGCAATGTGTTTTGATACTACCGCGAGCAATACTGGCCAAACAAAGGGCGCTTGCATGATAATCGAAAGTAAGCTTGATAGAAAACTCCTTTCTTTGGCCTGTCGGTACCATATTAATGAAATTGTGATATCGGACGTCTTCCAGAAGTGTTACGGTGGTTCAACGGGACCGGATTATATTACTTTTCAAACGTTTCAAGAATTCCTCGAAACAAATGGATAATAAAAGATTTGAAACTGCCAATACAAACATGCCGTGGAATGCAGAAATCCTCGCACTGTGCGAAGAACAGCTTGCGAGAAGTCACCCAAGAGCGGATTATCGCGAACTTCTTGAATTATCAATTATTTATTTAGGTGGTGTTCCCTCAGGAGGTGTACATTTTCGTCAATCTGGGGCTTTACATCGCGCTAGGTGGATGTCACGAATGATTTATGCCATCAAAATTGTATTGTTTCGCTCGCAGTTCAACCTGACAAAACAAGAACAGAGTGCAATGGAACGCTTCTCTCGCTATGTTGTTCGCTTTTATGTGCCAAAATGGTTTGCGGCTCCCATCGCATCTTCTGCACCAAGAACCGATTTGGAGTATTTACAAGAGGTTCAGCAATATGATGATAAGGAACTTTCAACCATAGCTAGCAAAGCACTATGACGTCACCTCTGGTATCTAAATGAAGAACTTGTGTCGCTTGCCTTTTTTGATGATGGCATAACTTTGCAAGTGAAACGGCAGATGGTTCAGGCATTGGAAAGACCTGGTTCAGAAATACCAGAAAAACGAATTGCTTTTGACCACACTCATGATGACCCACTAGAAAAAAATCTGACGGACTTTGTCACAAGCTCAAGTCGCTCCTTCTTTGAGAAATTGTCCCTTCATTCAACGTTTCTCGAAGTAGATCCTACAGAATAGGATAACAGGGACGACTATAAATTAGCTAAGGAATATGTTAAGACGATGACTGTTGTAAATGATAATGCAGAGAGAGCGGTCTCGTTAAATCAGAGTTTCAGCAGTCATCTCACAAAAAAACGAAGAACAACTGCAGTACCTTCTTCAAGTCGTGGAAAAACACCGAGAGCGGTTTCCAGAGGCAAAGAAATCGATGATAAAGACAGGAAGCACATCAACATCATGAGTTAACATTAAAAAAAGTGGATTAGGCCTATTGGGAATACCACTTAAAAAAAACGCGCCTGTTGTATTATAGTTACCTCCTGGGTGGTGCGGAAAAACTACACATTTCAGAGTCTGTCGGCACCACTAAATATTATCGAATCGGGCTGAAACTTCACTTAAAACTTTCTATCCAGGGTTGAGACTTAAGAAAAGAAAAAAAATTGGGCCGGTCTAATATATATATATATATATATATAATTTAGGGTGGTCCAAAAAAATAAATGTTGAAAATTCGTAGGTCTTACCCCCTAAAATTGTTACCTATGTTGAAAAAATCTAAATATAAAATTTTAATAAGATCAAAAAATTCTAAGTGGTACCACATCGCATTTGAATTTAGATGTTTTTAAAAACCTTTTTTGCTTCTTCCCCATAATATAAATTTATTGTGTCTTTACGAAAAATATTTCGATATATATCATTTTTTTGCATAATATAGATTTTTGTATGCTTATTGTGGTTAAATATTCCGAAGCACATCTTGTATGAGCGGTACTGAACACGTTGAGGCAAGAATCGCATCTGTTCTGTTGATACTTGTATTCACGTTTTTCCATGAAATAGATTTCGTCACTTTTCCTATTAAGTGCTAATCTTGCGTAAACGTGTTGAAAGGGCGTTCCTATAACAATCGTATTTTTTATTCACAAGCCTGTGTCTTTTGCCAACCTGTCGTTTGCAATGTATTGTTTGCAGTGTATTGCAGTTCGTTTGCAGTGTTGCAATAGTGAATAATCATATTAGAAATGGCAAGTTCCTCAATGAAAACTCGCAGAAATACCGAAATATAGCTCATTGGACAATCAATTGAAATGATATGCGAGAGAAAACTCTTCCAAAGGTGATGTGCTCCATTAGGGCATATCATACTTTTCCGAGTGCGAATTTCACTCTGGCTAATATGTATTTTTATGTAAAATTTAATTCTAAGAGAGGTTTCTTTTCTGCAACTTTTCCCAAAAATCGCGTTATCATGTTCAAAATTGCGGTTTTCTGTTCTGTATTGAAATACCGAATATTTAATTGAACACAAACCTCATATTTTTAACCCTTTGTCGTAATTTGTTGCCATTTAGACACATTAACTTTGCTTAACTCTTACACAGGTTTAATATATACAGTACATACATAAGAAAAAAAATCTACTCGCATTTGAATCTTTGTAACCATTTGGACGCAGAAGGCGAAGTTTAACATTCTCTCAAAGATGGCTCTGAGCAATTACGCCAGTTATAGTGAAGTAGAAGTGAGTGGACGCCATTTTTTTCGGTGTGTTTTTTGTAATTTTCCTAAGTTTAATCACCATTATTATATTACTTTGTTTAAGTAATATTTTTAATAACTGTAAAGAAAAGACTATTCAAAGTTTGTTTCGAAATGGACACAAAGTTTTCATAGGGAAAATTTCTGGCTATGATAACACGTGTGTCCAATTGGATACATGAAATGAATTTTTCATTACGATTGTTTTTATGTACTGTTTTATATATATATATATATATACAGTATATATATATATATATATATATATATATATATATATATATATATATATATAGAGAGAGAGAGAGAGAGAGAGAGAGAGAGAGAGACTACTAACTACCACCCACTAATTACCTTATTAGACTTTTGTTGACTAATGGACACAAATTATTTCATTTAGAAATGATCTTACAAAACAAAGATTGCTAAAAATGCTTATATATACCTCCTATGCATATTTCAAGTAAAAAAATGAACCTACGCTAAAATTAAATGGTACTGAATGACAAAGGGTTAAGCTTATGTTACACCATTATTACGAATTTTAAATTAAATTTGCAATGCCAAATTCAGTTTTCTATAACCAAAATAAATATTCATTACCAAATTTAGGTTAATTTGGTAACTAAAAATGCCGGTTGGCAACCCTGATTATATCCAAAAATTATATTCCTTGTCTATATTTATGGCGAAAGAACACTAAACATACTGATATGAATTTGTTACAGATTGAACAAGAGCGAGAATAAGCACCGACTAGACGTGATGGCCGAATCTGCCCCCAAAACCAGGAAAATGTCAGGTTCAAAGCTCTCGGATGTTGTGGGCCCGGGGAAGTTGTTCATTCCCAGCGAGGTGCCGACTTGGAGAGCCGTTCTTCAGAGAGGGATTCGTCTGCAGGAGGAAAAGTTCCTCATTCATGACATCCAAAGGTCTAAATACACTATCCGAGAGATGACTGGCGAGCTGGCTTCACTCGTGATGACTCAGTGGAGGAAGTCGAATATAAAGTTCTCCCCGCCTGTGACAATCACGGAAAAATCGCTCTCATATAAGATCTTGTTGAAATGGAAGGCGATGGCAGACGTTGTGAACGGGAGAGTTAAGTCTGCTACCCAGGAGAAGAGGATGGCTGATCTGGATAAACTCCGTGAAGTCTGCGTTTGCAAGCATCAGATCTTCTTGTGCTTCTCAGAGGGGAGTGGATGCTCAGGATGCTCCCACAAGGCCCATGTGAACTGTAACTGTCCTTTGGAGGTGAAGATTCCTAAACTGGACCTTCAGTGGCTGTACTACCAGAGAGTGAAGACTTCCGAAGCTTCAGGAATCCAAATGTCTTCTGTAGACTTCGAAGACAGCAGGAGACAGATCAAAGCAGCGAAGAGGAAGGAGGCTGAAGAAGCTTCTGCTGTGAAGAGGAAGAAGAAAGAGGAGGCTACTAATGAGGAACTTCTCATGAAAGACTTTGAGGAGGACGAAGAGCCAAACTTGGAAGAAGTTGCAAAAGAAGCCTCTGGCAATGCTGAGGCTACTGAAGCTCCTATGGACGTTCCCGCTGAAGTACCTGCCGAAACCCCAACTTCTGCTACACGAAACTACATGAAGATCCAAGGGACAGCTTCAGCAGCTTTGAGGTACAGGGTGGCAAATGTTCCGGCAGCTGCAGTTGCCACTGGCTTCCTGAACGACCTCATCAAGGCCGGTCATCTTTCCAGACAAGGCTTACTTGGCCATAGATGGCATGAAAGTCTGGAGGGCCAAGGAGGAAGTAATGGCCTCATCAGTTGAAGCTCTCACGCAGGGTCAGAGGATGAGAAGATCTCTGAGATATTCTTTGATGGCAAGCAGGATAGGAACACAAAGGTGTTGAAATATGACGAAGTGACAGGGAGATTTCATCCTGGCAAAGTGATCGAGGAGTATTACACTATCACGTGGGAGCCTCAAGGAAAATACCTCTTCCATTTCACTCCCGAGGAACCTGAGGAAGGAGAAAAGCCTGCTCATAAGATCGCTCAGGGCCTGCATGAGTGGCTTCTGGATCACGGAGCTGACGAGAGCATTGTAATGATTGGAAGAGACTCTACCAACACCAACACGGAGTGGTTTGGAGGCGCCATAGCCCTACTGGAGAAGATGCTGGGTCGCAAGTGCCACTGGATGATCTGTCAGCTCCATGTGAACGAGCTCCCCCTGAGACACTTAATCATCAAGCTGGACGGCCCTGTAACTCCCCGGTCAGGCTTCAGTGGGCCTATTGGAAAACTTCTTGAGAAAGTGAATGAACTTGAGGTCAACTTCAACTTCAAACCAGTGGAAGGAACTGAAGATATAGAGCTGTCAGTAGAGATAGTCAAATCTCTCTCCACAGACCAGCACAACTGCTATCTTCTGATCAAAGCCATCAAGTCTGGAAGTCTCAGTCCACAGTTGGCTGGTCTCAAGTGCGGACCTCTGAACCAATCCAGGTGGCTCACTACTGCACAGGCCATCTTGCTGTTGTGGATGAGGGGGCACGGACTGAAGGGGGGAGGTGTTGAGGAGGCTCGAGGTCCTCGTGAAGTTCTGCCTTAACTTCTACTTCAAAATGTACTACGACATCAAAGTGAAGCACCACCTCAAATTTGGTCCTGCACACGTTTTTTCAAGCCTGAGGCTGCTAAGGAACCAGACTACCGAGGTCAGGAACATCATCTCTGCTGCAGTGATAAGAGGAGCTTACCACGCACATCCTGAGAACATCCTGGCTTCATTCTTGTGCAGTGAGGATGAGCGAGCATCAGAGAGCTTTTGCTGTGAGCCAGATAGAGAAGATCAGAGAAGGAAGAGACTTTGGTGATACGACAGTGAGGCTCCATAAAAATCCCAAAGTCAATCTGCAAGCCATTTCACCTGAGGATCTCATCAACTGGGAATCAGAGAATATTTACGAGCCTATTTTCACCTGCAAGATGACCTTGACTGAGCTCGAGAATCTCAGCAAAATTCTACTCAAAGTGGACGCTTCTCTGTTTATACTCAGTCCTGCGAGAGAGCTGTACAGGAAGTCTCAACTGCTTCCCAAGCTGTGGACGGTTACGAGAGGAGAGATGGGTGGGCGAGAGCCAAGATAGACCATCGAGAAATACTCCCAGTGTTCAGATCGAAGCAGGACATACTTAAGCACTTTTCAGGTTCGAGTGGCTGATGAAGAGGCTGAAGCCATCGTTAATGCTTATAAGAGCTGAAAGTCCTCATAAGATCAGAATATAAGATCTTATGAGGCCACGCTTTTCAGGGATCCAGGAAGAACAGGCGTGTAAACTTACACGTAGAGGTGGCAAGTCTCCCGCTACTCAATCAGAGTAGAGCTGGTGAGCCGCGCTTATTCTTTGAAGAAAAACTTTAAATTCTTAAGTTTTACGTGAAATCTAAACATTTTTTCAGCACCCAGAGGTGTTGAAACACGCAAGAAAGCAAGGATGAGGTCAGAAAAGCAGCTTTTAGACTAAATCATATGCAGAACAGCTGCGCGCTTTGGTTTGGGTGCCCTGAGGCCAGAGCTGGGCACTTGCGTTTTTTTGCGCGTTTTTTTGCGGTACTGCGGTACTGCGGTACTACTACCGCACTACCAAACCGGTACCGCATAACGCAGTACCGCAAAGGATCGCTGAAAGTACAGCAGTACCGCTACCGCATTCAAATTTCCCGCGGTACTTTCCGCGGTACCGACCAACACGGTAGTACCGCAGTACCGCAAAAAAAACCGCAAGTGCCCAGCTCTGCTGAGGCTGAGGCTGCGTTAAGCAGCCTTCAAATCAGAAAATCGCGATTTTGACCATGAAAATGAGATTTTTCGGAAAAGTTGCAAATAATAAACCCATCTTAGAATTAATTTTTACATAGGAATACATATTAGCCACTTTGTTTTTCCAAAATTTCAACCCTGAACCCAGAGTATGATATGCCCTAACTGCTCCATCGTCTTTTTTATTTACTTAAGGAAAAGAAAATTCTAAGACAAGCTTCTAAAGCAGTTTACATAGAGGTAGTTGAATTTTGGGAACAAGCTAAAATTACAAGAGCTGATTATAATGTTATACCAATGATTGAAAAAGTATATACAGAATATACTGTAGAACGCTCCAAAAATTAAAATTATGGTGCTCCGAAACTTAGCGTGAGAAAGAGAGATTGTTTCAGGACAGTTTAAACGATCTCTTTGATATTGCTCACCAAAAAGCGCACGAGATGATCAAGATTAAAGAAGACAGAGAATTCCTCCAAGCTCAAAACAGAAGGGAAGAAAAGGATATATGGCTAACGTTGACAAAGCATTATCAGAGAAAGAAGATCGTAAAAGGAAGAGAGAGTCAGCTAAAGAACGGTTAGCACGTAGGGAAAGTAAGAGAAAGGAGGAAGAAACAAAGTCTGCCAAATTGACTTCATCAAGTAGCATGAGTAGTGAAGATGAAACAATGAGCATGAGTAGTGAAGATGAAACAATGTTGTGTAAAACTAACACGGCATCAAAAAATAATGCAGGCAAGGAAGTTCCTAGCAAACCAAGTGAGGAACTTGTAACACGAGACATTGCAGTTGCACTGGATAGATCGAATATTTCCGATAGACAGGCCGGATATGTGTTATCAGCTGCTGCCTCTGCATTAGATCATGATCTTCATGACTTGTCCATAAGCAGAAGTACAGTTTGTCGAAAGAAAATGGGTGTACGTGAGAAAATCGCAAAAGATTTAAAAGAATCCTTTAATCCTGAATGTTCTTTAAATGGTGCAGTGGGATGGAAAAATGCTAATCGATTTAACTGGAAATGAAAAAGTTGAAAGATTAGCAGTGTTGGTGTCAGGAGGAGGCAAATCAAAGTTGCTTGCAGTACCCAGGCTCGAGTCTGGCACAGGAGTAGACATTGCAACAGCTGTTGTCGAATGTTTAAAGGACTGTAACTTAATTGATCGCATTAAAGGTATGTGTTTTGACACAACTGCCACGAATACGGGTCCTAAAAAGGGAACTACTGCACAAATAGAACAAAAGCTTGGAGAAGACTTACTAAATATTGCATGCCGGCACCATATAATTTAACTTATTGCATCCAATGTTTTTGAGGTGTGTCTTTCTTCCGCCAGTAGCGGACCTGATATTCCGATATTCAAACGCTTTAAGTCTGCCTGGAACTCCATCAATAAAGAAAATTTTGAAACCTTTCCTGATACTCCAGGACGTGATGAACTGCTTGTTATTTGTAAGAAACATCTAACCTCCACACAAATCCGAGATGATTACAGAGAGGTCCTGGAACTTACAATCATCTATCTAAGAGATGTACAACCACGTGAAGTCAAATTTCTAAAGCCAGGTGCTTTGCATCGTGCCAGGTGGATGTCTCGCATAATCTATGCAATAAAAATGAGTCTTTTCTGCTCACAGTTTAAAATGACTAAAGGAACGAAGTGGAATAAAACGTTTTGCACAATTTACCATTAGACACTATGTTCCTGCATGGTTTTCTGCACCTATCGCTGCTTCTGCCCCTGCCAATGATCTTTCGCTACTAAAACTGCTGCCAGTATACGAAGACAAAAGCATTGCTTCTGCAGCATCTCAAGCACTTTCTCGCCATCTTTGGTACCTAAGTGAATTTCTTATTTCACTTTCATTCTTTGATGAAGATATTTCCATTGATGTTAAAGAGACATGGTAAAGGCACTCGACATAAGGGGATCTAAACATCCACCCAAAAGAATAAATTTGAGTCTTTCTGCCAACGATATTCAAAACAAGACAGTAGCCAGCTTTGTTACTAGCTCGTCTCGACTACTTTTCACTAAACTCAGACTCCCAATAGCCTTTCTTGAGGATGATCCAACAAATTGGAAGAACAGAAAAGATTACCAAATGGCCCTTCAGTATGTCAAATCAATGATGGTAATAAATGATAAAAAAGCAGTTTCTCCTGCAAGTGTTGAAAACTTTGCCCAAGCAAATTTTTTTGTCGTATAATTCTTAAAATGGCTCAAGTTTTTCTACCTTAAAAGGTACGGTACCGTACCGTAAAAAGCAAAACAAACTTCAAATTAAATTAGAAAATCAATTGTATGCTTAATAAGGCTTGTTTTATTTACAAAGCTCACGCATCTTAGAGGCTTTAACATCCTAACCTGAAATTTAAAATCATCATCAATACCTACAAGAAAAATAGGAGCCATAAAAAAATTAAGAATAAATAGTGTGGGAGAGAAATTGTTCACTTTCCAGGAAATGCGCAACGATCTGCGCAGAAGAGGCAGAATTAAAAAGCAAAAGACGCCTCAAAAAATAGGGAGAGTTGAGAAGAGTTCAGCAGAGAGGAGAGTTCAATTCATCAGAGTTCAGGGCAGTTCAGGGCAGTTCATTTCAGTTCATTTCAGTTCAGTTCAGTTCAGACAGATTCGCTGCAACTCTCAGCTTTCCAGACAAAAAGAATTTTGCCGTGCAAGCAACCTCACTGGAGTTATAAATTTTTCCCCATGCAAAACTACAGGAAAGGAGATACGGGGCCCCTGGTCGTGACTAACTTAGTCCCGACCCTAAGATCTTCAAACAGAAGCAGTCACTGAACCAAGAAGGAATTAAATGGTGAAGGTTTCTGAACGGTCTTCCCTTCAAATAAAGGGCGACACAAGCAGAAATTTTCCATATTTTTGGATTTTGGAGCTAGAGGAATCTCCTTGGGAAGAAGGTTAGGAGAAGCAGAGTGGGCTGCATCCCTCTACCTCCCTATGGAGTAGAGGACCATTCCGCAACAACTGGAAGAGTCAGCCGTACCCTTGCACTAAATATCCGCAAATTTTTAGACCATAGTATCATACCTATTTTGATTAAGTTTCAACATTATATTTTATCATTTAAGATATCGGTATCAAATCATAGATTTGAATACAATAGCTGAAAGGAAGTCCCTTAAATTTTTCTTTTTTGTTGTGTCTTAAGATTGTTAGCCATATAATAAAATGTTAATTTGTATTGAATTTAATATATTTTGCCTTCCGGTTAATCTTCAAACTTTTCTGAACAGCAAGTAGTGGAGCAACATCGCCTGCAGTTTCCTAATGTAAAAAAATCAAACTTGAAGCAGGAACTGCGAACGCAGCAACAATGAGTTGGAGATGGGCACTCATGAGACCCCCACCTCTGAATGGTTAATAACTTAATATTCCATTATAGGTTGAATATGGAGGGGGACTGCGATAAACTAAAGAAATTTTTGAATATGAATTCAAAGAATTTTGAAACAAGAAAATTAAGAAATTTAAAGTCGAGTGTGGCACCAGTAAATATTTATTAATTTTGATAAGTTTTGGTCAGTAACGTTTTTTTTAATATAGGTAACAATTTCCGAGGGTAAGACTTAAGATTCAAATACTTTTAAAATTTACTGTATAATTTTGGACCACCCTATATAATATATATATATACTGTATATACACACACACACAGAGTGTCCCAAAAAAATGTTTACACATCATATTAACATATATATCAATAAGCAAAATAGGCGGATAGTAAATAGATAGCAAACAGGCTTCTTTAATGTTTAAATGTTCGAAATATCAGCCAGCAGCGTCAATACCTTCATGGTTGTGCTGCTTACTTTAATGTTTTAAATGTTCAAAATGTCCGCCACTAGCATCAATACATTTTTGACAACGGCGCGCAACAGATCGGCATACTGTTCGGATTGTTCGGAGTGGAATGGTGGCACAGGCTATTTCAATTTCGTGTCTCAAGGCCTGTAGTGTCCTTGGTTTTTCAGCATACACAGTGTTCTTCAGAGTGCTCTACAAGTAAAAGTCTAAGAGTGTTAAGTCAGGAGATCGTGGTGGATACTCCGTACATCCCCTACGTCCTATCCATCTTCTAGGAAAACAAACATTGAGAAAATTTCTAACGTCATTGTGGTAATGTGGTGGCGCGCCATCCTGTTGAAAGTAACACTCTTCTTCCAAAAAAAGAGCTCTGATTGAAGGTACAATGTTGTCTTGCAGCATTAATAAGTAAGCAGCACCTGTGACAGTGTCCTCAAAGAAAAATGGCCCTATCAGTCCTCTGGAAGACAGACCACACCACACTGACACTCCTGGTTGATTAAGTGCTCGTTCTTCTGTTACGTTTGGATTTTCGGTGGCCCAGTACACACAGCTGTGTCGATTGATAGTACCATTAAGTTTAAAAGTGGCTTCATTGGACCAGACAATGAAATCAGGAAAAGATTGTTTTTCATCACACATGTGCAAAAACCACTCATAAAATTCTTTTCGACGATCTGGATCGTCCTCATTCATTGCATGGAGCAGTCTAGGTATGTACGGTTTCCACTTTTCACGTCGCAATATGCGATGAACGCTGGATTTAGAAACACCAGTCTCATGAGAACATTGCCTTGTAGACTTATTTGAAGAGTTTGTGAAGGCCTGTAACACGGTCTCACACTTCATTGTCAGTTGAAGTGCGACGTCTTCCAGATCGGCCTTTGTTGACGTTTTGCACTGTTCCGTCAGTCTCAAACTATCACGTAATCTTGTAATTGTTACCCGTGATGGTGGTAATGTTCCAAACTCCATTTCTCCAATGTCTCTGTACCTCAGCCACATTCTCCGTTTCCAGTAGTGCTTCAGAATCCACTTACGTTGCTCAAACGATAACTGCAATGCCGCCATTTCCTGTAACAAGGGATACTACCGTTATTTAAGTACAATACACCATTACTATACTACTATTACTAAGTACATAAATATATAATACATCGCATATTACTATCATCTAAAGTGTGCATATAATATATATATATATATATATATATATGATACACACAGACAGTGCATGGAACAAGGAACTCTTCTGGGATAATTAAATCCACTATAGTCCGAATAAGTAATTGTAAATGACAAATACCATAGTTTTTCTTTTTCATGATGCTAGCCCGACGTGGGCAACGGGTCACTCGCAAAGAGGTCCCATAAATATAGCTTTCCTCACCAGCTATCTGCAAAGCAGACAGGATCCAGCTTTGGGACATGGATCTAGGGTTTAAAGCACCTAGCCATGCTACATTTAGAACCTCAATATAAGCAAAAGACTCGCTGCCTTCACGTCAGATTGAATGCATCAAAGAAAAAGAAAAAGGGGTAACTATTAAATTTTTAGCCAAAAACCAAAACTTAAACCTCAACTGGCAAAATTGAGCGTCCACTTTTCAAGGCACATAACATGTCCGTTTCAAGATGGGAATGAACTCAGAATGGTCCCCTGAGTTTTTTATGATACACACAGACAGTGCATGGAACAAGGAACTCTTCTGGGATAATTAAATCCACTACCCGTTGCCCACGTCGGGCTAGCATCATGAAAAAGAAAAACTATGGTATTTGTCATTTACAATTACTTATTCGGACTATAGTGGATTTAATTATCCCAGAAGAGTTCCTTGTTCCATGCACTGTCTGTGTGTATCATAAAAAACTCAGGGGACCATTCTGAGTTCATTCCCATCTTGAAACGGACATGTTATGTGCCTTGAAAAGTGGACGATCAATTCTGCCAGTTGAGGTTTAAGTTTTGGTTTTTGGCTAAAAATATAATAGTTACCCCTTTTTCTTTTTCTTTGATGCATTCAATCTGACGTGAAGGCAGCGAGTCTTTTGCTTATATTGAGGTTCTAAATGTAGCATGGCTAGGTGCTTTAAACCCTAGATCCATGTCCCAAAGCTGGATCCTGTCTGCTTTGCAGATAGCTGGTGAGGAAAGCTATATTTATGGGACCTCTTTGCGAGTGACCCGTTGCCCACGTCGGGCTAGCATCATGAAAAAGAAAAACTATGGTATTTGTCATTTACAATTACTTATTCGGACTATAGTGGATTTAATTATCCCAGAAGAGTTCCTTGTTCCATGCACTGTCTGTGTGTATCATAAAAAACTCAGGGGACCATTCTGAGTTCATTCCCATATATATATATATATATCGTAAAGAAACGACGCTTGTATAGGAGATATTCCGCGCAAGACGAGAGAGAGAGAACGGAACAAATGAAAAAATGAGGTAACCACCTGGGAATCGAACCCGGGATCTTCCGATTGCCGGTCAGACGCGATACCATTACACCATGGACCTCACTCTTCCAAATGCCGTAATTCTTCTACATACTCGCAGAAACCAATGCCCCAAGGGGGCACCTCCCGCATGCCGTAACATTATATACATTCAACTGCAAAGAACACGCAGTATAAATAACGTAAAGAAACGACGCTTGTATAGGAGATATTCCGCGCAAGACGAGAGAGAGAGAACGGAACAAATGAAAAAATGAGGTAACCACCTGGGAATCGAACCCGGGATCTTCCGATTGCCGGTCAGACGCGATACCATTACACCATGGACCTCACTCTTCCAAATGCCGTAATTCTTCTACATACTCGCAGAAACCAATGCCCCAAGGGGGCACCTCCCGCATGCCGTAACATTATATACATTCAACTGCAAAGAACACGCAGTATAAATAACGTAAAGAAACGACGCTTGTATAGGAGATATTCCGCGCAAGACGAGAGAGAGAGAACGGCAATCGGAAGATCCCGGGTTCGATTCCCAGGTGGTTACCTCATTTTTTCATTTGTTCCGTTCTCTCTCTCTCGTCTTGCGCGGAATATCTCCTATACAAGCGTCGTTTCTTTACGTTATTTATACTGCGTGTTCTTTGCAGTTGAATGTATATAATGTTACGGCATGCGGGAGGTGCCCCCTTGGGGCATTGGTTTCTGCGAGTATGTAGAAGAATTACGGCATTTGGAAGAGTGAGGTCCATGGTGTAATGGTATCGCGTCTGACCGGCAATCGGAAGATCCCGGGTTCGATTCCCAGGTGGTTACCTCATTTTTTCATTTGTTCCGTTCTCTCTCTCTCGTCTTGCGCGGAATATCTCCTATACAAGCGTCGTTTCTTTACGTTATTTATACTGCGTGTTCTTTGCAGTTGAATGTATATAATGTTACGGCATGCGGGAGGTGCCCCCTTGGGGCATTGGTTTCTGCGAGTATGTAGAAGAATTACGGCATTTGGAAGAGTGAGGTCCATGGTGTAATGGTATCGCGTCTGACCGGCAATCGGAAGATCCCGGGTTCGATTCCCAGGTGGTTACCTCATTTTTTCATTTGTTCCGTTCTCTCTCTCTCGTCTTGCGCGGAATATCTCCTATACAAGCGTCGTTTCTTTACGTTATTTATACTGCGTGTTCTTTGCAGTTGAATGTATATAGGGTGAACCAAATGTAGGTGGACAGTAAATGATAACGTTTATTTTGAGAATACATATTTAATTTTTTTGTATACTATAATACAAAATAAAATTTAAATAAATTTAGTTATAATATTTAATATAATAAAACACAAACACCATAGTTATAATGAACACCATAGTTATAATATAATATAACACAAACCGTATTCAACCTACTGTCCACCTACTTTTGGTTCACCGTGTATATATATATATATATATATATATATATGTTAATATGTGTAAACATTTTATTGGGACACCCGGGTGTATATATAATATATATGAAACAACTTTGAACCCTTATAATTTTTTATTGAATGATGCAAACAATGTAATATTCACACATTAAATAGTCAATGTCATAAAGTTTCATATGATATATGTGAATTATAACAATTAGGTACATTAGATAATAGCACAAGACTATTTTGAAAATCAGCTTGTTGTTTTCGTACTATCTATCTATCAATATATATATATATATATATATATGAATAGAAACGACATAAGTGTTAAGGAACGTTTCTGCACACGAGGAGGAGAGATAACGAATAATGAAAAATGAGGCGAACCGCCCGGGAATCGAACCCAGGGCCTTCCAATTGCCGGTTGGACGCTCTACCATTATGCTACGGCCCTCACTTAATCACAAATCGAAATTCTCCCACATAGGGCAGAAACCAATGCCCTGAGAGGGCACCCTCGCAAATCGTGAATATGCGCATATATATATATATATATATATATCAGTGGCGGATGGTGACTGTGTGAATTGGGTGTGCGGAATATCATGTGGAGTAAAATTAATAACTGAAATTCATGTTAACTTAGTTATTAATAAATCTTAATAGTAATATGGTAAGCATACGCAATCCACCTTCTCAATATTACACTAAACACTTGGAGAATTTACATGAACTGTAAAAAATCTAACCCCAATTTCCTACGGGCTCCTTTAAGCATCGAACTTATTTACACACAAACTTCTTTTTGGAGAAAAATAGTGAGCAATAACGCTGAGAAGCCGTCTCACGCGGGCCAATACGGGCCATGGCAACATAGGCCCCGCCCACTTTACCATATATGGAAGGTGTTCTGTCCACAGACCGCACACTCTCCGCCCTGATCCCTCGCTCTCTCCCTTTTCCATTGGATTTGGCATGGGGTAAACATAAATTTATATTCCCATAGTAGGGGAGAAGAATATATATATATCGCCGCCCCGCAATACTGAAATTTTGCACCTCAAACAAGCTCTAGGGACGCTTCTATCGCTCGGTACCAAAATTTTACCGAATGGTTGTGAAGACAATCTGAACGAATGAATTGAAGTAGCTCATTTCTCATCTCGACTAGTGTAACAGTCGAGCGCGGAATTAAGGGTTAGGGCATCTTTCTCGTCTCGACTAAAGTTGAGAGAGGGAGACAAAGGGTTAATTAAATATTAATTTACAGAAAATCTATTGGGTGTGCGGCGCACACCTAGCACACCCTGATATATATATATATATATATATATATATATATATATATATATATATATAATGTAAGGAACGACGCTTGTGTAGAAGAGCGTTCCGCACAAGTTGAGGAGGGAGAACGAGCAAATGAAAAATGAGGTACCTCCCGGCAATTGGATGATCCCGGGTTCGATTCCTGGGAGGTACCTCATTTTTCATTTGCTCGTTCTCCCTCCTCAACTTGTGCGGAACGTTCTTCTACACAAGCGTCGTTCTTTACATTAATTATACGGTGTTGTTTGCAGTTAATAGATCCATTGCTTTTAAAACCTTCAGGAAAACAATGAAAGAGCATATTAAATGTAAAACCCCGAGATTTTTATTTAATATTTATTTAACATCTGGATCCATTTTGCCTTTCTTCAATTTCAAATTGTAGTCAAGAATTTGGATTACGGACAAAGTTAATCAGTTTAATGAAAGGAAGCGTTTTATTTATAATATGAGGCAAAGTATATTTCTCAATTACGATGAACTTAAACGTATTTTATGTAATAAATGCCTCCCATTCTTATTACTATTCGTTACTCTCTCATTGCCCATTAACATTCAGAGCCACTTTTCTTTGCCATCTCTCAAATTTCAGTTTCCGCAGGCTAATCTAGCGTGGATCTTAGGGTTTTGGTTAGTCTTCCTTAGAGTAAAAAATAAACGTGCTAATTGTACAATATAACACTCAAAATAAGTTTATATAATTATAAGGCTCCATGTTAATTGAGTGAAGCATGAAGGGGTATTTTGCGTGGTGGAGAACTCAAGAACTCCGATTTGATGTGAGAACGTTATTAATGAAGCGTATGTAATTAGAGCCACAAAATAATCAATACTCCACGAGTCACTAATCAGCTCCTTCTTTATCTCTGCCAAGTTAATTACTAACACACACACACACACACACACACACACACACACACGTCATAAGAAATAGATTAAGTTCCGAAGACCCCAAAAATATCAGATATTTATTTAAAATATTAAGCGTAGTAGAAGGTATATTTAAATGAATGGCGCAAAACGAAACAGTAATAACCATTTATTGAATTCATATATTCGAAAAAAATTGTTTCACTAATGTTCCAAGTTTATTTTTTGTATAAAACTAACTTAAAACAGTGGCGGAAATGCGATAATTTGAAACAAGATTGTGCAATATCTGTTTTCGTAATATATTTTTCGCTTGGCCTACGTTTTAGTTGAAATGGCGTCTGTTCACGAGGAGGCTAAGCTCGAAAGGTGGGTTCGCGAATGTGGATCAATCATTACAGCCCTAAAACGATTTACGCGTGAATTAAACAAACCAGCACCACACAAAAATCTTGTCCGAGTGTAAGTAAAGAAGTTCACTGCGGAAGGATGTGTCAAAAAAGGGAAATCCCCGATAGACCAAGAAATCCTCCAGAAGGTCAATGCTGTCCGCGAAGCATTCTTGAGAAGTCCTAAGAAGTTAAATATTCTATACCCTTCTCTGCATAAAATGTTTTAAAATTTAGGTTCTACAAGATACGGGTTGTTCATCAACTGTACGAGCACGATTAAACTACAAGGCTTAAACCTATCAAGAATTTATCGAAAAGATTGACACTGACGATCGCTTTCTTTCAAATCTTATTTTAACTGACGAGGCAACTTTCAATACCCGTGGTAAATTAAATCGCCGTAAATGTAGGATCTGAGGAAAATAAAATCCACACGAAACGTACCGACATGGGAGAGATTCGCCAAAAGTTAATTTTTTTGATGCAGGAAGGAGGGGCTATGGGCAAATACCCGCAAAAGCGCCTCCCCCCCCCTCCTATACAACAACAGAACAAGAAGAAGAGAGCCGAAGTCAAGGTCCATAAAGACGCTGCCCTTTATTTTAATTTTGAAAAGATTGTGTATTGAGAAATGGCGGGAAAAGTGTGTATTTGAGAACATGCTGAAGTGTTCTCAGGGTAGATGAGACACGGAAAAAGATCAGTTAAGGAGGACAATGACAGGAGAAACGGGAGTTCCAGGGAACTCCTTGTTTCTGTCTAAGGTTCCCCTCCCCCCATCGGAGTAATTCCCTGGTCGCTGGTCGATTGGTGTCTACAATTTCCTCCTTGGTATGCTCTGTCACGGAATCGCATTTAGGGGCCCTTCTTTTAAAAACGAAACTGTTAGTGAAGAATCTTATCTCAGAATGTGAAAAAGTTTTTTGTTCCTTTTGTAAATCAAATTCCAGGTGTATTGCAACGTGCAGTGTTTCAGCAGGATGGTGCACCGCCTCATTTTGCTCATACTGCGCGTATGTTTCTAGACAATGAACCATTCCTAGGACGGTGGATTGATCGATAAGGCCTAATGTACGATTGTCTTTACATATCTCCTTTAGATTTTTATCTTTGGTGATATATAAAGACAACCGTATATCGCAACAATCCAAGGGATATTAATGACCTAAAAATGTTCACTGGAGATACCGTAGCGTCAGTTCCTATAACTGTTTTGGGACAATGTTTTCGCTGAAAAGAGCGTAGATTTCGTTATTATTGAAAATAATGGAGGGTATGTGGAGATTTACTAAATATCAGATATAAAACACGAAACATTACTGAATCAAATACCCTTTAAATTTTTCGAATGTATCAATTCAGTAAATAGTTATTACAATTTCCTTTGACATCATTCATTTAAATACATCCTGTATTTATATTGGACAAAATATACACACGTAAATAAAATTTCTTTATAATTATATACATAACTTACACGTACGAGTAAATAAATACAAATGACGAGAGCGCCACATCACACTACACCACACTCATTCACAGTCTCAAGCTCTCGGCTCTCGTCTGTCCGGAGGATACTGGACGCCCGTCTTAAATTTTGTCCCTTTCTTTTGGATTAAAAAATAACACATTGTAAGCGTCTTGGTCCGCATAATAAAAAATAATTGTCCTATGTATTTTGCCATTATTTGCGTACCGCATTATCAAACTCCGCGGTATCTACACACACACACACACACAGTATATGGAGGCCCACAATTACATAAATAAATTACATGGTATAATATTTCTTAATATTGTCGAGTTATTTTAGAGTGGTATAAGCTGTTTTTGAGATCCAAAGAACTTAATGTAATGTAGGCCTAATGTAAAGGAGAACTTACCTTAAAAATTGTTATCATATTCATTAATGAACTATATAAAGACAGAAACAAAAATATCTGACATAAATGTAATCATTAATTATATTAGGATGACAAAAAAATTAATTAGCACGGCTGTCCAAATTTAAAGGATGCACTTAATAAATTTTAATGTAGGCCTATACTGTGCTTTAGCATTGTAAAAAAGCCTACATAATACTTTCTGAACTATAAAAAAATATTTGCAATACTTATTAGTCATCAGTTACAAGTGTTTTTATTTAAATATTTCCAAAGTATGTCATGTAACACTCAAACACTAGACTGGGATATATATATATATATATATATATATATATATATATATATATATATATATATATATATATATAGGGTGAACCAAATGTAGGTGGACAGTAAATGATAACGTTTATTTTGAGAATACATATTTAATTTTTTTGTATACTATAATACAAAATAAAATTTAAATAAATTTAGTTATAATATTTAATATAATAAAACACAAACACCATAGTTATAATGAACACCATAGTTATAATATAATATAACACAAACCGTATTCAACCTACTGTCCACCTACTTTTGGTTCACCGTGTATTATATATATATATATATATATTAAAAGACTCTACTGTACATTAATTTTATGGAGTTATTTTAAAGCGATATAAACTGGTTTTAAATCAGAAGAACTTAGTATAATATTGGCCTAATAAGAACTTACCTTACCTTCACTAATTTACCTTACTTTACCTTCACTAATTTGAAGAACTTACCTTAAAAATCGTTCTCATATCCATTAAAGAATTATATAAAAATAGAAAAGAAAATATTTGACATAATCATTAGTTTTATTAAGAAGACAAAGAGGAAAGGCAACAAGCCTGACCTCCGTGAAATGAGAAATCATCGCACGGACACCTGAAAGGTTGAAATATATATATATATTACTGTGAGGCCCCGCTTTTCGTCGTTTCGTTTGTTCGTCTTTACCCATTATATACCCCGATTCCGCGTTTCGGCGTCTATCCGCACGAGATTCGCTTGTTCGTCCCAAATTCTTTGTTTCAAGCCGCCCGCCTTTGGAACAAACACAGCTGCAGGATGACCGAATGTTTACGATAAACTGCCAATCACAGCGGAGAGCGATTCACCCACCCACTAATTAACCAATCATAGACGAGCATTATTTGTGCTTTCATCTCATCTAGCACAGATCTTACTGAATTAGTTAAATTGCTTTCTCACGGAGCGCGGATCATTCGCTATAATCGCTTTACATCTTATTTGTGCTGTTGTGAAATTAATTCGGATAGTTCCCGCAAAGAAAAGTGGTGCTATAAAAGAAAGAGTGAGTAGGAAAACGACCGAGTTGGCTGATAAAACAGAAATGATCGAATTGTACGAAGGTGGAATGCTTGTGGTGGACATTGCGAAGGAGTTTAATTTATCGCCTACCACCATAAGTTCCATCATTGTTGTAACATATGCAGATAAATTTAAAAATCAAGCTATCATACTAGTGCAACTGTGTTGGGTGAAATTAAATCGTTTCGGGTTCGTGAGGATATTTTTATGAGAATGGAATCGTTGTTAATTGACATGGGGAAGCTGCAAGTGCGAATCGCGAGGCAATCGGATAAAATTGAGGAGATGGGCCTCTTTTGGAAGAAGATGCCAAATAGCACCTACATCACCAGGGAAGCGCCCCAAATTAAGCTCACCACTGTCAGACTCGCCAGGGGCTTTGCTCTGTGGGAGGAATTTAAGATTACACTGGTCAACACTCATTTTATTGCCAATCATATTAGAATGATTTTGGGGTAACTTTGTGGTGCTGATTCCGAATATGACATCGGTTTTGCTAGATTGGCTCTAATTTATGAGATAATTGGTACCCCATTGAAACACGTAAAAATGCAAAAAATTTAATGTTCAGGCGGAGCCTACTTACTGGTTGGGTGGCCGATGACTTATATACGGAGGGGGAATATTCTGGAATGATCGCGGAGTAAACACTAAGAATATTCGCGTGTCTCACCATCTAGAATGTTCCGGTAGTTTCCCATATGCACGCGTTATGGTTACGTTTCCTATTAATTGAGGGTATTCATTATCTCAAGAACTAGAGCCAAATCGGAAGAACTACTTTCATTTTGGAATTCAGGAACCCCAAAATACCTTAAATTCGTACGAATTTCCTTGGCAACGAAACAAAAAAATTTTTTGTTGAGCTGTGTTATCAATGATGACCCCTGTGAAGCCCGAACCAGCAAGACTATCCATGCAGTTGAATCAGCCATCTTCCCCAACAGGCAGTTAGCTCCTAATGCAAAATAGGAAAGCTGCCAAGCGATCCCTCATGGATTCCTTCTTAAAGCCACGTCCGAAGGAACCCCAGCCCTCCACCTCCTCCGCAGAGCCCCGACCCTCCATACCCCTTGCCCCCATTTTCCGGTCTTCCGCCTCCAAGGAGACCTCTACAAAGAGAGCCCGTCTCTCCCCATCCAAGCAATGCTAAATTGCATTGCAACTTCTTCTCATCTGCAAAGTTTCTGCAGCAAGTGGATTGGATGAGTGTTCTTTTGATTTTGCATAGGTACATAATCAACAGTCACACATTTCAAAAATTAATTTAGCATCCACGTTGTTTATCAACTGAACTTCCAATTTCATTTTGATATGTTAATCAAAGGTTGATTATGTATGTTACATGTTTGATTTTTATTATCTTTTAGTATTTTTACTTACATTTGCATGCTATTTTATTGATTTTATTGTTGTATAATGTATATTTTATGTTTTCGGATATAAAATTACTTTAAAAATATTACATTTTGAAGTTTTAGTAGGTAGTCAGTGGGGGGTGGGAACGAATTAGGCGCTTATTAAATATTTCCTATACCCACTCTTCGTCGTTTCGCGCTTCGTTGCCTCCTTCAAGAACCAATTGACGACGAAAAGCGAGGGCCCACGGTATAGGTAATCAGTCTAATCACGTAATTTACGGTCGGATTCAATTTAGGTTAGGTTAGAATTTTTTTCATTTTATTTATTTTTATTTTAGATTTTAAACTGAGATGCCGCGTCCACGAGGATTAAAACTATTAATCAACAAAGACGAAGTTTGTCTGGCGAAACTGTTACAAATATACAAATATATTTGCATGCATTATAAACAGTATTTCAGACTTGTATCCTGTAAATAAAATAAAATATGTATTTTATTGTTGAAAATTTTTATTTTGACTATGAGTCCGACCGTAATCCAACCTAACCTATCCTAAATTAAATCCGACCGTAAACTGCATAATTACCATATATATATATATATATATATATATATACAGAGACATGCAAGAAGTAAATAGATACCCTTAATTTTATGGTAAAATGTACGCATCCAAATTTTTTTGCCATTATTATGACTAATATTCGTTTCCTTTTTTTAGATTGTAATATACCCATCCTAGAACATGCCTCGAACACAAGATATAGCTGCACGTCCATAATAACCAAGCTGATGAAGATAGTTTACTGCTGTTCTTGGGCTAATTTTGAGTTTTTCTGCCACTTCTGAAGCTTTTAAACGAGAGTTGTTCTCAACAGATCTTCGAACAAAACGAAGACATCTGTCAGAAGGCCCAGGTCGACCAGGTCGTGATTCATTTGATGTTTTGCCCTTTTCTTTAAATTGGACTATTATTCTGTTAACAGTAGAAAGGGGTATTGCGAGATTCCTAGCTATTTGTCGCTGGGACAGTCCACCCTCAGATTGACCAACAATCCGTCCTCGTTGAAAGTCAGAAATTTCTTTGGAATCTTGTGTTCGAGGCATGTTCTAGGATGGGTATATTACAATCTAAAAAAAGGAAACGAATATTAGTCATAATAATGGCAAAAAAATTTGGATGCATACATTTTACCATAAAATTAAGGGTGTCTATTTACTTCTTGCATATACTGTACAGGGTGGGCGGAAAGTAGCTCCCTATTTTGGATTGGTAAAAAAATACGTATATTATCCATTTATTTCAGAAGAAATAATATGAAAAGGTAGGCATACATGGTAGGTTTTCTCTATAATTCAATGTGGGCTCCAACTCTTTCCACCAGCTTCTGGAGCCGCCCAGGAATGGCGTCCACTGACTTTAGCAGGAACTCCGTCGGGATGGAGGACATGACTTCCCGAATTCGGTCCTCCAGTTCTTCCAATGTCCTCGGTTTGGTGCGGTAGACTTCCTTTACCCACCCCCAAAGAAAGAAGTCGCACGGTTACCACTGAAAAACGGCAGAATCGGTTCAGTGTAACGGTGTGGTGTGGTATGACCTCAGATCAGGTTGTGGGCCCGTTCCTTCTGCGCAACACCATGAATACTGAGCGGTACCTTGCTATGTTGCGAAACGAGGTCTGGCCGGTTGTCAGCACATGGGAGAACATCGACGATCTTATATGCAAGATGGCGCCCCTCCGCACTTCGCTCTTGTTGTCCGTGAGTGACTGGATGCCCACTTCCCTGGGCGTTGGATGGGTCGTCGTGGTCCACATCAATGGCCAGCCAGGAGCCCCGACTTGACACCGTGCGACTTCTTTTTTTGGGGGTGGGTAAAGGAAGAAGTCTACCGCACCAAACCGAGGACATTGGAAGAACTGGAGGACCGAATTCGGGAAGTCATGTCCTCCATCCCGCCGGAGTTCCTGCTAAAGTCAGTGGACGCCATTCCTGGGCGGCTCCAGAAGCTGGTGGAAAGAGTTGGAGCCCACATTGAATTTTAGAGAAAACCTACCATGTATGCCTACCTTTTCATATTATTTCTTCTGAAATAAATGGATAATATACGTATTTTTTTACCAACCCAAAATAGGGAGCTACTTTCCGCCCACCCTGTATATATATATATATATATATATAAAATCCAATGTACTATTTAAGGGTTAAGCAGTTGACTGAATAATAAAAACTGGGATAAATACCTTTTTGAGCTAATAATCTTTTCAGCGGGGAATTTTTACAGAGGATGGTAAAATTTCATCGAGTATGATAAATTCTCACCTGAAATAGACTTCTACCTATTAGTTCTTTTGTTAAATTCACTCTCCATAACAAAATGTTTTTTGCTCCTGTTTTTACAGTGCAGACAATATGTATTTTTACAGTTCAATATTTTGAATACAAATTACTCGGCCTAGCCTAACCTAAGCGGGCAAACATTCGCGTAGAATTTGCTAGAATCTCACGAGAATTTCTCCCATTATTCGACAGAATCTCACTGAATATCTGGTAGAATTCAACTGGATGTAGATATATACAAAATAGCTACATACTAAATTGAAAATGGCAGAATTTGGAATTATAACTTCGCAGAGCTGTGACGTCATCTGCCACAAAGTTTCCATGAAACTTGACTTTCATTGACGTACTACAATATATGTCCGACTGCAATCTTTTTCAAGGTAACAGTTTAACAAAACCCTGTAAAGCTCATTTGTACATATATTAACATATACAGTATTATTTTGGATATGTTTTTTTTAAACTTTTAATTGAATAATTAGGTTAGCTGACTGCCCGGTTAGGTCGACTGTACGTCCTTGATGATTAGTTAGGTTAAGCCTTGATATTTTCGTTAGTTTAAACGAAAATAGCACCACTTAACCTAACCAATCGTCAAGAGCGTACAGTTGACCTAACTGGTTGGTTGAATAATTTGGGACGCCAAAATAGGATATCGCCGGCTAAGCTATGGTAACTAAATATTTTCATAAGGTTACACTAACTAGGCTAAGCTATGGTAACTAGACTAATTATTTTGGGTGCTACACTGCTACTATAGTATGTGGTCTACCTACGATTGGTTAGGTTTAGTCACGATATTTTCGTTAAAACTAACGAAAATATCATGACTAAACCTAACCAATCGTCAAGGGCGATGGACATTGGAATGTAAACAAGCAATTAGTAAACAAGGTAAGAAGCATAATTAAAAGGTAGACCGCCGAATCGAGGTAGGAATCACGCTATAGTAGCACCTTAGGTAATTATTCGTTTTTTGACCCAGTCTCTTTTTATAATGAGAGCAAACGTTTCTGGTCAATTTTGAGGTGTTCTGCACGAATCTGCCATCCGTTTCCTGTGCAAATGCGTAGTTTTCGAGATATCGTCATCTTGAAAACTACGCATTTGCACAGGAAACGGATGGCAGTTTCGTACAAAACACCTCAAAATTAACCAGAAAAGTTTGCACTCGTCATTTTCGTTTAAACTAATGAATTTAAACGAAAATATCATGACTTAACCTAACCAATCATCAAGGGCGTACAGTTGACCTAACTGGTGTAACGTACTGAACTGTCCGCAAAACATTAGGACCGATCAATTTGTGATGCGTGATCTTTACGGGGGCTCCGCCCCCGTACCCCCGAGACCTAAATTATACAAATGATAATGTAATAACATGTGCCAACCTTGCATGGGTAGTCCGCTAAATTTCGCGTGCCCTTAAGGCTTAAACTGAAATGACACACGGTTATTTTTAAGATTTTTTTATGGCACCTAAAGACCTTTTGGTCTTTTGTTAAAATACAAGCACTATTGCATTTAGGGCAGGTCACGGATGTCTTAATTATTCTGTGATTGAAAAAAAGGTCTAAACTCTTGTCTTCATCGAGGGCAATATGGCGGATCACGTCTTAAAAATCAAATATGCATAACTGACACGTCATACTTCGTCACAAAATAACCAAACTGAACAGACGAAAAATTGCTAAAAATGATTTATTTGTAAAACAGGGCAAATTGAATTACGAAGTAGCCAGAATCACCAAATATAAGAAATATTGGTACTTGTGGGTTATCTGTCGCCACTTTTTAATATTTTTTTTATTTATTTATTTTTATATATTAAGAGAAGAGGATTCTTTATACTGTACGGCATTGACGATTGGTTAGGTTAAGTCGTGCTAGTTTGGTTAAATACCGTTTTATTTAACCAAACTAGCACGACTTAACCTAACCAATCGTCAATGCCGTACAGTATAAAGAATCCTCTTCTCTTAATATATAAAAATAAATAAATAAAAAAAATATTAAAAAGTTTTTTATTTAACCAAAGTAGCACGACTTAACCTAACCAATCGTCAATGCCGTACAGTATAAAGAATCCTCTTCTCTTAATATATAAAAATAAATAAATAAAAAAAATATTAAAAAGTGGCGACAGATAACCCACAAGTACCGAAATATTCACCAAATACTCGATATATATTTTGAAAAAACACCAAAAATAGGAAATATATTTTAATAAAAAAACACATTTTATACAAATTTGCACAAGATAATATATATATTTTCTTATTCAGTTTTGATTGGTTATTCAATATATATTGCTGTTATGGCTGGGTGTGACTGGGTCAAAAAACGAATAATAACCGCACCTTATTTTGGATCACCTGAAGATCACGGCCCCCAGCCTTCTTTAGTTAGGCTTATAAAGCTAACTAACGAAAATATCACGACCTAACCTAACCAATCGTTAGGTCAACTGTACGCCCTTGACGATTGGTTAGGTTAGTTAGGTCGTGATATTGGTATTTTTTTACAATAGTAGTATAGTACATTACAGGCTTTTGAGGAATTTTGGAATTTTAGGTTATATATTAAAACTGTTCTTCCGATTGTTTTATTAACCTTCGTTCAAACCGCATCAAAAACCATCAGTAAAACAGTTTTGATTTACAAAGCCTGTAATGTACACTTGTAAAAATTTACCGTGATATTTTCGTTAATTAGCCTTATAAAGCTAACTAAAGAATGCTGGGGGCCCTGATCTTCAGGTGATCCATTATTTTCATATGGTTACACTAACTAGGCTAGGCTAACTAATAAGGCTGAGCTATCGTAACCAGACTAAATATTTTCATTAAGTTATGCTAACTAGGTTAAGCTGTGGTAACTAGACTAAGCTATTATTATCATAAAATTTATCACTTTGTCTCTTGCCTAAACCAAATGAAAAATTACTTTATTAAATTTATTTACATTATAACTTAAGTCTTGTTAGTAAAATTTGCAATTATAGGCCTACACGAAGGCATGTCGCCTTTCCGCGAATATCATTTCAGTTAAAATTTTATCACGTATCACTTACTCCATACAAAATATTAATTGCCTCCTTCTACGCTTCTATGTTCGGCGGGGTTCCCCACATTTTGCACGGGGCCACGAATTCCCCGAATCCGGCACTGCTTTAATATTTACTTCAAACTCACAAGCCACTTAGATTTTTAGTGAAGCTTCACAAATTTTCACGTACATATATGGCTTTGAATGCGAAGCTCAAAATTTTGATGGCTGTGGTATTTTGGTTTTAAAGGGTTATACAATTTTGTGTAATTGGCTAAATATAGACTTTGATTCTTATGATTTATACTGGAGAATTATTTTCGAATGGCGTCACATTTTCTACTAGCTTTTTATAAATTAATTAATAATTATTTGAAGAATGCACATTATTTTCTCATATTGGAGAAATTACTTGAATTCTCATATAATTATTTGGTGGTTTCAAATAAGTCTATTAAAATATATGAGGATGAAGAAAGATGCGCGCGCAGAGCTTTGCTCGCGGATAAGGGAAAATACATTTTTTGAAGTCGAAATAAAAGTAGACCCACTTCGAAAATAAATAAATTAATGGAAACGTAAATACAATGTGATCAACGAAAAACATCATATTAAGATCGACCTATTACTAACTCATTTTTTCAACACTAGTCGTATAATTAATTAATTCCAGGCCTGGGGCACTCACTAGGCTAAGTCCAATACTTTAAGACAAAGGCCTAAGACTAGGAATACTTAAAAAAGACAAGTTCACAATATCTTAAGATTTTTTTAACGTTATTATTTAATATTGATATACTACCTAAAGTGCCATTCAGCTAGACCTGCGGCGGTGGGGCCAATAAAACTATAGAAAAGAACGCAGCCATGAAAATCTTAAGCTTCACGAATCTTGATACAATAAGTACAGATGTGAAGCGTAAGATTTTCATTGCTGCGTTCTTTTGTAGCTAAAGTGGGCCCTACGGGCCCATTTAGCTAGCCCTGCGGTGCTGGGGCCTTCGGCCCCCAGATTACTGTGGAGGGTGGGGTTAATTGTTAAGCTTCACCAAAGTTCCTCGTGAACTTAAGTAAATATTAAGCTTTTCACTGCTTTAATAATTTCTTTTCAAAATCTTCGGTATCCGATCTCAGCTTTTGAAATAATTTTTTGGACAGACTCTGCCTAAGTTATATATATATATATATATATATATATATATATATATATATATATATACACACAAAGGTGGGCACCCGGGCCTCAAAAAGGACCGACGGTCCCGGTCCCGGTCCTTGCCTCAAACTGGACCGACGGTCCCGGTCACGGTCCTTTCTGAAGATAGGACCTAGGAACGACTCGGTCCTCGGTCCTTACATATAATAAGTGAAAAATTTGATTAAAAAAAAATGAAAATTAAAGACACCGGAAATCTTTAATTTTATTAACGTAAATTATAATTAATACAATACATAAATGATGAAAAAAGTTATTAAGTTAAATGCTTGAGTTTCCCTTCAAGAAGACTAGCATTTCAAAATGGCTGTCACTGAGCCCTGACCTTTTCGGCTTGAGGACGTCCTTCCCAAAGAGAAGAGCCTCTCCACGGCGGCACTGGATGGGATAGGCGTGTTAAACTTGATGAACAAGTCCTTCAACGCCGGGCTGGGGAACGAGTCCTTGTTGAAGATGAAGGGTTTCACAGGCCTCTCGCTGAGAAATGTCTCCACCAACTTGGTCCCGGTCTCCTTCGTCTTCTCCCCGCCCTCGTAGAGAGCCTCAAAGAAGTCGTCATTGTCCTGGTCATTCTCACCCCTCGCTGCTGCTGGTGTCCTTGCCTGAGTCCGCTCTTGCCAGAATCCTCTCCACCATAGACATCATCTGCTTCTTCACCTTGGCCTTGATCTCCTCGACGTCATACATGACGTCGTCCTCCACCAGCCTCACCCAGCCCAATTTGAACTTGGGGTGTAGCGCAGCTGCCAGGAGGAAGTCCATATCCTCAAAATGGGGACCAAACCGACGTTTCATCCCATCCCTGACAGCTAATACCAGTGGCTGACACATCTTGACATCGCTGCTTTCCATCTGCTCCTTCAACATTTTGAGAGAGATGGCCAGGGTGGGCAGGAGTGCCCCCATGTACGCCTTGTCCTCCCCTTGCAGGATGTCCAAGGCCTTACAGACCGGCTTCATCACCAAGATACTCTTTGAAGAAGTTGATATCAGCTGAAAAAATAGTTAATATTTTAGTCCTGTACTTAAACTTTTTATATTGTACTTTTTACTTTTTACTTTTTACCTTTTCAAAAAGAAAAGTAAAAAAATCAAATATGTATATTGCTCACCAGACGAGAACGAAGGCACCCCAAGAATGTTGCACGTCTGGTGTAGTCCATGAAGCTTCTCCCTGTCTCCGAAGATGTCGACCAGGCGGGACACCCCGTCGTAGACTGAGTTCCATCTCGTAACGGTGGGGACAGTCAGCTGCATCCCTATCTCGGCCTTGATGGTGTCTGAGGCTTGTGAACTTCTTGACTGCTTGTTCCACAGCTCCGTAGCTTTACCAAAGGCGGTCCGGTACGCCTTCCTGTAGGATGGTGAGTTCTTCAGGGCCTTGTCAGCGTCGGAGGTGGCCACTAGGTTCAGGGTGTGGGCGGCGCACCTTGTGTGCTTCGGCAGGACGTATTCAGGATCCTCCGTGGCACCGGCTAAAAAGAAATGTTCAATTTATTCAATAATATATTTGAGTGAAAAGAAAATACCTTACAAGACTTGTAAAAAATGAAAAAAAAATCAAGAAATAATAAATAATCCATAATTTACCTTCCAAAAGCGATGCCAGATCCTCAACCTGAACGACGTCCTCATCATCGGGCAGCCCGACACCTTCTTCCTCCTCTTCCTGGACCTCCTCAGGCAGCTCCTCGTCCGTTTTGCCAAAGACACCGCACAATGAAACAATTATTATATTTTTTAATTTTTTTTATTCAATGTTATAGAAAAAATAAAAAATGTAAAGATTTAAAAGTCAAAAAATTTGAATGAAGAAATTAAAAAAAAAAAAAATCTGCTTACTTAAATGCCTTGACGAAGTTGCTGCCATTGTCAGTAGTAGTCCTGCAGACCTTGGACTCGATGGCGAAGTCGAAGAGGACCTTGTACATCTCCTTCGCAAGGACCTCGAAGGTGTGTCGTCCGGTGAGTCGTCTGCACGCCAAGACTGCCTTCTGCCTGAGGAGGTGGCCTGGTCAATCCAGTGTACAGTCATCCCCATGTACGACCTTAAATAAATGGAATGCTTTGAATTAAAATGTAGTATTATAATTTATATTTTCACAGCATTGTAATAAATTGATTAAAATAAACTCACAGTTTATTAGTTTCTTTTTGATTGAAGTAAAAAGTAAATTAATTAAAATTTAAACATACTTGTGGGCACATGTCCAAGCGTCTGCCGTAGTAGAGACCGACTGTACAGAGTTGAGGACGTCCCTCAGGTGCTGCCTCTTCTCGTCAAACCTTAAAAAGTTTATTAAAAGACAAAAGTAAAGTAAAAAATTATAATGTCATCGCTCATCACTAAAAGAAAAAGAAAAGAAAATACTGTTATCAAGAATGAATTTAAATAGCCAAACAAAAAATACCTGTCTTCAATACGCCTGGTAAGCGTCCTCCTAGACATGGAGTGTTGGCCAGGGACACAGGTGCTAACAAAGTCCTTCCACGAATCGGAGTCGACGACGTCGAGAGGCAACATGTTGCCCACAAATAAGGTGATCAACTAATTAAAAAGCAATAAAAATTTGTTACGTTTCATCATAACTGACTGACATTTGAGTGTAATTTAATGATTATAAATACTTCTAGACAAAGTTGTAAGATTTTTAATTGAATTTACTGACCTTCTCTTCAAAGAGAGCCTTGGTGACTCTGGACGGTCCAGCCATGGCCTCCCGTATAGTCGGCTGAACCATGGTCCTCTGCCTCTTGTCGTCCGGGCGCTCCTGAGGGTCTCCTCGCCGCTTCTTCTTTTTCTGGAGCTCCACCCCGTCCTTGATGCACTGGTCGAACTGGTTCTGGACGTGAGGGTGGCGCCTGGAGACATGTCGCTTGAGGTTGTTTTGGCTCTTGTTGCTTGTCGAGAGGATGTTCTTGTTCGGCAGGCACAGCAAGCACTTGTACTCCAGGTTCTGCTCACCCTTGGGGCCCAGGTATTCAAAGTATTTGTCCAGGTACGGCCAGGGATTGCCGGGTTCAGTTCTTCCGCTAGGAGCTCCAGTTGCTTGACTTGAAGTTGAAGCACTAACATCAGTAGATTCTTCGTCTCCTCCAGGTGTTGAAACAAGTTTCAGTTCAGTCTCAGTCTCTTTCTGAGTCTTCTGGAGGAAACGATCCATCTTCTTTAGAACTTCAAATAATCACTAAACACACTAAAATCACTAAAAAAGACCGTCCAGAATTGCTTAAAAATGGACCGTCGCTCCTCATTTCGGTCCTCACTGAGACAAGGACCGACTTTCCCGCTCACGGTCCTTAAAAAGACCGCGTTCCTGGAGTTCGGTCCTTTTGGAACTCGGTCCTGCCCACCTTTGTATATATATATATATATATTAGTGATGTAGGTCACATCCGCATCCGCCACATTTTCTCGCATCCGCATCCGCACTTTGGACTGCGGATGTCGTGCGGATGTGGACCGTTGAGATAAAACGTCATTAATAAGCGGAAATTATCAAATTCTACTATATTAATAGAACTAGTTCATTGTGCGTAAAAGTGATGCAAGCGACAAGACGAGAGGCTGTTCTTGTATGAAGTTACTCTCTTGCAACCTACTTAGATCCACGTTACAAAGCTAAGTTATTTTCACCTAGTACATTAGAACGAGTTAAATCATCACTTGGCAAAGCAGTTGAAGAGCTTCAATCTCTTGAATCTGTCGCTTCGCCACCCACCAAAAGAATAAAAGTTTCAGTGACAGAACCAACACCTTCAACAAGCAAATCTATCACAGAATCTGTCTCTCAGTTTCTTGAGTCAAGCAGCAATGACGAGACCTACGCGATGTCAAAAGATGTAGTGAAAATGATCGAGAGCTATCACCAAGAAAAACGCCTGGCTGCATGTGACAATCCTATTAGTTGGTGGAAAAATACGCAGAGTATCTACCCATACTTGAGTAAACTTGCGAGGAAACATTTAGCCTGTCCTCCAACAAACGTACCAAGCGAGAGATTATTTAGCAGTGTTGGATTAATATATGATGAAAAGAGAAACAGACTGGCAGCAGAAAAGGCAGAAAAATTAATGTTCCTTAAGCATAACCTTCCTAAAATTAAGTTTGAACATTAAACGATGAACATCTTAGTTTACTTTATTTTAATTACTCATTTATAAATATGCCTAATAAAACTTTAAACTTAATATAAATAGTTATCAAGCTAATTAAAGATCTCTTTCTATAAGGGTGGAGGTTGGGGAAAGAGGTCGGTGGGGTGCATTTGAGTTGGGTTCACGTCCCGCATCCTGGTAACACAATTATGGTTTCTAATTGTGGCTGAAACTCAACAAAATATAACGAATTTATTTGTAGACGAATTCACTAATTGATTTCTATATTAGTTAGATGCTTGATATTATTTTATATGTTCAGAGAAAAGTACAGCAATTATTGTACAATTAATCAATTATACTACATTATAGCTACAGCTCTCTCTATATAATAACTTATTATATACGTTAAACACAACAAATCTCGAATATATCCTAAAAAATAACGAAAATGTAGACATCCGCATCCGCGGATCGCATCCGCGGATGTGAAAAAAATGACATCCGCTACATCACTAATATATATGTGTGTGTGTGTGTGTGTTTCTCTCTCTCTCATCTGGTACTTTTCCTTCCTGCTGGAACTATCGTCCAATTGCTTTGATTTCTTGCCTTTCCAAAGTTTTTGAATCTATCCTTAATAGGAAGATTCTTAAACATCTTTCTTCTTACAATCTTCTTTCAGATCGTCAGTATGGATTCTGCAAGGGACGCTCTACTGGCGATCTTCTTGCATATCTCTCTAACTCTTGATCATCCTCCTTTCAGGATTTCGGTGAAACCTTTGCTATTGCGCTAGACATATCAAAAGTTTTGATAGAGTTTGGCACAAATCTTTGATTTCCAAACTGCCCTCCTTCGGTTTCTATCCTTCTATCTGTGCCTTCTTCTCTAATTTCCTTTCTGGCCCATCTATAGCTGCGGTTGTAGATGGCCACTGTTCTTCTCCTGAAGCTATTAACAGTGGTGTTCCTCAGGGTTCTCTCCTGTCACCCACTCTTTTCCTTTTATTTATTAATGATCTTTTAATTCGCACTTCCTGTCCTATTCACTCCTATGCCGATGATTCCACTCTTCACTTCTCCACTCGCTTCCCAAACCGTCCCTCTCAACAGTCACTCCATGATTCGCGTAGTACGGCTATGGAGCACCTGACCTTTGATCTTTCTGTTATCTCTGATTAGGGCAGAGAAAACCTTGTGGCTTTCAATGCCTCAAAAACTCAGTTCCTCCATCTGTCTACTCGTCACAATCTTCCATACGACTATCTCCTTACCTTCAACAACACACAACTCAATCCTTCCTCTTCTCTTAACATTCTTGGCGTTTCCTTTTCTTGTGATCTTTCCTGGAAAGATCATATATACTCTCTTTCTAAAACAGCTTCTCAGAGGTTAGGTGTGCTGTACCGCCTCCGCGGTTTCCTCACCCCCAGTCAGTTGTTCTCTCTGTACAGGGGTCTTGTTCGCCCCTGTATGGAGTATGCTTCTCATGTGTGGGGTGGTTCAACCCACAGCCCTACTTGACCGGTGGAATCAAAGGCTTTTCGTCTCATCAATTCTCCGTCTCTTATCGATTGTCTTCAATTTCTCTCTCTTCGCCGCAATGTTGCCTCACTCTCTCTTTACTATCACTATCATAATGGACATTGCTCTTTTGAACTCTCTAACTGCATGCCTCCTCCTTTAAGGAGAGCACGCAGTACCAGACTTTCTACACTTTCTCATTCCTTTTCTGTCCAACTATCTAATGCAAGGGTTAATCGGTATTTCCAGTCTTCCATCCGTTCAACCGGTGAACTCTGGAACAATCTTCCTCACTCCATCTTTCCTCCTGTCTATGACCTCCCATCTTTCAAATGCAGAGTGTCTAGGCATCTCGAAAACCCCGGACCTTGATTTTGGCTCTCTTCTTCTTCTATGGGAGGGGCGCTTTTGCGGACATTTGCCCTTGGCCCCTCCTTCCCGCATAAAAAAAAACCCTCCCAACACAAATTCACAAACACAAATACAGTATGTAGTTTGTTTTGGCTTTTTATATATCTTCAAGTGAAATTACACCGCAGTACCCTGAGGCGACCACTCAGTCTGGGTCCAAAAAGAGAAATAATTTGAAAAAAGGCACTAACTTCCAAAAATTGTGCTCTTACACAATGCAACTTCCTGTTTCACATCCCACAATTATCGAACACACAATGGGACAAAGAGCTCTGCAAACACAACTATTTCCTTTTTCGGCAAGTCCGAACCAAGGTCGCGTAAGGGACCCTGACGTGAAAAACCGTTGACAACAATCGGTCGCGCGAAGCCCCTTGTTGCCTCGGGGCCCCCTGAAATTGCAGGGGTTGCAGGGCCCAAACGCCGCTAGTGCATATAAACATTTATGTAAGTAATGTATAATAAATTTTGGTACAAAAAGTATTTAAATTAGTGATTGTGTTCATGAAATGAGTGTCATTTACTAAAGTCCTTACTTTATAATCTAAATTATCCTATTTTACCAATAAAAAAATACATGAAAAAGTGAAAACAAAATTTAAAAATAAAAAAAATGACTTTTTTTAAATTAAAAAAATGTTGCACATTTTTCGGAAAATACATGAGAAAGTGAAAAAAAAATAAAGTGCGTATATACAATTTCAATGTTGATCAATTGTTGCAAGGTGCCATCCCCTTCCCCCCTGGGGTAATGGGGAGGGGGTTAGCTCCAAGTTGCATAAAGGGGGTGAGGGGGTTTTGGGGGAGAGGGAGAATGACGTTCACCCAAAGGGGTAACCAAGGCACTGCGAAGCACATGCAGTGCTCGTAGGGTAGTGAGCCGAAGGCTCTGCTTGTCTATATATAAATAAAAAACTTTGCGCAGTTTTGAGCGGAGTTGAGCGGATAACAAATATCTCTCGCTCAGTCGCCTGTTATGATTGGCCGACTCACGTAAAGTGGGTGGAACTAATGACTGTCGCTCAGTCGCCCGTTAGGGTCGAACCTATCAAGATGAGCGGCGTTAAACATGACGAAGTGATCACAAGCCTTACCCGTAGGGTAGGGAGCCGAAGACGGGGCTTGTTTATTTAATATAAAACAATGAAAAAATGTGAACTAAACTCTTGTTCTTTCTTCATTAGAAAATAGATCAGGAATCTTTTCAAGCACAACTCTATAAAATTTGATTTAAGTTTTATAATTTCGTACGAGAAATGTTTTATAGAAAGGGATTTATTTATTTATTTATTTATTTATTTATTTATTCTAATTTTTATTCTTGAATGTAATATGTATACCATATTATAATAGGACTACATCGTGGCCTGTGTCATAACCACTTATCGTCGATCAACGAAGTTAAATGTCAGAGTCTGGAAAGTAGTTGGATGGGAACCACATTATGTGGCAACCCGTGGTTTGGATCCCACGTAAAGTTGTAGGTCCTGTCCGTTATATGAATTCAACTGTTGCGAAGGATGTTAAACAATCCCATCAAACAGCTTCATTCTGTAATACCTTCTTATTGGGGAAGGATAAACCACACTAGTTTTGTTTGTTTGTTAACTTAACCTATAACCGAATCTAACCTAACCTAACATGAATTAAATCGACTTAAAATCAGGTTGGACTTTTCTACCTGATACATGTTTTTACATGTTCCGAACAAAGTGAAACAACCCCAGTTATTATTATTATTATTACTAGTACAGTTCCCGTCGCTTCGCTGACGGTTAGACAGGCTAAACTACAGAAAAGAACGCAGCCGTGAAAATTTTGAGCTTCACATTGTGTCAACATTTCTGAATCTGGTATCTCCCAAAACCTCCTCACCCCCATTCATGCAACTTGGGGGCTAACCCCCTCCCCCATTACCCCCACCCTTCCCCCATTACTGCCCGGGATAAATTTCACAAACAGACAAACAGACAGGCTAAACTACAGAAAAGAACACAGTCATGAAAATCTTGAGCTTCACATTGCCGCCCGTAATACAATTTCTGAATTTTTTCTCACAATTTTTTCTCACAATTTCTGAAAGTGTGACGGACGGACAGACGGACAGCTCTCTTATTATAATATAGACTAATACAGTTCCCGTCACTTCGCTGACGGTTAGACAGGCTAAACTACAAAAAAAGAACCAAGCCGTGAAAATTTTGAGCTTCACATTTTGTCAACATTTCTGAATCTGGTATCTCCCAAAACCTCCTCCCCCATTCATACAACTTGGGGGCTAACCCCCTCCCCCATTACCCCCACCCCTCCCCATTACCACACCCCAACCCTTCCGCCCACCCCAACCCTTCCCCCCACTCCCACCCTTCCCCCATTGCTAAACTACAGAAAAGAACACAGTCATGAAAATCTTGAGCTTCACATGGCCGCCCGTAATACAATTTCTGAATTTTTTTTACAATTTCTGATTTTTTTTCTCACAATTTCTGAAAGTGTGACGGACGGACAGACAGACAGACAGACGGACGGACAGCTCTCTTATTATAGTATAGATTATAATGCATGTTTAAGAATGTTCTGGTGTCGACTTGTTCCTCAATCCTTTCTCGTTGCCATAACTGGAATACAATTCGGAATTGGAATTGGAATAAAACTTTTTCAGAACGGAATCTAAATTGGAATCAATTCTATGATTCTTATTTGAAATTATAATTAGAGATGCACTCGAATTTTCTGAGATTAATGGGAAATGCCAAAGAAATGTAGAGTTAAAATATGCAAACATACGAAGACAGGGTTTGAAAGTTAGGGAAAATGTTCATAATATAATGCAAATAACGTATTTTCTTCAGATCATCCAAGTTATAAGATTGGAGACTTTTTTTCATCTTGCTACATTTTAATCAGTGTTCAAACTGGAGTGTGGGGGAGATGTTATGTCTCAAGTTTCGAAAACACCTGATTATTCGCCCTAGTTAAAATTACTCCAGAAACCATCCTCCGAGGGCGAAAGAAGAAAAAAGAAAAACAAAAAAATGCAAAACAGCCAAAAGGTGTTGAACATGCAGTATCTTAATTAAGTCCGAAAGCTTTGATAAATTTCTACATTGTATATATATATATATATATATATATATATATATATAGTTGCTTAACCGCCGATTCGTGCCTAAAGTGGTACTGTACATATCTCGACGAGACAGAGGGTGGGTAGTGTCGCTGGGATGGGAGTATGAGACTGAGGGGCTGAGAAGTTCAATTATTGAATATGTGGGAGGCGGGGTTATGAGAATAGATGCAAATTATAATTTTCGGAATAGTGCATCATCAAAAACAATTTATAGATGCGAGCGTTTAAACTTGACTTGTACAACAAAAATACGATATCGTACGATAGAAAATGTGCTTTTGTACACCATACTGCAAATGCGATGCCGTTCGGTAAAAATACAGTAATATACTAGGGGCACTCAATATATTTTGCCCCACCTTTTTTTTCTTAGCTAAATAATAGGCCATGGGGATGAAATGTCTTTTGGGCCGTAAGTTTGAACTTTCTGCGTTTCACATAACCAGATTTTTCCAGTTTGAACCTCCCTCCTTTGTATAAAACCGCTTTTAAACGCCCTTGTATAAAAACGATGGTTAACGCAGTTTCGAAAATGGCGTCTGACAGTGATGTGCGTCGTAAACAAAGAGCTGTTATCGAGTTCTTAACCGCAGAGAAGGAAACCATTGGGAATATTCACAAACGTCTACAAAACGTTTACGGAGATGCTGTTGTTGATCGAAGCACAGTTGGACGCTGGTCTAAACGTGTGAGATCATCGGAGAAAGGGAGAGCCGACCTCGATGATGAGCCATGCAGCGGTCGCCCGGCATCGGCTGTGACATCTCACATTATGCAACGAGCTAACAGCATCATTCGATCAAATCGGCGTGTCACATACAAGGCGCTATCACCGGAGCTAGGAATTAGTGAAGGAAGTGTGAATACGATAATTCAGCATCTGGGATACTCAAAAGTGTGTTCACGGTTTGTTCCTCGCGAACTTACTGAAGATCACAAAGCCCAAAGGAAAGAAATTGCTTCTGAGTCGTTGGTTCGATACGAGACAGAAGGGGATGACTTCCTTTCACGAATTGTGACTGGTGATGAAACTTGGGTACATCACTTTGAACCTGAAACAAAACGATTATCCATGGAGTGGCATCACGCAGACTCCCCACACAAGAAAAAGTTCAAACTGACTCCCTCTGCAGGAAAGGTTATGGCCACCATCTTCTGTGAATGGAAGGGGTGATTCTGGTGGACATTATGAAGAAAGGACAAGCAATCAACTCAGAGGCATATTGCTTCCCTACAGAGACGTATAAAGCGAGTTCGACCGGAGAGAAAACTAGAAGACGTCCTTCATTTGCACAATAACTCAAGACCACATAACAGTTTGCAAACGGGAGAGGCCATCACAAAAATGCGCTTGACTGTGTTACCTCACCCTCCATACAGCCTGGATCTGGCACCCTCAGACTTCCATTTATTTGGGCCAATGAAGGATGCTATTCGTGGAAGAAAGTTTCAGAGTGACGAGGAGGTTAAGAGGTGGCTCCAGTGGAACCCAGCAGACTTTTACCAGCAAGGAATAAATGCCCTTGTTTCGAGGTGGAGAAAAGCCGAAGAAAAGGATGGAGACTATGTGGAAAAATAAAAACTTGTAAAAAAGGTATAACTACTTGTGTACAAAATTTCTGGAACTTACAAGGAAACTTGGAAAGAAAAAAAAAGGTGGGGCAAAATATATTGAGTAGCCCTCGTACTTGAACGTTTTATTTCTGAAATAAGTTTTCGACGCTGGTTGAAAATTTTAATGTAATATGGAAGACAGTTTATAACGAGACCCGTGACTCAGCCAGCCCAGTTTTACAAAGGTGGTGGTTGAGGGGTAATTTCTCACTGCTGCTCTCTAGCGTTTGGCAATATTGTTTGATGGGTTGTTTAACTTCCTTTGTAACAGCAAAGGTCATATGACGGTGAGGACCTACAGCTTTAAGCAGTGGCGGAAATTTCATGTAAGAAGTGGGGGAGATGATCATGCCGACAGAGTACTCTCCTCCGTTGGCCGTGTTACGTGTCGCTGGTATTGATAAATGAAAAGCATAAACAATAGTTTCAGAATTTTATTTATATGGTAATGGTGTATATATATAATACATTTTTAATCAACACAATGGTGCTCTTCAGACACTACAACTCAATTTTTTTCCCTTTATTTCTGTAATATACATTATAATATACAGCATTAGCATAAGATAGGAAATTGATATTATCAGAAAAACTGAACATCAACAGAAAATTTATAAGCCAAACAGTTGCACCAACTGGACTCTCAACGAGATTAATACTGAACTACATGCTGCTTAGAGCATATGAAAACAAACTAGCATTCAACAAATAATATAGCTACTTCTTAGAGTGTAATACATCATAGTACTGCAAAAGTCTACCAAAAATCACAGAATAAGCCACAAACATTTGCACCAACTGGATGCTGCTTAAAGTACAAAAATAGAAACTAATAAATTATATAGTTATACTGTAAAAAAGAAATTTGTACATGTAGGCCTATACTTTCATTGTACAATGAGGTTTTAGATTTTATATATATTAGCTTTTTTCAGCTGTAAATCTGGGGGGATGATAACATTGTTCATCCTCCCAGGCCAAAAATGGGATATTTATACCCCCCATCCCCACACTAAATCTCCGCCCCTGGTTTTACGTGAGAGCCGAACCACGGGTCGCTACATAATCTGAACGCGGAGGACAGTTTTCCATTCAACTATTCTCCACACCCGATGTCGATTAACTTCGCTGATCGACGGGAAGCGGTGTTACGACATTGGCCAACTCGTAACTCACGCGATTATGCCTTTGTGTAAAGTATATAAAAGTATATAATTCTCACTATTACCCTACGTCAGGGATCTTGAAATAGTGTTTTAACACTTTATGGACGACTTGGTCAAATCAGTATCGTTTCAAATACACGCGTTCAAACTTAACCCGAGAAAAATTCCTGGCATGAAGGGATTAAGGGTTGCTGATTAAAATCACGTTAGGAACAGGCGGAGCAGAATTATTTTCCAATTCCAATACACTCTTTTTATATTTAAAAATTTAACAATTTAAAATTAAACCGATTTTGAAGATATAAAAATACATCGGAAAAATATTCATTTAAAATTATGCAAAAATTCAACACCAAACAAAATATAATCCCCATTATAATAATAGCCAAGTTTTGTTTGTTTGTTTATATGTCTGTCTGTTTGTTGCAGAATTGTGTCACGCTCTGAAGGAATTAGATAGGAATAATTAGAAGCTATGAATTATTGTATTACGGGCGACAATGTGAAGCTCAAGATTTTCATGACTGTGTTCTTTTCTGTAGTTTAGCAATGGGGGAAGGATGAGGGTGGGGGGAAGGGTGGGGGTGGGCGGAAGGGTGAGGCAGGGGGGAAGGGTGGTGGTGGGGGGGGGGGTAATGGGGGATGGGGGGGGTAATGGGGGAGTGGGTTAGCCCCCAAGTTGTATGAATGGTGAGGATGTTCTGGGAGATACCAGATTCAGAAATGTTGACACAATGTGAAGCTCAAAATTTTCACGGCTGGGTTCTTTTTTTTGTAGTTTAGCCTGTCTAACCGTCAGCGAAGCGACGGGAATAATAATAAATATATTTTATAATGATCCTATCCTTTTTTATACTAACAGTGTTCAAGGTATCATTCCTGACTTAATAAGCTTGCTCTTCTCCTACGTTGTCGTTCTCTTGCCAATCGTCTTCTTATTTCTGCAGCAGTCTCCATTTTCGTGGTTCATATATATTTTGCCGTCATTCTTGACGGCACGGGTACACTAGTATTTTAATAATAACTCTTACTTTTGTGGTTTGCTGAAGCGGGCCACTCGGATGCGCCTCGCGGGCCGACAGTTGAAAGACCCTGAGCTTGGTCTGATGAGTACCTACATTATTTTTCCCCGTCGATCAGTGAAGTTAAGCGACATTGAGTCTTGGTTGCTGTAGTTGGCTGGGAGACCGTTCTCCGCGTTCAGATGATAGCGACCCGTGGTTTGGATCCCACGTAAAGCTACAAGTCCCTTCCGTCACATGACCTTAGATATTACGGAGGTTAAACAACCCCAACAAGCGAACAAACCTATAATATTCACCTTTGGAAGAATAACGCGCTAAATAACTTAAAATACCGTCAGTTTTATACGTTGTTATACGTAGATAGTTTTTAAACATTAGTCATTTCTTCACGTTTTGCCTTTCCTTTGTACCTTTAAGGCCGGCCGCCCACATGATCGTCTGATCGCTTCGCGGTCGCTGCAGTGTGCGGGGCTCCCATTCTGTCAATGTAAAATTACAAACGACCCAAGTCGTCAGTCGTCAGTCGCGAGACGATCCCGTGTGCGACCGCCCTGACACGTCATTCCTTGTCGGCGTTGCTTGATTTCAATTTATAAATCATATTTCATACATTAATTGTTTGTAAAATGCTCACAACGGATGTGGATCTACGGAATAGTTGGAAAGAATATTTCGAGGGTTTGGTGGATGAAAGAGATGAGTGGAGTTCAAATATAAATTTGATGGTGTGAGGAGTACGTGTTACAGAATGCCTGAGAACATAACCATGGGTGAAATGAAAGCGGCGTTCGCGAGCTGAAAATGGAAAAGCGGCACGTGTGAGTGGAATATATGGGGAAATGATTAAATATGGATGTTTGAAAGAGTTAGGGTCGTTGTGGTACATGTCAGAGTGCGTGGACAAAGAGTGTGCCTGAAGACTGGAAGAAAGCAATAATGGTTTCATTGTACAAGTGAAATGAAAGATGAGAGAAGTGACTGTAAGAACTACAGAGGTATAAGTCCGTTGAGTGAGGTGGGTAGGTGTATGATAGATCAGCGACAGAACGAGTTTATGGTATTACAGAATGCTTGGTGAGCAATGAGCAAGAAGGGTTCCGAATGGAAGAGGACGCGTGACTCGAGTGTTCGTAGGGAGACAAATGATCTAGAAAATACGAATGAATGTGTACACTTTAGTTTTTACCTTTTCTCTTCTTCTTTATCTTCTATATTTTATATTCGAGCATGTCTGCCTTGTCACCAAAACTCATTTGGGAAATTAGACTTTTGATTATGTAATGTATGTACAGTAAAATGGAATTTTCCTTTCTTGTTTAAAAATAGTTACTTTGCTTTTTTATACTGTAAATAATTTCCATTACAGCGACAGCCTTCCCTTCTTATTGTGAAATGAAAATTTATAACAAAGATCATATTTCATTGAAATTAGCCGGCTCTCACCGCGTATTTTGTCACGCCATATTGAATTTCAGTTTTCGTATGTGTCGTTCAACAGGTCTTGCTGAATTTTTCGTGGTTGGATCAGAATCAAATTAAACTTGATTTTATATTTACAAGTAAAAGTGGGCCCTACGAGCCCATTTAGCTAGACCTGTGGTGCTGCGGCCTTCGGCCTCAGTAATTGGGGGGGTCGCAGGCTCCCCAATTGGCGCACCTAAAGTAAAAGCACCACCTGTGTAATTTCTTTATTTATGGTCAGATTTTTATGAAATTTTCAATATAGAGGTTTTCAAATACTGACTGGGCCTTCAATGTTATTCCAATGTCCGCCATTGAAGGCCCGGTTAGGTCAACTGTATTCCCTTGACAATTGGTTAGGTTAAGTGGTTATTTTCGTTAAAACTAACGAAAATAACACAACTTAACCTAACCAATTGTCAAGAGCATACCTAACCGGGCCTTCAGTGGCGGACATCAGAATAACATTGAAAGCCCGGTTAGGTCAACTGTATGTCCGGTTGTTGTTGTTTTTTTTAGAAAAAAATTTTAAATTTTTTTTTAAAAATGGTGTGCGTTATTTCGATGTCCGCCTTGAAAACTTCATGAAAATAAAGATTTTGCTTTAGGTGCGCCCCCCAATTACTGGGGAGTCAATAGTTTTCGGTCAAAAGAACGCAGCCATGAAAATCTTAAGCTTCACAAATCTTGATACAATGGGTTCGGATGTGAAGCTTAAAATTTGTATTGCTGCGTTCTTTTCTATATTTTATGACGTGTCTGTGATGTCACTATCTTTCAACCAATCCGGATACATGGTAGTTACAGGCAGGACTGCCTTTTTATAGTACATATATATATATACACACACAGTATATGTATATGTACAGTATATATATTTTTATATATGGGCTACGTCGTAGCGAATGTCGTAACACCGCTTCTCGTTGATCAGCGAAGTTGGATGGGAGACCGTTCTCCGTGTTCAGATTATGTAGCGACCCGTAGTTCGGATCCCACGTAAAGCTGTAGGTCCCCTCCGTCATATGACCTTAGATGTTGTGAAGGAAGTTAAACAACCCCAATTATATATATATATATATATACTAGTGTACCCGTGCCGTCAAGAATGACGGCAAAAAAAAAATGAACCACGAAAATGGAGACTGCTGCAGAAATAAGAAGACGATTGGCAAGAGAACGACAACGTAGGAGAAGAGGAAGCTTATTCTAAAAATTTATTCCAAAAGCTTTTAATTTATTTGGAATCCTATCAGTTTAATTAACACGTATCATAGTTGATACAAAACCTGTAAAAAAATTTCAAAATGTTATTAATAAAGTGTATGCTTATAGATATAACATAGCAGCTCAAACAATCTGTATAAAAATGTGAACCTTATCATAAAAATGTGAACCTAGTACAGTTCCCGCCGCTTCGCTGACGGTTAGACAGGCTAAACTACAAAAAAAGAACCCAGCCGTGAAAATTTTGAGCTTCACATTGTGTCAACATTTCTGAATCTGGTATCTCCCAAAACCTCCTCACCCCCATTCATACAACTTGGGGGCTAACCCCCTCCCCCATTACCCCACCCATCCCCCATTACCCCCACCCCTACCCTTCCCCCATTGCTAAACTACAGAAAAGAACACAGTCATGAAAATCTTGAGCTTCACATTGCCGCCCGTAATACAATTTCTGAATTTTTTTTTTCTCATAATTTCTGAAAGCGTGACACAATTCTGCAACAAACAGACAGACAAACAAACAAACAAACAAAACTGGGCTATTATTATAATGTAGATGAATGGGTTATTGAACTTTTTAATGTTGATATTTTAAATCTTTCTTTCTTTGTAGAATTTTGTCAAACATCGGTGGAATGGGATCATATCAAATTATTGTTGACACATAGTAACTTTAGTTGGGCCATAGTTCATGGGTATAATTAGTAAATTACAATGTGTAAATAAGCATTTTGTTAGTGGGACTTTTTATTTCAGTTTTAACTTCGACTTTATTCAGGTTTTCCTTTATTATTTGAAAATTGACTAAACGGTGTGGAAATACCCTTGAAAAATCTGGTGAATTAGGTGGTTGGTTCTTCTGTTTTACGTCCTTCGTCCACCAGAGGGCGCTGAGACGGGCGATAACGTTATCAACTGTGAAAAATAAGTCCCCTTTAAAAGGAGAACTGGGTAAGTCGAATACATTATGTGCAGCGGACTAATCACTCCTCATTTCTCAGCTGACTGAGGACAGTCTATGACTGGTTGAAGTTGTAGCTTGTGGTATATTATTCAATTAGACTCGTACAGTTCCTGCCTTTTAAAAGAGCTATTCTTTCTTGTCGAAAAGGGTTCTGGTTCATTAAGCATTAAGTAAAATTTTGTCTCATGTAGGCTGTCGTATGAATGAATATTTATTTTATTAGTGTCTAGATATATAAACGAAATAATGAAAACTGCGTGTGCGCGCGCAGCATGTGTTTCACAGACACTTTATTTGATTGTGCTTGTTACTTCAGCACATTTATTAGAATCAGAAGGATATGAGCAAAAGGCGGTACTGTTTCATAAAATAGTCGCGCTGATAGGCTCCTCTTCTTAACAAATTCAACTGGAAGAAAAGAGGAAAATGTGTTTGTGTGCAGTATGATATTTAAAATAAATAATGTCCTATTATATTTTATGATAGGCTACTTTAAGTAATGTATAATATAATTATGGGGCATACATACATCCTCACAGCCAAATTCTATTATCCAGTCACTAAGTCTTTTTTTTATTGTTATATACTCGTGTGTGTATCAGTGGCGGCTTTACAGGGGAGGCATGGGAGGCTGTGCCTCCTCGGTTTCAAGAGGCTATAAATATTTTTTTCCTAAATTGCAAAATTTAAATTTTTTTATATAATTTAAGTTAAAAATTTTAATTAGCAATGGAATCACCCTCCCCCTTCGAATATAGTTGTTAAAAGTTTAATTTTCAATAGAATCACCCTCACCCCCTTGAATATAACTGTAACCTTTAACTATAATGGTCAAATTGAGCACGAGAAATCGAAAGGAAGTATTCAGGAAAGCTTCCCTTCAGCTTCTTGGTTGTCATGGCAACGTACTGATGCCACGCTGATACTCTGCCCTGTCAAAAGGCATGAATTCGTGAAATGGAGGCCCAAAATCACAAATCCTCCGCGAGCTTTATCATGGCCAGCCAGTGGGCGGAGTTAAATGGCTGTTGCCTAGCAACAAGATCTTCAGAGTCAAAATTATTGCTAAATACCACGTGAAATTGAATTTTTATTTAGTTATTATCAGACTTAGGATAATTATGCACTTAAAACTGGCTAAATATGCATGCAAATATGCAGTAAAAACTGAGAAAATATGCACTTAAATATGCATTTAAAAATAAGTATATAAATACTAATAATAAAAACATATTATATTTATTTCTTCACCAAATAAAACGATAGAAAAGGACATTAAAAGAACAGTAAACTTCACAAAAAAATATGATACAGGAAACTTTTTACATATTACATTTAATTACAACATATTGCTTTGAACGTTCAAATGTCATTCTACGCCTGTTATCAGCCAGAATATTTTTGTATTCAGAGAATATTCGTTCCACTTCGACAGTAACTATAGGAGCATATTCTAAAGCCATTATATCCGAAAGGTTGAGGTGTTCTAAACTTGAGTCAATTTGTATATTGTTTGACAGTACAGTATTTCACTAATTTTTTTCATCATGCCATACCCTTTATTTTTTGACAGCACAGCTTCTAGTTTACCATAGAACTCTTTGATTTCAAGACTTTTTAATGAACTGCGAATTCCTTCAACTAATTCAATGCTATGCTTTAATGGCAATTCTTTTCCTTGCAGTTTTAAAATAGCTGCGCAAATACATCTGAAGTTGGTGGAAATGTAAATCAGATTCTCTCGAATACCTTCCTTTGTGAATGCAGTATTTGCATCTGTGATGCTGTGACCGCTCTCAGGATCAAATGTCTCCATCACACTCTTTACAATTTCAAAACAGTCCACATAATAGAATGCAGCTTCTAACCAGGTTCCCCACCGTGTTACTATTGGGGAAGGAGGAAACGGTGCACTTCCAGCAAGTTCTCTAAATTTTGCTTTGCGGTATGGTGCTTTTACAAAAACTGACTTAACGCTAGAAATTAATTAATTTACATCCTTGTGCTTTGAACGAATATATTCTGCAACTCTGTGCAGTCCATGGGCTACACGTGTTAGTAACATGTATCATTTTAGGATAAAGAACTTGAAGTCCTCTCATACACTTAGTCATATATGGAGCACCATCAGTACACACTAAAAGAACTGAATTATACTGAATACCAGAAGGTATTAATAGATTTAATGAATCATTGAAAAATGCAGCAATAGTTGCATGGTTTACCTTGTCCAACTCAGCAATTGTTAATAAATAAGATTGACCTCTGTCATATTCTGTTCCCAATAAACCAAATACAAAACTTGCAACACACCTCTGCTCTACATCTGTCGTTTCGTCAATAGCCACCCAGATCTTCTTATTTCCAATTTTACTTCTAAGCTTTTCTAATTTATCCATCTACAGTTCCGAAACATAGTTCTTCCTTAATGTGGACTCATCTGGCAGATGCTCGTTTGTGTACTTTTCTAGAAAATTTATTTTTAAACTCCTTATTTTGTAACTTTGCCAAAGGTATATCAGCAGATAAAAATGCATTGCACAAATCCATACTGAACTGCAAACATTTTGGGCCAGTTTTATTTGGTAGACAGTCGGCTAACATTTGTTGGCTTGGTTTGTGTCTTGTAGTATTCACTCTACCTATATGCTTAGCTGTTTCAAGGTGTTGTTTTACTTGGAACATTTTACAGGCAGAAACTGCAACCTCACAATATTTGCAAAACAACACGTTCCCATCAGTCGTAAATGCATCAAACTCTTCAGCAAATATTTTAAGTATTGCACTTTTACTCCGCTTTTCTTTCGGCATCTTTGGAAATTCACCTCGTCCTTTCAGACACCAGCAGACAACTAAGAGAGAGAACGATTGATAAGTTATAATATAAGTTATAACTGGTCTGCTTATAACTTAAACGCGAAAACAGTATTGCCAAATTTCTGAAATACATTGTGTCAAAGCTAAAATTAATTACCTGAAAATGTAACCTTAAAAATAAAAATAAGGAAAATATGACTAATTGTCAGAAAATCAACGATATACGCAAAAACACTTTAGAATGCCAAAAATATGCATTTGCATATGCAAGTATGCAAATGCATAATTATCCGAAGCCTGGTTATTATATTTTGTTTACACGAACCTGTTACGTTGTCATTCAACTCTTTATAAGTGAATTTAGCGTTATTTATATGTGATTTAGTGTACCCAACGTAGGTATGTCAGTGTTAACTTGTTATTTGTACGTTTTTAAAGGCTACGTTATGGTAGTGTTATGTTATTTGTAAGTTTTTGAAGGAAATATATCAGAGTTTATATTCTTTGTGTGAACTTAACCCTTCAAAATGGAAGAAGTTACTGACATAATCGTTTCACTATTGGACATTTCTTTTGTTAGAAGAAGCGAAGAAAATAAAAGATACATTTTAAATAAAGGTAGATCAACTCCAAACATATCTTGTGTTCAAATAAATAAGAGCAAAAACAGAAGTTTTAAATCTAATTGGTATGACAGATATAAGTGGCTGTGTGGAAATTTGAAAAAAAACAGTTTGTTTTGCTGGTCTTGTCTTTTAGTTGGTGTGAAAAAAAAATGTATGGAGTGACGAAGGGTTTCGTGATTGGAAGAACTTGGCAAGGAGCTTGGAGAGACATTCCACTTCGAAAGAGCACATTCAAAATGATATTTGTGTTAAACAGTTATCTAAACAGGCGTTCAGTATTTTTGAACAGCTAAATGAACATACGAAGAGATCGAAAAATGAGTATAATGCAAAAGTAGCAAAGAACAAAGAAGTTTTCAAGCGATTGATTGATTTAACTTGTCTCCTCTGTAAACAAGAATTGCCTTTCCGTGGGCATGACGAATCGAAGAGCTCTTACAATCAAGGAAATTTTAAGGAAATCTTCAATGTAATGCTCAATCAAAATGAAGAAGTGAAATCCCATTCGGAAAAATGGGGGCCTTTACTGGCTTGTCAAAAACAATACAAAATGACATTATTGATTGTATGCGGGAGAACTGAAAGATGCTATACAAAATACTATAAAAAGTGCGCCATTTTTTTCAATTCAAGTAGATGAAACAACTGACAAGAATGAAAAAGCTCTATGTTCAATCATTTGCCGTTGTGTTGATAGAAATGGACATATAAAAGAAAATTTTCTAGGTTTTTATGATGTTGGACAAGACAAAAGTGCAGCAGGCATTTGTCAGCAGCTTGTGGAAATATTACAGCCATTTGATTTTCAAAATAAACTTATAACGCAGACTTTTGACGGAGCCAGTGTTATGTCATCTGAATTGAATGGGCTTCAAGCAAAAATTCGCAGCTATGCTCCTCAAGCTCTTTTTACTCATTGTTTGGCGCATCGTTTAAATCTAGTATTGCAGCACAGCTGCCGTAACATATCAGCTGTTAATATTTTCTTTGGCACTTTACAAGGAATTCCTGCCTTCTTTCACAAATCGACAAAAAGAACAGCCGTCCTTGACCGAATCGTGGGAAAACGAATACCAACCAACAGTGAAGTAAAATGGAATTCCAATGCAAAAATTGTCACGGCAATTTCCACTGAAAGGGTTAAGTTGATTGAGGTTTTTCAGGAACTCATGAATACCGATGATATTACAGGTAAAACAATACGTCAAGCAGAAGCCTACGAAAATAAGCTGTCTGAATTTAACTTTGCGTTTTATCTTCTGGTCTTCCAAGACATTTTTTTGAAAACTGAAGTGGTTTATAATATTCTCCAAAAAAAAATCAATAGATATTCAAATGTGCATGGATCACATATCTATTTGCCAAACAGCCATACAAGATATGCGAAATGACGAAACATTTCAAAAGTATATTGAGAAAATACAAACAGCAACTGGACATTCTTCTTGTGCTTCGAGAAATAGACTTGAAACCAACAATTCAACATTTTGCCATTACACTGTGTAACACTGATTCTGTTTATATAGAATTTGTTATGTTTTTATATGCATTTGTGGGTGCTGAGTCCAAATCTGGCCTTGGTTTGTGTGTATCATCAATGATTTCAGAGATAATCCATTTTTCATGTTTTACTAGTATAATGTTATTATGGGCGCAGCAATATCAGAATAATCAGGAATTGTTGAGAACACTCCGGATGCTCGTTGATAGTTTCTTGCTCTAGAAATTGCCCGAAACTTCCACTGTGCTATATAAAGAAGAGCGCAGAGTCTGAGAAGTCAGTAAGTGTGAGCACACAAAGAAAGCAGGTTGTTTGTCTGATGGTTACCAGCACTGAGGTACTGTGTTTCTGTGCTTCTCTGTGCTGACGATTTGAGTGTTATCGATCCTTTTTTATTGCGAACATTATTTCAGTGTTGTGAATACATCTTTTTTCTGGAATCTGTAATCTGTTGCAGATTTAATAACTCTTCTCCCTATATCTGCAGGTTATGATTAATGTAGTACAGTTTGGTAAAGAGAATGGCAACTAGAGCTTGTAAACACTCGCCGGATATATTCTGCTACGTTTGTGGGTATTACATAGGCCCCAAGCAAGTATCGCACAAGATTGTGAAAGGCACCAAGTTCTGGATCGCGTATCGACTCTATTTTGGTATGCCTATGGGTGACCAAGATAAGCCCTGGGCACCCCATGTGATCTGTGGAAGCTGTCGCTCCACACTTGAAGGGTGGCTGCGGGGAGTACGCAAGGCAATGCCCTTTGCGGTACCCAGAATATGGAGAGAACCAAAGAGTCACCACGACGATTGCTACTACTGCATGGTAGATGTTTCTAAGTACAGGAAAGTTAAAGGAAGGCAGACTCTTCAGTATCCAAGCATAGCGTCGTCCATAGCTCCTGTACCTCATGGCGAAGGTCTTCCAATACCACGTCCACCAGAACAGGTATCTATCCATTACTTTACCTTCTGTATTTACAGACTGTGGGTCATTATGTGTCGATTTTTCTTAGTGCTGATGCTCTTCTACATATATACTCATTTATTATTATTATATAGCTATGCCTATATTTTGTTTCTTTGCTTTGCAGGTTGAAAATGAGGATGCAGCTAGCTCATCTGAGATGTCGGCTGGTGAGGACAGTCATGATGAAGAATATACAGTAACTTTCAGTACAAACCCTCACTTTCCAAATCAGAGGGAATTTGGACGACTTAATTAGAAATTTGGGTCTGACGAAATCAGGGTCTGAGCTTCTGACCTCCAGACTCAAAGAGTGGAATTTGCTTGGAGAAGACTGCAAGAGCACTGTATACCGAAAGCGGCATGAAGAGTTTGCAAGGTTATACGATGTCAATGGCTCTCTCTGTTATTGCAGCGAGGTTAATGGTCTATTCACAGCTATTGGGTTAACACATATACCCTCAGAGTGGCGCCTGTTTATTGACAGTTCAACTCGGAGTTTAAAAGCTGTTCTACTCCACAATGGGAACAAATATCCATCTATACCAGTTGCACATTCTGTTCAAATGAAAGAGGACTATGAAAATGTCAAACAACTGCTCACTCAAATCAGGTATGAACAATATAACTGGGACGTGTGTGGTGATTTCAAAATGATTGGTTTCCTATTAGGTTTACACAGAGGGTTTACTAAATATTCATGTTTTCTTTGCCTGTGGGATAGCAGGGCTTTAACTGAGCACTATAAAACAGTTCAGTGGCCTCCACGTGAAGGACTGCAACCAGGAAAGTACAATGTACTCAGGGAACCTCTTGTGAAGCCTGACATAGTTCTGCTACCACCTCTCCATATTAAGTTGGGTCTAATTAAGCAGTTTGTAACTGCGTTAGATTTTGGAGGGGAAGTTTTCCAACAGATTCGGGTCATGTTCCCTAAACTCTCTGAGGCCAAAGTCAAGGCTGGCATCTTTGTAGGACCACAAGTCAAGGCACTGTTGAATTCAAAGAACCTTGAAGCCAAGATGACTCCGATCGAAAAAGAGGCTTCGTATGCTTTCCGTGATGTGGTTCGTGGGTTTTTAGACAACCATAAAGCACCAAACTATAAGGAGTTAGTGTCAAACTTGTTTAAGTGCTATGGCAAAATGGGGTGCCGTATGTCTTTAAAATTACACTATCTGCATTCACATCTAGACTTTTTTCGTGATAACCTGGGCGATGTGAGTGAAGAACATGGCGAAAGATTCCATCAAGATATTCAAACGATGGAGAAAAGGTACCAGGGCCATTGGGATGCTTCCATGATGGGAGACTACGTATGGTCGCTGATCAGAAAGGATAAGAATGTTCATACGCGGAAGTCGCGCTCTTCAGTGGATTTTTAAAGAACGCACACTGCATAACAAGGTTTGTTATTCTCTTATCGGTTCTCCTCATGATATATATTATATCATTTGCACCATTTTGGGTTTGTCAAACAATTTTGGCTCAATAAACATTAATTTCCAATAGTGTTTTTTTTCAGAAAATATTTGTTAGCCTTCTTTATATACTTTGCTATATGAAAAGTGTGATAACCTATATTTTTGAAACGGTTGATGATAGAGCAAAACCAATATCATTTTTGGAATCAGCGCCCCGAAATCATTAAGAAACAATACTCGCTAAGTCTTTTTGCAGTTACACATTATGCAACTAGGTTTTTATCTAGGTATTTGTACCTATTGTTATGGTATTGTTGTATTATGTATATTTTTATATGTAACACCCTAAAAATATTTTTAATTTTGTCATTTTTAACCCATTTTAATATTAGTAAATTAAGCTAAAAATATCATAGAATTCTAAAATTTTCTCGAGCGTTCCTGTTCTCTGTAGAGTATTCTAGAGGGACAACTAAAATATACTATTTCTTTCACCATCTTTCTCTACAAAAAAAAAAAAAAATGGTGTCAATAATCCAGCAGGGTTGAAAGCACCTTAAACAGAAAAAAACAAACAAAATATATAAAAGCGACTCGTTTCCAGAGTTAATCAGTCAATTCAGTCAGTCAGTCAGTCAGTCAGTTGAGTTAGTTAATTAAGTTTGGGCATTAACATAATTTGAATTGGCATATGATTTAGTGAGTAATTTTGTCATCGTGATTTAATATAGTTGATTTAATTAGACGTAATTTATATTGTACCTACTCATCCGTGTTTCTAGTTTAATTTCATAGATTGTAAGTACCTATTTAAACTAATTTTTGTGTTTATATTTCAGATTTTCTTAAATTTATATGAATTAAGGGCTTTAATACCTTTACAAATTGGCAGAACAATCAAGCAATATGTCATCAAGCACTAGAAAGTTCAAATGCAAAAACAACCCTGATTCCTTCTGTTATATATGTGGAAATTTTACACTTCCACATCAACGAGCAATATAACTGACTTCGTAAAAAGAGCTTACTTAGCTTATTTTGGCATAAAACTGGGGACCAAGATAAATCGTGGGCTCCACATAAAGCCTGCACTATATGCATTGAAAGACTGCGACATTGGACGAAGGGTTTGGATTCAAAAATACCTTTTGGAGTTCCGATGGTAAGTTTATGATTTCATAAAACTACGTAATTTAATCACTAGTATACTGTAACTTACCTAAATGTAATTGTAACTTAGGTACATAAACAAAAATTTACAGAAAATGTTTAAGAATCTCAAATATTGCATAAGGTTGAAACACATAGAAATGTTAAATGTTTTGGGTGATAACTTTTGATAAAATTCATAAAAACAAGTCTCTCGTCGCTTTTGTTAACGCTTTACAATTTTTTTTCCATATCAGGTGTGGCGAGAGCCTACTAACCACGAGACCGATTGCTACCTTTGCTTTGTCAAGACTTCGGGCTTCACTAAGAAAAATAAACATTGTATCGAGTACCCAAATTTCGACACCGCGATACGACCTGTGCTACATTCAAATGAGATCCCCATTCCAAAATTTAAGGGTCTGCCAACTCAAGAATTAGTTGAAGATGTTCCTGAAAATATTGTTATGCACTTTGAGGAGTCAGACACCGATTTTGACCCCAGCGTATTTGAAAGTCAAAACGATCCGCAAAAGTTTAACCAGGCCCGAGTTGAATGATCTTGTAAGGGATCTAAATTTGCCAAAAAAGGCTGCGGAAATTTTAGCTTCAAGACTTAAAGAGAAAAACTTGCTTACTTCAAACACATACATTTCATTTTACAGAAAAAGAGAAGAAGAACTTGTTAAATATTTTAGAACAGAGGATAGTTTAGTATATTGCTGCGACATAGTTGGTTTGTTAAAGAAGATGGGGATTGAGTCTTACGATGCAAATGATTGGCGCTTGTTTTTAGACAGTTCGAAAAGAAGTCTTAAGTGTGTGTTGTTGCATAATGGCAATCTATACGGCTCGATACCGATTGGGCACTCAACAAAATTAAAAGAAAAGTATGAACATATAGAAAAGGTTTTAAATCTTATCAAATATAGGGAGCACGAGTGGATCATATGTGTTGACTTAAAAATGGTTAATTTTCTGCTAGGACAACAAGGAGGGTATACTAAATATCCCTGCTTCCTTTGCTTATGGGACAGCCAGAGCTGGGCAGTAAATACATTGAATGTATTTAAATACTAAATACTAAATACATGGGAGAAATGTATTTAAATACTAAATACTAAATACATTTTACGAATGTATTTAGATACTAAATACAAAATACATCAATTGTATTTAAATACATTTGTAAATACATTTTAAATACATACAAATTTTAACATATGCATTCACTAATTCACTAAGCCATGACACGCACATAATAAAGAAATCAACCGCTTTCGACTAAGAGTGGCACCCAACTGATTGAACTGACACGTTGAAACATGAACCATGCTGTACTACACTGTCGACGCGTCGTACTGTGCTAGTACAGAACGTGTATTAAACCAGTAGAAGTATTTACATTTTTATATTTTGAGTATTTAAATACATTGTATTTAAATACTCATTAAAGTATTTAAATACATTGTATTTAAATACTCATTAAAGTATTTAAATACTATATTTAAATACATGAAAAACAATGTATTTATAAATACAGTTCTAAATACACAAATGTATTTAAATACGTATTTAAATACAAATGTATTTAAATACTGCCCAGCTCTGGGGACAGCAGAGCCAAGGAAGAACATTATTTCAAACAAATCTGGCCAGCACGAACATCACTTACTGTCGGAGAAAAAAACGTAATTAATCCACCTTTAGTGAGCAGAGATAAAATCATATTTCCTCCTCTGCATATAAAACTAGGCCTCATTAAACAATATGTAAAAGCTTTAGATACGAACGGCGAGTGTTTCAAATACATAACTTCAAAATTTCCAAGTTTAAGTTATGAAAAAATCAAGGCAGGAATTTTCGACGGTCCACAAATAAGAACAATGATTAAAGACAGCAATTTTCCTAATGTCATGAATGAACGCGAAAAAAATGGCTGGTTCTCATTCGTGGACTTGATAGAAAACTTTTTAGGCAATTATAGGGCAGATAACTACGAAGAAATCGTAAAAAAACTTTTAAGGGACTACAAAGAGTTAGGTTGCAATATAGCATAAAAATGCATTTTTTGAATAGCCATCTTGACCAATTTCCAAGTAATTTAGGTGATGTAAGTGACGAACAAGGGGAGAGATTCCACCAAGATATAAAAATTATGGAGGAACGGTACCAAGGCCGCTGGGATTCCCACATGATGGCTGATTACTGCTGGTGCTTGAAAAGAGACCTGCCATCAACAAGCAAATACGCTAGAAAGTCTTACAAAAGAAAATTTTTGCCACAGTGAAAGCTTCATATCTGTTTGTTTTTTTATTTTAAGTCATTTCTATCGTTATAATGTAATTTTACTGTAGTTTGAACTGCTTGTATTCATGAAACTTGAAAAAAAAATTTAACACATGACTTAATTTTTTAGTCCTAATTTGAAAAATCTGGAAAATGGCACATAGGCTGTCGACAAGAATCAGGACCTGATAGAGCCAAACCGAGTTGAAATTCGTATTCAGCGCACCCAAATTACCTAGAATCAAGTGTCAGATATCATTCAATAAAATACGTGTTGCCCAGTGATAATTAATATTACTACTCAAATAAGGACAAGATTCTCGAACATGGCATTCTTAAAGTTTCTGCAGCTATCCAACTCAACCCAATTTGCAAATTTCCCCCCAAAAATTCCCGGAAGATGCCTTAAATTCCTTGATAGCTACCTATGGAAACTTCTTTGACAAACAGTTTCTACGAAATGAGCTAATGGCTGTTTATGCAGAAGAAAACAAACATCTTTTTCATAACACTGATTTTGAAACTATATTGAATAACATTGTGGAAAATGACTTGTGCGATACACTACCCCAAGCTTATAGACTTTTCAGTCTCATTGCAACCATCCCAGCCACTACTGCATCTGTTCAAAGAAGTTTTTCTTGTCTAAACCGCATTAAGACATGCTTAAGAAATACTATGGGGCAGGAGCGACTTTCAAGCTTGGCATTAATTTCCATAGAAAAGGAATTACTAGTGAAGCTATCGAATCAACCTTGCTGGTATGAAAATATCATAAATAGGTTTGCTGCTGGAAAAGAAAGGAGAATTGATCTTCTTTTCAAGTAGAAGACGTAAGTAAAACCAGTTGATGATTTTTCATATTATTTTCTGATAGTTTAATAACTTTATTCCATGTTGTTTAGTTAATTTATAATAACGGTTAGTAACTTAGCGGCAGTATCTATATTATGAATAATTTTGTACAGATTAAGCCATCTTAATTTAAGTAATTTATTTATGGGCATATGCCATATATAACTATCCTCGTACTACTGTATGTAATAAAACAGCAATAATATTGGTGGGCCTCCCCACCCTCTCAGACCACGAGCCGCCACTGGTGTGTATATATATATATATATATATATATATATATATATATCAGGGCGTATATTCAGGGTGTGCTAGGTGTGCGCCGCACACCCAATAGATTTTCTGTAAATTAATATTTAATTAACCCTTTGTCTCCCTCTCTCAACTTTAGTCGAGACGAAAAAGATGCCCTAACCCTTAATTCCTCACTAGACTATTACACTAGTCGAGATGAGAAATGAGCTACTTCAATTCATTTGTTCAGATTGTCTTCACAACCATTCGGTAAAATTTTGGTACTGAGCGATAGAAGCGTCCCTAGAGCTTGTTTGAGGTGCGAAATTTCAGTATTGCGGTGCGGCGATATATATATTTTCTTCTCCCCTACTATTGGAATATAAATTTATGTTTACCCCATGCCAAATCAAATGGAAAAGGGAGAGAGCGAGGGATCAGGGCGGAGAGTGTGCGGTCTGTGGACAGAACACCTTCCATATATGGTAAAGTGGGCGGGGCCTATGTTGCCATGGCCCGCCTTCAGACGGCTTCTCAGCGTTATTGCTCACTATTTTTCTCCAAAAAAAAAGACGAGTTTATGTGTAAATAAGTTCGATGCTTAAAGGAGCACGTAGGAAATTGTCAAATTGGTGTTAGATTTTTTACAGTTCACCTAAATTCTCCAAGTGTTTAGTGTAATATTGAGAAGGTGGATTGCGTATGTTTACCATATTACTATTAAGATTTATTAATAACTAAGTTAACATGAATTTCAGTTATTAATTTTACTCCACATGATATTCCGCACACCCAATTCACACAGTCACCATCCGCCACTGATATATATATATATATATATATATATATATATATTTTTTTTTTTTTATTTATTTATTTATTATTTATTTATTTATTTAAATTTCCAGATTCCTTGCAACAGGATCATTCCACTCAGCATCTTTCCATTTTCGCCATAGGGTCACAACAGTACAGAGAATTGTCAAGTCTATCTGTAACATTTTGTGGAAAACTTTACAACCTAGTGATATGCTTGTTCCAGATGTATCGCAATGGCAGAGAATTACAGAGGAATTTTACACCAAGTGGAATTTCCCCTATACATTGGTACTTTGGACGGTAAGCACATTTACCTTTCACTCGGGGTCTAGCTATTACAACTAGAACGGGTATCATTCAGTAGTTATTTTGGGACTTGTAGCTGCAAGAGGGCACTTTGCTAGTATGGACATTGGTGCCTATGGTTGTGGCAGTAATGGTGGTGTTTTACAGCATTCAAATTTTGGTGAAATGTTGACATCTGAACACCTGAATATCACTCCACTTTCATAGATTTCAAATACTAATACAGTACTCCCGTATGTTTTATTGAAAATGAAGCTTTTCCCCTTGGAACACATATTACGAGGCCTTTCCCTCTGAGAGGTCTTACAGATGGTAAATATATGTTTAACTACGAGCTTTCTAGAGTTGAGCGGCAAGTTGACTGCACTTTTGGCATTGTAGTTAGTGTGTGGCAAGTTTTGCAGCAGCCTATTCAAATTCAAACAAAAATTGCTTGTGACAGTGTTAAAGCCACATGTGCACTTCGTAATTTTACCCTAAACAATGAATCTTATCGTGTCTAAATTGATCGCCCTGATCTTCACAAAGAAAGCCTGCCATCCATAAGACAGCATTAAACATCGAACATCTCCAGACAACAAATTCAATAATGGAAATCAGAGACAGTTTTATTGCATATTTTGCATCGCCAATTGGTTCTTTGTAAAATGAAGCTTGTGGCATTTGTAAATAAACAAATAAAACTAAAATCAGGAACATATTTTATTCCTTTTACCTTCACTGTCCAATTCTGAAGCACACTCCACTCCAAACTTTTAACAAACATTGTCCCTTCCCGGATGAACGATTTCTACCCGATGTTCCGAAAATTAAATAAACCTAGTTTGTAATTCCGTCCTTAATTTCCTTTAAAAAAAAACAAAGAATTTGCTCTTAAAGACAATTTCACAGTCATCCACGTGTACGATACTGGAGCTGACGCGATCTCAAGGCGCCTCACTTCAGCCGGATGCTCAACGTGGTTGAGCCCAAAGTTTTAAGATGGAGCCTAAGAACCTTCGTTACTGCATTGTCGCACCCCCAACCTTTTTTTTTTATTCTTAATAAGTATACCCTTACTTCAGTTTCTTCGTTCCTAACATTCCATTCATGGATCGTGACGTTTGTGAAATTGTAACTCAAATTGGAAGCGTGTTCAAAATAAGCACTTCTGTGAGATTGAAATGAAGATAAGCACTCTTTTAAACGATCTGCAATTAAAAGCTAGATCATGATAAACAGGCGTTGGGACACTTATGTGGGTAAACAAATCCCCGCTGTTGAAAGAAACTTCTTAGTGTTTGAAGGTTTGTTTTGGGTTTATACATACGAAATAAAAATCACGTTTGACCAATCGTCTCAACGACTGCATGAGAACTGAGACGACTCGCTGCACTCCGGACCTTTATAAGTTTGCAGATAATATAAAGTGCCAGGTTTACCATCTATGAAAAAACTATACAATACATGCCTATAATATAGTATCGTATATGGTACCTTTATTTCTTAATTAAATACAAATTATTAATTTATTGAATTAAATAACTACAAAATTGCCTCGGGATTGGCGACATAGCCTATTGGGAATGGAAATAATTGCTATACAATAGAACCCAATATGTAGGCATTGGGTCCACATAACAACAAGAAAAACGTATTATTTCGTATCAAAATTTTCCATCGCTGACGCATGAAAATTACTTTGAGAGAAGAAATACTGAAAACAAAAATTAAGAAAAAGAAATTTATATTAGCTCATCTGAGAGCTGCTTAGTTTCGAGCGATGCTTTAGGCAAGGGAGAAGTGCTTAATCTTCCTAGAAGTTCTGAGTGAATACCTAATAATATAAAACTAATAACTCAAAAGGATAGGCTTATTCCTTCAGATATTTAAGTATAGTGAAGTGCCTATATTAATTAAACCGAATAAACTTGCATAACCCCATCATCTATCTCAAAAGAGAGCCGTGCGCCCTACAACCAGAAGCGAGGCCCAATGAAATAATAAGGTATGGTAATTTCCTTCTTTACCATTAGGCAGCGCTAAATACCGAAGGCACATAAATTAAACATTAACCCAAAAACACTACTTAACAAGGTCTTTTGAAGACCTCCACAAACACAACTTTTTAATGAAAAGACGTAGGGTTTTTGTCGTTAACTCCACCAATATCCTGGAAATTTCCAACGGATGAGGGTGACGGCAATAAACCATAACCCTATGTAGTTTTTTTACATGGTGGCCCGTACGGGGAACTGACCCCTCTAAAATTTACATAACACAAACAGAGGCTAGGCTTAGCTCGTTAGGCCTAACCCTAACTCTACCTTACCGTACTTAACGCAGCAATCGGTGAAGGCTAAGGCCGATAATAACCATAACAAAGCCTCATTCATTTAATATGCTTAACTCACTTTAGGTCCTATACAAACTAGGTCAGTTTTAACCTGGGCCTCTTTAGTAGGCCTGCTTCACCCTAAACCTACTTAGTAGGCCCATAACATGTTTATTTAGTAGGCCCACTTGACCTTAATTAATAGACCTAATATACTCATACACTACGGGCCTACTTCAAACACTACAATTTACAAATGCTAGAAGCCTACCTTTCAAAGTAGGCCTATCCATACTAAAAACACTAAATTTTTAATTCAACCTGTGGTGTAGGTAATAAAATTTATTTCAGCAGTTTAACTTACTTATAAGACTCATAAACATCACAAAATTAAACTCAGAACTTTAACATCACACAGCCCTAAAGTAATTGCACGAACTCAAACCTACACCCACCTAACACAAACATTCTAAGTCCTATTTTACATATAGGTGTGCAACTCATTTAAGTCTTATTTCACATATAGGCGTAACCCATTTAAGTCATATTTCACATATAGGCGTAACCAATTTAAGTCCTATTTTACATATTGGCGTAACCCATTTAAGTCCTATTTTACATATAGGTGTAACTCATTAAGTCCTATTTCACTTATAGGCGTAATCCATTCTAAGTCCTATTTCACATATAAGCGTAACTTATTGTGTCATATTTCACATATAGGCCTAACAAACATTGTCCTGTTTTACATGTAGGCGTAACCCATTTAAGTCCTATTTAACATATAGGCGCAACCCATTTAATTCCTATTTCACATGTAGGCCTAACCCATTCTAAGTCCTATTTCATATATAGGTCTAACACAAACATTCTAAGTCCTATTTCACATATAGACATAAAACATTTGAGGATCTTTGCTCAGCCAAATTGGTTAACTTAACACAAAACTCAAAAATAGAACCCTACAACAAAATATACATTTACACATACAGTATATAAATATACACATACAACTCCGACCATCCAATTCTTCTTTTAAGGAAGAATCACTCAACAGATTTCATCAACAGACACACACCATAAAATACACCACATAAAGTAAACAAACGCTTAGACACAAGCATTCCTTGCAAACAGATTGGATTCCTTCAAAACCCCAAACCTTCCAAACCTACCTGTAGGACGTGTAACATTTACTTGATCATAACTACGAGTCAGGGCCGTTTCCTGGCATAAGCAGACTAAGCGGCCGCTTCGGGCCCCGCTGCTACTAGGGGGCCTTAAAGAGGCTGGAAGTCAAATTTTTCAATGTGGTGGTGGACTGTGCCATCGGGTCAATAAATGAGAGATTCAAAACATTAGATGATGTGAGGGACATATTTGGGGTTCTGAACTTCACCACAATGAACAAGGAAGACTTGTCCTGCAAGTGTGAAAAGCTCTCTAAGATACTGAGCTCTGGAGCTGACTCTGACATTGATGGAAGAGAACTGGCCCTCGAAATTAAGAACTTGCCGACTTTACCTTCACACAACATGACTGCATTGGAGCTTCTCTCCTTCATTCATCAGAAGCAACTGGAGGAACTGTACCCCAATCTCTGGGTTGCACTAAGAATTGCCTGCACTCTACCTGTGACAGTAGCGTCAGCTGAGAGGAGCTTCTCTAAGATGAAGCTAATCAAGAACTACCTCAGATCATCAATGGGGCAGGATCGCTTCAGTGGCCTTGGCATCATAAGCATCAACCAGGACGTTGGCAGGGAGATTTCATATGATGATGTTATTGATGATTTCGCCCAGAAAAAATCTAGGAAGCAAAAATTTTGAAGATACAAACTGTTCTGTATAACTGTTACCTATTACACGATTGCATCGTAGAGTTGGTAATTGTTTGATAATTGCATTATTTTCTTATACATAGTTCTGTGTCATTTATTCTAAATAATGTATAAGCTAATTTTCGGGAATTTCATGAAGAGTATTTTTTCTGTTTGTCTTCTGAAAGTATATATTTGTTGTTTTGGACATAAATGTTTCATTAAAATTGTTTCATAATTGTTTTTTATTAACACAGCCATTTTTTGTATGTGTGTGCTGAGGTGATGTAGTATTGTAGTAAGGCGTGAGTTGGTGGATGGAGGGGTGGGGCCTCAAATGGCTATACTGCTTAGGGCCCCCTAATGGCTGGAAACGGCCCTGCTACGAGTATGACTTCACTGGAGTGGTGAATTCAAGTTTTGAAGACCAACTGGATTTAGAGCAGTGGTTCTCAAACTGGGGTACGCGAGGGAATCTTAGGGGGTACGCGAAGGGGTCCTGAAATATAACCCTTTTAATTTTATATACGATTAACAAATGCCACAAGTCACACGGTTGTTAAAGAAAGTAAAAATCGTCTATCTCTCTCGAAATCCAGAAAATCCCGTGAAAGAATTCAAGGGGTACAGAAGAAAAAGTTTGAGAACCGCTGATTTAGAGGAATGCAAAAAAAAAAAAAAAAAAAATATATATATATATATATATATATATATATATATATATATATATATATATATATTATATATACATACATATACATATACATATATACACACACACACATTGTACTCTTTACATTTGCCACAAATACATACAACCTGTCTGAAAATAATGAAGGCTCAGAGAGTAAAGGCTTTTATTGCTGCTTTCTGGTTTTGTGCACATAATTTTGTGCCAAAAATTATATGGTTAGACGAGAAGAGAGATTATTCATTAGATTTCCAACAAATTATTATAAAGGGTTTATGGCCTACTTTAGCCATAGCCCAAACTACTCTACAAAGGGTCTTATGGCCTACTTTCGCCAGAGCCCAAACTATTACAAAGGGTTTTATGACCTACTTTGGTCATAGCCCAACCTATTACAAAGGGTTTTATAACCTACTTTGGTCATAGCCCAAACTACTCTACAAAGGGTCTTATGGCCTACTTTGGTCATGACCCAAACTACTGTACAAAGGGTTTTATGGCCTCCCTTGACCAGAGCCCAAACTACTGTACAAAGGGTTTTATGGCCGACCTTGGCCAGAGCCCAAACTACTACAAGGGTCTTATGGCCGACCTTGACCAGAGCCCAAACTATTACAATGGTCTTATGACCTACCTTGCCCAGAACCCAAACTAATACAAGGTCCTTATGGCCGACCTTGACCAGAGCCCAAACTATTACAAGGGCCTTATGCCCTACCTTGGCCAGAGCCCAAACTATTACAAGGGCCTTATGGCCTACCTTGGCCAGAGCCCAAACTGGTACTTGTAGGTTATCTCCCCCCCCCCCGCTTGATTTGTCATCGTGGCAAATACCACGCACGCAGAACAATCAAACGAGCATTTCGTTCTAGAATGTTTGATGCACATTGGTTGTTGATTTGTTATACAACTTACATTAACTTAACTTTGGATCACCTGAAGATCAGGGTCCCCAGCCTTCTTTAGTTAGCTTTATAACGCTAACTAACAAAAATATCACGACCTAACCTAACCAATCATTAGGTCAACTGTACGCCCTTGATAATTGGTTAGGTTAGGTCGTGATGATATTTTCGTTAGTTAGCCTTATAAAGCTAACTAAAAAAGGCTGGGGGCCCTGATCTTCAGGTGATCCCTAACTTTATAATGGCGATCCTTCAGAATCCGGCCATAAATTAGTTTAAAAAATAAATCGTATCAATAATTACACTGAAGAACAAAATTTAAGTTTCAAAAATATACATGAACCATTTTGTCATATGAAATCGAACACGCTGATTACGAAAATGAAAACCGTTTTTGCGTATCACATCTCAGTTTTGTGTAAAATATATATACATAATATTCAGTTAATTCAATGCTTTTCTATTTTTTTGCATCATGAAATCGAGATCTAACTATGCATTAATGATAAAAACCACATACAAAACACTACATTTATGCAACAATTTACCATACATTTACCATTTAGACAAAATACAAACATTTACCTTAAAAATGTTTTGCCTGGCTCTGACGTTTGTAGGATTTAGCTGAGTGATCCCGTTGCAACATCCAGCAGAAATCGGTAAGCACGGTAGGACTCCATTTGCCTTTATATCGCTTTTCCATGGTTGCGACATCTTGGTGAAACCGTTCACCATGCTCATCACTCACATCAGAAAGATTGCCAGGAAAGAATGATAATGTGAATGAAGAAAATGCATTTTAAGTGACATATTGCAGCCAGGCCATTGATAGTTCTGTAGGAGCTCTTCCACCAGTGCCTTGTAATTGACGTCCCTGTGTTTGCCAAGGAAACCACTGCAGATTTTCTTAATGAATGCCAAGCTGCCAGTTCTACCTCATTCATTGTCATTTCAAAATCATTATCAAGTAAGAGCTGGCGAATCTGTGGACCTACAAACACACCTTCTTTAATCTTTGCCTCACTCAGTTTGGAGAACTTTCAAAGCAGGTATTTGAATGAAGGAAGATTCTTGTCCATTGCCTTTACTAGTTGTTTGATGAGGCCAAGTTTAATGTGCAGTGGTGGTAACAGAACCTTGTCCCAATATGATAATAAAAACCCACTCTAATAGACAGAGTTTATTTCCACAACAGTTTCGATGCCCACTAGCATCCTCTTCGGGTGGATACAGAAAAACGAATGAACCAAAAACAAGAGGGAAAACAGTCCAGATCCTTTAAGAAATTCGCACATAGATTAGGTCCCGTTATTCCGACAGTGGAAGGGCATTTTATTAAAGGGACCCGCTTTTTAAACACATTCGCATAAATTTAAAACTATCTTCTTGTATACATATAGATTCTATTATTTTACATAATTATTACATTTATTATTAAATATGTTACATTTAATATTGTATTATTATTTATTACAGAAATTATAAATTTATTATTACATTGTTGTTTATTATACGAAAATTATAAACCGAAAAACAAATGAAAAAGGGGGGGGGGGCGAGGAGGGAACCTTCACGAGACCGCTACGAATAAATTAGGTCCCGTTCTTCCGACACAGGAAGGGCATTTTTATTAAAGGGACCTGCTTATAGGTACATTCGCATGAATTTAAACTATATACCTGTTCTATACATTTTTCATTGTGAATGATCCTGAATTCGAATTTTGGTTGGAATTTTTTCCCCAAAGTAATGCTTCATGTTGACATGTTCTCTCAGCTTCAGTCTAGAAATATTGATGCAGCTAAGGCTAACGCCTCTTTAAAAGTTTTTAATTCCGCAGTTCAGAAGTTAAGAGATGAATGTGATGCCATAGTGTCGTCTCCTGAGCAGAAGAGAAGAAAATTTAATACAGATAGATCAGCTGCTGCAAAGGAGGTCTGTGACGTAATTTTGCTGCAGTGCAGAGAGAGATTCAGCTTTACTAATTATTTGGAAGCAAGCAAGTTACTTTTAGTGAATAATTTTCCAGTGTATGCCAAAAATTTCCCTAGTAATGAACTTGCACAAGCAGTTGCAGCCTATCCCTTGCTTTAAAAGACAAATTGAGAACTGAACTTACTGTACTGTACTCAAGAGAAGATTTGTGTAAATCAGAAAGTCTCATAGACTTGTTGGTCGTGATGATATTTTCGTTAGTTAGCCTTATAAAGCTAACTAAAAAAGGCTGGGGGCCCTGATCTTCAGGTGATCCCTAACTTTATAATGGCGATCCTTCAGAATCCGGCCATAAATTAGTTTAAAAAATAAATCGTATCAATAATTACACTGAAGAACAAAATTTAAGTTTCAAAAATATACATGAACCATTTTGTCATATGAAATCGAACACGCTGATTACGAAAATGAAAACCGTTTTTGCGTATCACATCTCAGTTTTTGTAAAATATATATACATAATATTCAGTTAATTCAATGCTTTTCTATTTTTTTGCATCATGAAATCGAGATCTAACTATGCATTAATGATAAAAACCACATACAAAACACTACATTTATGCAACAATTTACCATACATTTACCATTTAGACAAAATACAAACATTTACCTTAAAAATGTTTTGCCTGGCTCTGACGTTTGTAGGATTTAGCTGAGTGATCCCGTTGCAACATCCAGCAGAAATCGGTAAGCACGGTAGGACTCCATTTGCCTTTATATCGCTTTTCCATGGTTGCGACATCTTGGTGAAACCGTTCACCATGCTCATCACTCACATCAGAAAGATTGCCAGGAAAGAATGATAAATGTGAATGAAGAAAATGCATTTTAAGTGACATATTGCAGCCAGGCCATTGGTAGTTCTGTAGGAGCTCTTCCACCAGTGCCTTGTAATTGACGTCCCTGTGTTTGCCAAGGAAACCACTGCAGATTTTCTTAAATGAATGCCAAGCTGCCAGTTCTACCTCATTCATTGTCATTTCAAAATCATTATCAAGTAAGAGCTGGCGAATCTGTGGACCTACAAACACACCTTCTTTAATCTTTGCCTCACTCAGTTTGGAGAACTTTCAAAGCAGGTATTTGAATGAAGGAAGATTCTTGTCCATTGCCTTTACTAGTTGTTTGATGAGGCCAAGTTTAATGTGCAGTGGTGGTAACAGAACCTTGTCCCAATATGATAATAAAAACCCACTCTAATAGACAGAGTTTATTTCCACAACAGTTTCGATGCCCACTAGCATCCTCTTCGGGTGGATACAGAAAAACGAATGAACCAAAAACAAGAGGGAAAACAGTCCAGATCCTTTAAGAAATTCGCACATAGATTAGGTCCCGTTATTCCGACAGTGGAAGGGCATTTTATTAAAGGGACCCGCTTTTTAAACACATTCGCATAAATTTAAAACTATCTTCTTGTATACATATAGATTCTATTATTTTACATAATTATTACATTTATTATTAAATATGTTACATTTAATATTGTATTATTATTTATTACAGAAATTATAAATTTATTATTACATTGTTGTTTATTATACGAAAATTATAAACCGAAAAACAAATGAAAAAGGGGGGGGGGGCGAGGAGGGAACCTTCACGAGACCGCTACGAATAAATTAGGTCCCGTTCTTCCGACACAGGAAGGGCATTTTTATTAAAGGGACCTGCTTATAGGTACATTCGCATGAATTTAAACTATATACCTGTTCTATACATTTTTCATTGTGAATGATCCTGAATTCGAATTTTGGTTGGAATTTTTCCCCAAAGTAATGCTTCATGTTGACATGTTCTCTCAGCTTCAGTCTAGAAATATTGATGCAGCTAAGGCTAACGCCTCTTTAAAAGTTTTTAATTCCGCAGTTCAGAAGTTAAGAGATGAATGTGATGCCATAGTGTCGTCTCCTGAGCAGAAGAGAAGAAAATTTAATACAGATAGATCAGCTGCTGCAAAGGAGGTCTGTGACGTAATTTTGCTGCAGTGCAGAGAGAGATTCAGCTTTACTAATTATTTGGAAGCAAGCAAGTTACTTTTAGTGAATAATTTTCCAGTGTATGCCAAAAATTTCCCTAGTAATGAACTTGCACAAGCAGTTGCAGCCTATCCCTTGCTTTAAAAGACAAATTGAGAACTGAACTTACTGTACTGTACTCAAGAGAAGATTTGTGTAAATCAGAAAGTCTCATAGACTTGTTGGAGATGATGAACGACAATCATCTGCAATCAACATTTTCAGACACTGTCAAGTTGCTGAAAATTTTAATAACAACTCCAATGACAACGGCAGAAGCAGAAAGGTGCTTTTTAACTTTAAAGAGAATTAAAACTTTTTTGCATAGTACCATGGTGAATGACAGACTGTCTGTTTTAGCAATGATATCCATTGAAAATAAAATGATAACAGAAATGAAGGATTTTAATGAAAAAGTAATAAACCATTTTGCTACATCGAAGAGCCAACGCACCGATTTTATTTTCAAGTAATACTACCAGCACCACCTCAGCCATCCCTACCGCCACCACTACCACCCCCACCATCCCTTCTACCACCACCACTACTACCATGCCCTGGAAATCCGTGGACATCAACTCATACCTGAGGTAGGTCAAATTTGTGTACCCTGCTGTTGTGTGAAGCTTGCAGTACCTCCATTTTATTTTATCACGAGCAGCCACTGTTCGTTCCGACTGTTTGAAAAACATCCCATTACGTTCCTTTTCATTTTGGCGCATGACAGCGTGCTTCGTTTACAATTCAGTCAGTTCTGAGTCACGTGTGTGTGTGTGATGGGACTGGATCATAGGCATATTTCATTAGATTGCTCTTATTAAAGGTCCTGTGCAAGTTTTGTTTTGTGAAATTACACCCCATATATTAATTCATAATGTCTAAGCAAATATATCCTCAAAAATTTAGAAAAAAATGGCTGAAAAACCCTTTATGTAAAGAATGGGTTCAAGAGAAACTAGGAAATTCAAGTAAGGCATATTGTAAATATTGCAGAACCACTTTTCGAGCAAGATATGCAGATATTAAACAACATATTAAAACAAAGAAACACTAACTCAAAGCTGACCATTTGCATCAACTCGCCAGCAAAGATTAGATTTTCCCAAAAAATTTGTAATGAAACTAGCTTGGCACAGGCAAGATAAGCATTGTTTATTGCCGAACATTAATTACTCTTTATAATGATTTATAATCTTTAGGATTCATAATTTTTATCTCATGTTTATGTTTTAGTCTTTTCATTTAAAAATCTATTTTTTTCTGGTCTTTTTCTGACTTCTATGTAGTTTACTTTGGATATTTAGTTCTGGCAACACTGGTTGACATTAAGACTGTTCATGTTTTTATAAAGTGTATCAGTGTTGCGTTAGAAAATGAAAGAAACTCGCATTGGTTACGCAGTATATGAAAAGTGTGGAGTCGGTTGTTAAAACAAAATCAGCCGATTTTTTTTTTTTTTTACTGTAAATCAGCGTCAGATTCTGCTTCAAATAAAGAAATCAGAAGTTAAATTTAGTATTTCAGTTGCGGCGAGGTCAGAACCTTGGACGCTTCTCTGGAGGACATGTCCCGGATGCCTGCTTCATGGAGTTAGATGAAAAACTCCATTTCCACTAGTATCTGTAACTTTTATTCACGTTTGGGTGAATTTCAAGAATCCAGACTAGGGATGCACCGGATACCGGACGTGATCCGGTGTCGGCCGATCCGGCCACTTCTTCAGTATCCGGCCGGATACCGGATAATTAACATTTCAATCACATTTTGTTGATAAAAAATTTCATATTTCAAGTTTTTGTATGTACTTTATTATTTTATTATGGCTAATGCCAGACGATTTTATTCAGCTGTGGGAAGAGCCGTGTGCAATAAAGGGCTAAATTTAACATTTATAATGATTTTCTTTTAAACAAAAAACACACTAAAAGTTAGATTTCTCTAAAATTTAGCAGAACTAGGTCCAATCAACTTTGCCTTTTTTTTTTCAGCATTGAATGCAAGAGTTCCCCGCCCAAAATATAGAAAATGTTGAATTTTCTATTAAGACAATTATTTAAGTCTGAAAATTTAATATACTTCTATCTTCTTTTTTTTTTCTGATATAAATTCTGTTCAAAGCCTACTAGTAACACATATCCTAATTATTTAAATTTAAAACTTAGCAAATTATCAAATATCTTATCCTTTTTGTTGTATCAAAATATACTAAAAATAATTCAAAACTTATTGGTCTTATCATCATCATCGCCGCCGCCGCCGCCTCAACTTATGAGAAGGCAATACAGTATAAATTAAATAATCTACTATATTATTGTGCATCTGGCAGCAGTGACGAAACTTATTACGAAAGCCCATGCACTATTGGTTTAAAATTGTAACAATTACAGAATACCATACCATGTGAAAATATATTACATACTGTTTACAAATGAATGAACATGTAAGTTAAAATCGCCATTTCGCAGTCTAAATTCCAACATGGTGTGTGAAACTTGCAATCTTAATTATATCAAAGTTCGTCGTTATTTTTTTTTAAATTATATTAGTAATTGTTGTTGTAATGTGAGCATGTGATAATGCAGTGCTGTGATCTATCTACTTGTGAGTTGCCCCCGATCAATTGAATGCCCGGTTAGGTCAACTGTAGGCCCTTGACGATTGGTTAGGTTAAGTCATGATATTTTCGTTAGTTTTGACGAAAATATCACGACTTAACCAATCGTCAAGGGCGTACAGTTGACCTAACTAGCCATTCAATTGACCTAACCGGGCATTCACTTAACCTTGGTTATTTAATTGGTGATTCTTTACTATTACACCGGTATTCCGGTAGGTATTTCGGTAATTATTCGTTTTTTGACCCAGTCTCTTTTTATAATGAGAGCAAACTTTTCTGGTCAATTTTGAGGTGCTCTGCACGAATCTACCATCCGTTTCCTGTGCAAATGCGTAGTTTTTGAGATATCGTCATCTTGAAAACTACGCATTTGCACAGGAAACGGATGGCAGTTTCGTACAAAACACCTCAAAATTAACCAGAAAAGTTTGCACTCGTCATTTTCGTTTAAACTAACGAATTTAAACGAAAATATCATGACTTAACCTAACCAATCATCTAGGGCGTACAGTTGACCTAACCGGTGTCACGTACTGAACTGTCCGCATAACATTAGGACCGATCAATTTGTGATGCGTGATCTTTACGGGGGCTCCGCCCCCGTACCCCCGAGACCTAAATTATACAAATGATAATGTAATAACATGTGCCAACCTTGCATGGGTAGTCCGCTAAATTTCGCTTGCCCTTAAACTGAAATGACACGTTTATTTTTAAGATTTTTTTACGGCACCTACAGACCTTCTGGTCTTTTCTTAAAATACAAGCACTATTGTATTTAGGGCAGGTCACGGATGTCTTAATTATTTCGTGATTGAAAAAAGGTCTAAACTCTTGTCTTCATCAAGGGCAATATGGCGGATCACGTCTTCAAAATCAAATATGCATAACTGACACGTCATACTTCGTCACAAAAAAACCGAACTGAACAGACGAAAAATTGCTAAAAATGATTTATTTGTAAAACAGGACAAATTGAATTACGCAGAAGTAGCCACAATCACCAAAAATAAGAAATATTCACCAAATAGTCGATATATATATATATATATTGGAAAACACCAAATATAGGAAATATATTTTAATAAAAAACATATTTTATACAAATTTGCACAAGATAATATATATATATTTTCTTATTCAGTTTTGATTGGTTATTCAATATATATTGCTGTTATAGCTGGGTGTGACTGGGTCAAAAAACTGAATAATAACCGGTATTTCTTTACTATTACACCGGTCTCCGGTAGAAAGTTTTAAAAGCTGGTTTTCAGTGTTAAAAACATGACTTAAATATGGATATAAAAATAGGTTAGGTTAGGTAAAAAAGGGTAGAAAGTTTTAAAAGCTTTAAGCTTCAATAACTCTAACAAATCATTTGCGACGGAAATGAGTATCATTTTTTAATTCAGCTCATTGAAAAACATTGAAAACCAGCTTTTAAAACTCTACCGGAGACCGGTGTAATAGTAAATATTTACCTTGTTTTTTTTCGCATTATTTGGTGATAATTCTTGGGTTTTTTCTGCTACTTTTTCATGCTTTGTGCAGTGGTACTTGTCTATCCAAAACACCTTAAAACTGGCGTTTTTTCATAATTCCACAACTATTGACAATATGGTTCACAAAGCATGAAAAAAACATGCAGAAAAAACAAAAATTATCACCGAACTCGGCGACGCCTCTTAGCTGCATAATTAATTACCCAATTTTAAAATTTTATGCCCTTAAGAATACATGATTCGGCGATTATCCCGTATCCGGCCATTTCTTGATCAGCTGGATTATCCGGTATCTGGCAAAAATAAAAAGCCAGGTATCCGGTGTCACGGTTTGAACCGTCCGCTGTACTGAACTGTCCGCCGAGCACTTCTGCGCATGCGCGAAATCTAGCGGATGGTTCAGAATATAGCACTCATGATTTGAAGTGACCGCTGGTTTGAACCGTCCGATAAGCATGTTATGTATAAATACGTAATTGAACTGCGTTTATTAATCAATTATGGAATTCATTTGTAATATAAACAATAAGCTCGTGAATATTTACATGACTGTTGATTTTCATCGTTATTGAGAAATCAATCGTGTCCAATAATTATATGAGATATATATATATATATATATATATATATATTATATATATATATATATATATATGACTCCCTAGGGAGTCATTGGGACTTAGAAATTATAAATGTTGAAGAAAATTTGGTTAATGTTTACTATAACACCACCTGCACCCCAAGTAAAATGAAATATTTCCAGTAGTACATCATAATTTACTAAGAAAAATGGTGTATGTCTTTATTTGGGGGAATTCATATTTACGAAGATATTTGCTTCTGAAATTTTAATTAACGATATCGATTTGACGTGACGTCACGTCAAATGCGCGTTTATAATAACGACATTAATTTGTTTTGATTTTCATCTAGTCTAGTGATTGACGCCATTTTCCTTTAAATAAATTTAGATATGGCACGTGAAGGCTATAATGTATTTTTTTCATAAAATATTTTTCCTGATTGGGCTATTTTTTCGCTACTTTGCGACTTAATTAGTTGGTTGGGTTTTGTTCTGCTATTTTTTTTTTCAAATTGGATTCAGTTAGTGGCAGGGTTGCCAGATTGGCCATTTCATGGCCAAATTAGACAAATTTGGCCATTTTTGAAGTACTTTGGCCATAGAAACAGATTTGGCCATTTTGGGAAATCTGGCCATATTTTGGCCATTTCTGAAAAAGGTGCTGACCCACGGTCGGTCATATCACAATGAGTAAAGTTCATTATGATATGACCCACACTGGTTTGGCTCCACTGTAGATGAACACTAGGTTTGTATGAAAACAGAATGCATTATACAAGGTGGCCCGATATACGATAATTAACGTATAAGCGCAACAATTTATTATTTTATACGATAAAGAATAACGTCCATACCCTATAATAATTTTATGTGATAATTTATTTAAAAATATGACACCGTTTAATTTTCAAAATCCATTAATATATATACAGTATATATAATTTATTTCTTAATTTTTATTTATTTATTTATTAAATATGAATAAAGTATAAGATATATTATATGCTCCTATATTATTTTTTATTAATTTATTACACATGAATTTGCGATTCAGTTTTTGTCGGTTATGCTGGAAAACGTAATTATACGTTATTACGTTATTATACGTAAATAACGGAGAGGAATATGAGGACGAGACTGGCTTTCTTGAAGAGCTTCTTTAATTTCTTACACTTGGAGGAATTTGTTGGATCTGGGGCTTTAAAAATGATTAATCTTCTAATGTAAGTATTATTTAGCATTACAATTATCATTTATTGTGTTAAGGTGAATCTCTTTCGTGATATTAAATGTTTTCTTATAATTACACCATCATAAAATTGTGCAGAAATTCAAGTACAATAAAAGCTGAATACGTTTTTTTGTTAGAAACATTTGGCCATTTCTGGCCATTTTTTTATGCCTATTTGGCAATTTTCGTTAGAATAAATCTGGCAACCTGTTTAGTGGTGTTTGTGATAGAATTATGACGTGCCATTCGTGTGATTTTGACTTTGAGAACTTGATTCGTCATGTGTCCTAGATGAAGACAAAGGATTAGATGATTTATCAATTACGGCGTTATTCTCTCATTTTAACGCCCATTCAAACTTAATATTTTTAGTCAGATATACCTGTAAAGCAGTTCAAATGCTTTACAATGACGGTATTTTTATGTTCGGGAACTTAATAATAATCATTTGTATAATTTAGGTCTCGGGGGTACGGGGGCAGAGCCAGTGGCGGATTTAAGGTGCGCGGGGCCCTAGGCCGGTTGGAGTGCGGGGCCCCAAACTACGCAAAGCTAGCTTAATTAACTGAAATGAAGATTTACACCCCCATCCCCCAGTGGTGACCTTACGGGGCCCTCAAATCAATGGGCGAGCGAAGCGTTAAAATAAATTTACTTTTTAAACAATATTCAATTTATTGATAATTAATTAGCCAAATGACCATTTCATAGTTGAACATTACACATTTGTTTTTTTGAAGCTTAACAATAAAAAATAACTATAATAATACACCATTAACAAAAAATAACTATAATAATACACCATTAACTAAAGAGAATACCACTTGACTGACATGCAAATGATGCAATGAGTGGGTTTTGTTTATTGCAGGCAATTTGTACGGTACACTTAACTATTTCTCAGTCAAAAAAGATTTTTTTCTAGCCTTCTTACTTGCAAACTGTTTGATGACATCAGTAAAATCAAGCACCCTTAATTTCTCATGCTCAATGCTCAACAGGGTGAGTGAAGACAAACGGTCCTGCCCCATGGTGTTTCTTAGATAATTCTTGACTAGTTTCATCTTGGAGAATGATCGCTCCCCAGTGCAGTTTGTGACAAACATGCAGAGATAGAGTCGTAATACAATTTCAACATTAGCAAATGTTTCTACCATGTCATGTCTGTGAATTATCTCATACATTTCTAGTTCAGGACTTTTTGCAGCCTTTGCACCACCTGATGAAGGAGCACTTTCAGGTGAATCTCTTGGAATGGATTTCATAAGGTGTGCAAACTGCAAAAGCTCCGACTCCAATCCAGCCTCCAAGTCCTTAGGATATGAAGACACAAGCTTTTCAGCAGATGCTTTAAGCTCAGTGTTCGTTTTGTTTGAGATTTCTGATAAAAACCCAAATTTCTCTCGAAGGTCGCTGTAAGCAGCAATGCGTTGTTGTAGGGCAGCACAGAGCTTGTCAATGATGGGCAAGAATGCAGTCACTCTAAACTTGTCTCTCCCTGTCAGCATAACATCCTCCGCGGAGTCTAGTTCATCGTGGTGACGCTTGCGCTTCCTAATACGCTGCGTGTCGGCGTAGTATGCATCATTACTCGTCACATCACAGGGATCACACTTAGCCATAGCTTTTGCTTCAAAGTCATCGAACTGGGATCTCAGGTCTTTAGCAAATTGTAAAAGAGACTCTAGCAGTGTGACAGCTGTGTTGAGGGAGAGCCCAGATTTTTGCAGCTGGATACTGCTACTCTGAAACCTTTCCAATACTGTATCCCAAACTTCAAGAAGAATCACTGTTTCAAGTTTTTTCAAACCTTTGAGAAGACCACTTGCTTCAGCTCTTGTTTCAGCTGGCTGATTCTGATCTGAGAATAACTCTTCCAGAACAATGATGTTTTCTTTGTGTGCTCTACTGAGAGCAGCTACAGCATCTGCTCGTGCTGACCAACGAGTGTCTGAAAGTATTTTATCAACTTTCAACTTCTTATCTTTATTAGTCTCTAGTACCTCACGGTGTCTCCTCCAACGATAAGTAGATGCAACAAGAAAGGAGTACATATTTTGTACCAGAGCAAACAATGACACTGCAGCAGGACAGCTTTCTGCAGCACACTTAGCCACCAAGTTTAAGGAATGAGCCATACATGGTATGTACTCAGCTTCACTACACTCATTCTTGATTATCTGTTGGGTCCCCAGATATTTACCAGACATGTTGCTGGCATTGTCATAGGACTGTCCTCGGCAGTCGATAACTGGAATGTTCTTCTCTTTAAGAAAATCAAGAACAGTTGTAGCAATATCTCTGCCAGTGTGGCTTAGCATGGGAATAAACTGCAAAAACCTTTCAACTGGACCTGTAGTAGGCAGTACATAGCGGATTGTAAAAGTAAGTTGATCTATGTGTGAAATATCAGGTGTGGAGTCAACAGAAATTGAGAAGTACTTTGCTGTTTTTACTTCATCTGTTATTGAGGACATAACCTTTTCTGCCATTATTCCAATGACTTCCTCAGAAATGACATGGGACAAGTAGGAGTATGACCACTACCTTTGTTTGCGTGTTTCTTGATATGTGCTGCCAAGAAACTGTCGTATGTGCTCAGCAGCTCTAGAATCCCAAGATAGTTTCCATTGTGTACTGATCCAATTACTTCATCTTTACCTCGAATGGCTAGCCCGCGTTCGCAAAGTAGCTTTAAAACATCTACACACCTCCTCAATACTGCTTGCCAGTACTCGCATTCACTTTCATATTGTTGTACTAGATTAGAGTCAATACGGGCACCCGCAGTCTTTCGATATATCATTTCGACCATACTTTTCCTGTGCTGATCTGACCTACTGTGAGATTCTATGACATACCTAGCGTTCTTCCAACCATTGAAGCCAGTTGTGAATGAGCTTTCCACCTTTGACATAAGCTTGCAAGCAAAAACAATACACTTTACCAGTTGTTTTAGAGTAACAGAGCCATTTAAGATTAATTTCTTGGCCAGATAATGAATGAGTTCGAGTGAATAATGTCTTTGTACAATGACGGGTTCTGTTTAGCTCTTTCACAGCTGACTCTTTGAAGTCACCATCACAGTGTCGACATTCTGCGCTTCCCTTTTTCAACCAATAGTCACACACATTTTCAGTAATTATTTTAGGCCATAATCCAAGATCCGTTTCAAATCCTTGTTCAGTACCGGTATTCATAACTTTCACTTCCTCTTGTGTCTCCTCACTGTCACTGTGTTCAGGTTCAATTGCGCTAACTACACTAGGTTCAGTACTAGTTGTGGCTTCTCCAGTTGTTTCAGGCGTAATTGGTGTCTCTACTGATTCAGATTCAGTTTGAGTTTGTGATTTTGCAGATTCAGATACTGTTGGATATGTCAACCATTGAGTTATTTTTGGTAGTTTTTTTACTCTTTGGTTTACGTCTGCCTTTTCTTGTCGTTTAACAGAGCCAACTTTATACTTCCTCCCTTGATCACGATCACGACTTGTTGATTTCTCCATTGTGCCTCAGTGCAGCCTCACTGCCTTATCCTGAAACATAAAAACATAAAAAACAAACTATTTACACTTGACCCTCGGTTTAGTATTAATTAATACAGTTTAATTAATTAATTAAATACAGACACTAAACAGTTGTTCGGGTGAAAAAGTCGCTTTATGGGAAAGTCGCCAGCCCCCACCAGTGGCGACTTTTCCTTAAATATGTATAAAATGTATTTATTATGAAATCTAAGCTAAACTGACCTAATCTAGCCTAAGTACGTTTCATATAAAAAATTAATTACATTAATTTAACATTTTTCAACTTATTTATGTTATTATAAAGCTGACTAAAACTCCCCCATCCCCATTTATTGACTGGCGACTTTTTCGAGATACGACTTTTACCATTACTTACCACTAAACACACTCACATGTGCACTCCACAGCGGCCTGAATAGAACTAAACTCCCGCCAGCAAAGAGAGTGATACCATAATTATCACTAATCATTAATCAATTGTATTATTTATAGTGGAATCCAACATTATAATTATATGTGAGGGCGCGGGGCCCTCACAGGCGCGGGGCCGTAGGCCATGGCCTACTCGGCCCCCCCCTAAATCCGCCACTGGGCAGAGCCCCCGTAAAGATCACGCATCACAAATTGATCGGTCCTAATGTTTTCTGGTAAGGTTAGGTTAGGCTTTTTGCAAAATACATTTTTTAGTAGTTTTTCGTGTGTTTTGTTCTGATTTGCTATTTATTTGTTGTGGAAATGACCCATGCTCATGCCCAAAATTCCCTATATTTACTTAGTAAACTTCAATGTCTCATAACTTTTAACTGGGTCATTTCCATAACAAATGAATAGCAGATCTGAACAGAACACCAAAAACTACTAAAAAATGTATTTTGCAAAAAAATTGGAGGTGGTGGTGTTGTAGTAAACATTTATCGAAAATTTTTATTGATATAAAGGTTGTAACATAATTATTATAGTCTTTCAACAGTATTAACTTTTAAATCTCAGCTTTTGTACGATCATATATATATATATAGTAAACGTATGAATGCTCAACACGATGTAAGGTAATTTGCAGATGAATTAGGAGTATACTCACTGTTCTTTAGATAAAAAATTAAACTGTCACATAAATCATAATACTTTTTCAATCTTTCCGATCTGTTCTGCATTTTATCAGCCATTGTACAACTTTAGTAAAAGAAAAAAATAGCAAACCAAACAAACAGCGGACGGTTCAAAACGCAAACCAACATAATTTGTGACATCTGTTCTACGCATGGGCAGAAGTGCTCGGCGGACAATTCACTCACTCAGTGCAGGGTTGCCAGATGTAGGAGAATTTTTCAAAAATAGGAAAATGGAATGGGCTGCGGAGAAAAAAATCTCCTAAAATTAAGTAGGAGAATTTTTTGGAGAATGAAAAATAATTTTAGGAGAATGCTGGAATTCAAAAAAGTCATAATGTTTTGCCTATAAATGTTTTTATCTTTATAATTTGACTATTTAAAGTTATCAAATGGCAATATCGCACATTTTGGGTAAAAAATGCTGGTTAGTGAGTAACAGCACTGCCGCGCTTTGTCTTCATATTGCTAATTATATGGGTCAACGTACTTGGGCCTACTTTTTGTCATAGATAAGTTTTTATTTCTGAGATGGCAAAAAATCAAAATTATCGTAAATTTTGGGAAAACTTGCCACAATTTAAAGGTAAGAAAACTATTTATGAAAGTCCATCTGACTTTCAACAATCTGATAATTAATTTAAGGAAGAAAACAATTCTTTAACCATTAGACTAGGCCAAATAAAATAAATAGGTCTATACCGTATGCTTGTTGATTGACTCACTTAGCCCATACACCAGCTTATGTACTGCATGCATTTAGATTTAGTCTATTTGGTCTATAATATATTGCTATTGTTTTGTCCCTGTATACAATAATAAGGAATTTTTTATAGTTATAGCTTGAAGCTTTCTGATTGGTGTGAGGCCCTGAGCTCAGTTGGCCTAAACTGCCTTAATAATGAAAATTTTTATTATTTAATTAATCCGGCTCAGGTTGAATATATTTGGTATGCCTGCTTACAGGTTGGCTTTCTGAGGTGCCTGGGGATGCTTTGCATGCTTACTGCAAGTGGTGTGATAAGAAACTGAATGCGCACAAGAGAACTGCTTGACCATAGCAAATCTCGTCAGCATCTGCACGCTAGCAACAGTCATCCAGGTGTTAGTGGGCAAAGAAGTTTGGTTGAGGATGTTTTTAATTTCAGTAGTGATAAACAACTAAAACAAGTTAAGATTGCTGAACTAAAACTGACTTTGTATATTGTTTGTCATTCTTCTATTGCTTGTATTGATGATCTCTTACCCATTTTAAAAAGCTCTTTTAATGATTCCAAGGTTGCTAAATGTGTAAGGCCTAAACGTACAAAATGTAGTTCTTTAATTTGCAATGTGATTAGCCCAGAACTACAAAGTGAATTGTTAAATGATATGGCTGATGTAAAGTATTCCCTATTTTTAGATGAAAGTACAGATGTCTCTTGTGAAAAACATCTTTGCATTGCAGCTAAATATTTTTCAGAAAAAGATTTAAAAATAAAAACTGTTTTTAGGATTGGTTTCAGTTAAAGATGCATCAGGACAGGGTTTATTTGGGGTTATTAAAAAATTCTTGGAAGATAATGGGTTGAACTTAAACAACTGTGTTGGTTTATCAACAGATGGTGCTAATGTGATGTGTGGTGAACACAATTCTGTTTTTTCTAGATTTAAAAGTGAATGCCCCAATATATTTCTTATGAAATGTACATGTCACTTTCTCAGTTTAGTAGCATCAGATGCTGCTAATACTTTACCCAGGAGTCTAGATCTTGTTAGAAATGTGCATAACTGGTTTGCACATTCTCCAAAGAGGCAGCAAGAGTACTCTGAGCTGTATAAAACAATAAATGATGGTAATGCACCAACAAAAATTTCTGGTATTTCACTTACCAGGTGGATTAGCTACTGGCCAGCAGTAAAAGCTGTGCTTGATCAGTATTCAGAGCTTAACATTAATGCTTGAATTGTAGGTTAATAATTCTTTGGAAAAAGACTTGGCTACAAATACTTTGTTTGAAATATTGAAAGATCCTACAACAATGGAGTTAGTTAACTTTTTGTATAACTTATTACGGTACTCGAATTGTTATGCCAAATTTCATCAACAAAAATAATTTGCTAAATATGGAATGGCAGAAACATTTAATGCATATTGAAGCATGTGCTTTTGGCAGTATCTTCGTTAACAAACTTGCAGAATCAAATTTAGATACTAATGCCCATAGAGTCCTTAAAGAAAGATGTAGAGAGTTTATCTTAGCTTTGGCAGTAGTAATATGCAAAAGAATTCCAAAAAATTATGAGGTTATAGAAAAAATGAGGTACTTTTATCCTACATGTATACTCTCTGTATTGGAAGATTATTTTCCAAATATCTTGAACCTCTTTGGAAGCTTTGCTGAACCATCATGTGAACTAGAATCTGAATTTTACAACCTCAAAACAATTGCATCTGAATTTAATAAGGTTATTATTGCAAATTCGGTGAAATTTTGGATTCATGCTTTTGAATATAGATTCTGCTGGTAAATCATGCTTCATGCATCTGAGCAAGTTAGCTCGAAAAATTCTTGATTTTGCCTTTGTCAAATGCATTTGTTGAGAGGATTTTCAGCAAAGTCACCCTGACAAAATCCTCCTTAAGAAACCAAATGTTGCTTCCCATGTTGGACGCAATTGTTAGGGTCAAAATGACTGATGAAGTGATCAGTCATTTCGAACCCACTGAAGGGATGTTAAAAAGATTTAACAGTAAAATGTATGATTAGATTAGAGTTGTATATTTAACCTATTTGAGAAGGTGAAAATGTGAAGTTAGCCTATTATAGTAGTCTAATGTTCTCTTGCAATACAACATAACTTTTTTATGCATGCTGCTGGCTATACTATTACTGAGTTTGTCTTTTGTCTTGATTTAGTACTATATATATATATATATATATATATATATATATATATATATATATATATATATATATCCCTAATCTCTAATCCAGATGCAGTTCAAAGATAATCTAAAAAAGTCATAGCATGTTAAGTTAGGTTAGGGTACTAATTAGGGCCTGTGGATTTCTGAACTGCGTCATGATTCTTGAATTTTACCAAATTGAGACAAAATAGTTGGATGAAATATGATTTGTTTTTACTAATACCTATGTAAGGTTTATACCGAGGTGGGTTACCTTAATTACCCAGACTGCAAAATCTGCTCAAATTTTCAAACATTGTCACGCAAGTATTTGGCTTAAAAATAGTGGATGATATTTTTGTTTTATTTTTAAAAAATGTGGATAATCTGAGATGTCATCACCTGAATTTCGTAAAAATAACTATATGGCCTTAATCTACATAACAAATACAACACGGTACTACTTACCTTTCCGGGTCTCAACAATGACCCAATGGTCCCAACCATACCTTTCCAGGTCCCAAATAAAAAACTGTAAATTACAGTAACTTCAGCAATATATATAATCACTTATGGCGTTGGATACCATAAAGCTACCGCATATATATATATATATATATATATATATGGTAGCTATAACTAACACACATTTTTGGTAAAAGGTTGCTTAAAATTAATCTAAACCTATGTGAAAATTATTGACTGCCCAGTTAGGTCAACTGTACACTCTTGACGATTGGTCAGGTTAAGTCGTGATATTTTCGTTAGTTTAAACAAAAATATTACGAAATATATGTTGGGACCTGGAAAGGTTATTTTAGTTGGAATATACGTCAGGACCCAGAAAGGTAAATTGTACCTATAACACTTTTTCAAGAGTACTGGTTTTTGTGCAAATACGGTACATAAGCAAGTTATGAAATATAATATCTCATTGCTATTCATTCATATGCTCGACCAATCGTGTAACATCATGTATTTCCACAAAACTATACTCGTAAGACGATCAATCATACAGAAAATTTTGTGCATCCAATTGATCCTACTTTGCATACACAATATAGACCGCTAGTGGAAGGACATTAAATCCTTGGTTTTACGCTCTGATAATCGTAATTACCACTACGAGCAGTATTTCGCCAGATACCTTTTCTTGGCAAATAAGTGACCATCAAACAGTCCTCCATACATTTTTAAGGATAATAGCTAAAGTTTACCCTCCGACTGAACAATACTGAGGTAAGATTTATGTTATTAGGTTAGGTTTGGTTTACCACTTTTTTATAGTTGTATTTGATGTGATTTACTCAAATTTTATATTTACTTACTATCAGATCTGAATAAATCACATCAAATACTACTAGAAAAAGTGCAGGTTAATATTTGGCTGGACACAGGGGCTAATGAGAAATGAGAGGTTCTGTTTCACTAGCACTATTTTTCATGCTCTTTATGATGGTACTAATAATTTTTTGTGGAAATGCAAGATTATAGAAAAAATTACAAGTTACATTTTTATAGTGAATATTTCCTGTTTTGGCTATAATGTACTTTTTTCATAAATATTTTTCCTGATTGGGCTATTTTTTCGCTACTCTGCGACTTAATTAGTTGGTTGGATTCTCTTCTGTCTATTTTTTTTTTTTCTAATTGGATTCAGTTTGGTCATGTTTGTGATAGAATTATGATGTGCTGTTCGTGTGGTTTCTAACTGAGAACTTGATTCATCATGTTCCCTAGATGAGAAAGCATTGGATGTTTTTAGCTTTTCAATATTAAACATACACTCATAAAACATATACCATTTGAAAGCTCACATTTTTCTGAGTCTAAAAATGTAGTAATCCAAAAGTATCAAGAGCAAATAAAAATAACTAGGTTTAATTGTTTGATGTGTGACGTAATTAATTACATTATAAAGGTTGGCTAAGTTATAAATCTTCAGTCTGTGTTGTAAGATGGTTTTTTTGGTAATTGTTACGCTAACCTAACCTAACATGAATGTTATTACATTATCATTTGTATAATTTAGGTTTCAGGGGTACAGTAAAGATCACGCATCACAAATTGATCGGTATAGGGTTTTATTTAAACCTAGTTACTTTTTATTTGCTATTGATACTTTTGGATTACTACATTTTTAGACCCAGAAAAATGTGAGCTTTCAAATGGTATATGTTTTATGAGTGTATGTTTAATATTAAAAAATGGAGCACTCCTAGAGATTTACCAAGTAATGATATTTTCGTTAGTTTAAACGAAAATGACATGGCTTGAAGTTGAAATAAAAAATACATTTTTCTAGTGTATTTTGCTGTCCTCTGTGATTAGGTTAGTTAATTTAGTTAGGTTAGCTAGTTTTTTATCAGAATTACATTTTCCTGGTGTAGTTTTCTCTGCTTTGTTGGAATTTGACACACATTTCTTGTGCAAATGAGTAGAAACACTCCGTATTTTGGAATGAAAAAAAAAATAGTTTCTATTCATTTGCACAAGAAATGGGTATCAGATTCGAACAAAACAGAGAACTACACTAGAAAAATGTAATTTTGATAAAAAATGTAGCTCCTGTGTCCAGCCAAATATTTACCAAAGTGCATTTTGGTATGATTTTGCAGGTGATGACATTTCCTTAAGATTTACCCATAACCATAGAATTTTTGTTTTCCCATGCTAAACAATAAACATGAAACTTTCGTGTAGTGTATAGTTATTAGATATTTAGGCGATTAATTATAGTAGCCCATTATCCGTATCTGGCTCCAAAAAAAAATCGTCCAACAAGGCATTACAACCACATGCAACTGCAAGTGTTTCTTTGTAAGTTAGGTTAGGTGAGGTTTATTTGGAGCCCAAATCCCAATACAGTATTTTGGCTAATACCCTATCATTAATTGTCCAAATACCTAAATATCTAATAACCATACACTGCACGAACTAGTCACATTAGATTTATTTAGAGATTTATTTAAAATTTTTATCTAGCAAAACCACTTATTCATGGCATAAAAGGCTATTTGGAATTTATGGCTCATTTTATTTTTTTTAAAATAAAAACAAATTATCTAGCTTGGTTGCCCCTACATTGCACACCTTTGAGCATATCTATATCTTGCCTATGGTGAAGTGAACAAGCTTGAATGCAGTATTCTAAGTGAGGCCTAACATAAGTATTATACAATCTGCAAATGACTTACACATGCTACTAAATTTCAAATTGTCATATCTCAGTCCCTAATTCAGATAAAAGAATGATTCAAAAAGTATCTGAAAGGCAATTTCCCCAAACATAAATCATTGTAATCATTGTAAGCACAAAAAATAGTCAGTGAATGAAAAGTTAATTTTTTCATTTTGGGGAACCTCCTCCTCTTGATATAACTGATAATTTATTTTTTCTTTGAATGAAATGGAGCTTCAACTCTCCATCAGTGGAAAGTGAGAAAAAACTGTTTTATCATATAGAGGTGGTGTTTTTATGTTGGAATATTGTTATTTCACTGAGAAATCCACAATATGACCCAGAATTCAACACTCATTCAGATATATAGCTAATCACTTGTTCAGTTAAAATTATTAAAATATATACCTATACATAAATATAGGCCACTGAAGAATATACTATATATTTATGAAACTTTCATTACATACCCATCTACGTGTATAGAGTCAGCATTTATACTTTTTTACTAACTAGTTAGAAGATAGCCTGAATCAAAAGCCAAAGGTATAAATTGCTTTATTAGCTCATCAAATGAGCTGAATTGAGCAGGGTTGGCAAAAAACCCACTTTAAAAAAAAAAAAAAGAAGCCCAACCCACCCAGGTTTTTTCACACAAACCTGGGCAAAACGTTTTTTTTCAAAAATTGTATCATATAATACTATAAAAACAAATAATAATAAAATTATATGTTCTATAAATGTTAATGATTGATTTTCACTTACTATGATCAACAGAGAGTAATGCTACACTTTGCTCTTAGGTACACTTCTGTATGTCTAAAGAAAACTATTCTGTTGCTATAATATCAGAGCCATACCTTATAATTTTCACAATAGCTTTGGTTTGGTCTTTTTTTTTTTTCAAAGTTGATTGTCAGTATTTTTTACAATACTTATGTCTATGAGGAAAGAGTTTTCTTATTTTGAATTTTTGCAGATGAATCACAAAGATTTGAATTAATTTTAGAGTATTATCTTTTATGTTTTAAGGTACATTTTAAACCAGCCTACAATTACACCATAAATTAGAAACTCAATATATATATACTGTATATAAAATTATAGAGAATCTGGGGAGAAAGAACGTTGTGTGCATACTCAAGGGTGTAGTTCTGGGATGTACAAATTATTATAAAGTAAAAGTAAAGTAGCTACCTTAAAGTACCTTAAAATATAAGATTAAAAAGTGTTTAATGAAAGAACAATTATTTTGTAAAAAAATGAGTGATTTGAATGGGCTTAAAATTAACTAAAACTTCTATTATTTGTTGTGCTAATGAAGCTAGATATATGGCTTATTATTAAAATAAAATTATTTTTGGTAATATAGTTTCTTAAAACCAAGCAGAGTGCAGGAGATGAGGATCTATAATTCACTAAAGCCAGTTCATTTTCAGCAAACTGATACATTCAATTCTTAAGTTTTTATCCATGAAAGTATTATATTAAAATATCCCAATGCACAATGTATGAGTACATGAATTATTTTAATTTATTGGTAATTATTTATAAATAACTAAATGTTTTATGTATGGTTAAGCCCAAATTAACCTGAATATTTGTGATTAAAAGCAATATTTGAAAGCCCCTAGTTAAGTGGGCAAAATAGCGGGTTTTTTCAAGTTTTTTTTTTTTAAACCCAGGTGGGGAAAACCCTGGAATCCAGGGCAACCATTTTCAGTAGTGATGTAGTGCAGTGAAAAGTGATGAGTATTCGATACTTGCTTTCATAATTTCCATGTGGTAAATGTTTGACATTCCTAACTCATTAGTTTTGAGTTAACGAATCTTCTTTTTGTTTTATTCATCTTTTGTCTTACTCATCTTTTTGATTTCTGCAGCAGTTTATGAAAGTTTTAGTTTTTAGACATTTTCTTATTAAAACACTTTTTTGATAAGAATGTCCTGGTAAAAGAGGTGTAGTAAACTTCTTGAATATATACTATGTCTATCTTCACATATTGAGGTTCAGTAGACTAATGCTGATAGGTCTACATTGCAGAAAAATATAGTTCCTGCAGATGAGGTCATTGAAATTCTTTCAGAAGTGATCTCTTACTCATTATCACTACATTGTAAAAAGTCTGTCAGTATATGTAAACATTGAAATAGAATCTTCATCATGAAGTTCTTGTACCAAGAGATTTTGCTGGAAAATATTCATTTATGTCATATCGAAGATACACCTAAGACTCGTAAGCCTTAGAGTTTCCATTGGACAAATGATCAGGTGACAATCCAACCATTTGTAGTGTATAATGAAAACAAGGATGGGGAATTAAATCACATTAGTGACTGTGTTGAGCATACAACTTTAGCAGTTTACACTTTCCAGCAGCATTTGATGAAGGATGTAAAAAACAATTCCCTAATGTACAAAAAGTGCATTATTTTTCTGATGGCTGTGGTGGCCAATACAAGAACAGATTTAATTCCAACAATCTGAAGGCTGAGTGGAATTTTTTTGCTACCAGTCATGGCAAAAAATACTTGTGATTGTATGGGAGGAACTGTCAAAAGGGGTGTAGCAAAGGCTAGTTTGCAATGAACTAATGCTGGTCAAATTTTTACACGAAGAGCTTAAGATTTCTGCATCAAGCACTGATGTAATCAAATTTTTCTGTTTCAAAAGAGCAAGTTGTGGCTAATAAACTACATCTGTCTAGTAGGTTTGATGAAACTTTTGCAGTGAAGGATACAAGAGGATACCACAGAATTGTACCAAGGTCAAAGAATCGGATACTATTCAAGAGAATTCTTGTTTGTTCAGAATTATTAGAACTGAACAGGATGTAAGCAATCTGCCAGTCAACAATGACAATGAAGACAAAGAGCATCATACTAGCCAATATGTTGCTTGCAAGTGTGTTGATAAAGTTTGGCTTGGAATAATTTTAAATACTTCAGAGGAGTTTGGTGATTATCAAATTAGCTTTTTGACTTCTTCAGGAAGCAAATAATTATTATTTTCCACATAAATATATTTGCTGGATAAGAAAGGACATAATTTATGGCGCCATGTCAAGTCCAAATATCCAGCCTGGCATTAAAATTACTTGCTGTTTCCATTCAAAGGAAATCAAAGTAATGGAGTCCTAGGGTGAACTTTGAATAATGTCTGGACTTCTCACTTTGTGTACATATTGTATAAATATATGATACAGGTGTCTGTAAATACAAAACAGCTCTGCTGAGTCAATGTTCATTTAAATGTTCATATTAAATGAGGTGTTTTGTAAGTTGGACTACAGTGTACTTATACTCGTGAATAAAGGTCTTCATTAGATATGAATAGATTTTTTTTCATTTCCCTACTCTACTGCAAGGTGTATATTTACATATCACCACCTCCTGCAGTAAATTAACTTATAATGAGGCTAGCAAGTCAAATGTTCATGAATAACCAGAAAAACTGAAATGTTATGATTTTCAGTGAAGTTAGCATCATTTAAATCAAAAACATCACCTTTAGATGCTAAACCACAGGTTTTTCTCACTTTCCACTGGTGGAAAGTTGATGTTCAATTTCATTCAAAGAAAAAATAATGTTCTATATCAGGGATAGAGGTCCCCAAAATGAAAAAAATTATGCAACTTTTTATTTGTTGACTTTTTGGTGGTTTTTGTGCTTATGATTTATTCTTTGGGAAATTGCCTTTCAGGTGCACTTTGAATCATTCTTCTACCTGAATTCAGGATTGAGATATGACATTTTGAAATAAAGTATGATGCCCCCCCCCCCCCCCCTAAAGGCAGGGCGGCCATAAATTTTGAACAATAACTCCAACTGAGCTACAATTTTATATTTTGAGTTTGTTGGTTTAGACAATGTCGTATACCAAATTATAGAAAAATTGAGGATGTGGTCTGTTAATGCAGTGCATGATTTGTCCTGGAATGCCCCTATAGCCTTACACTACCTCATTTTCACGAGTCTGACATCCTCTTACCAGTTTCCTTGCATCTCATCACGAAAATTATTAGTATTTGCCAAAATGGAGGACTTGGCAGTGTGGAACACTGAATCCCATCTACCATTTACTACTACTAGCCCTGGCTGCTAATTTATGATGTTTTTGCAGTTTATAAGAATTTCTATAATTGTAGTTGTGGTTATACTCAGTGATAGTAAAATGGCTGTGTTACCGTTACATTCGAAACGCGCTCGGAATTACCTTTACTCGTTACCATGTAACGCTTTACATTTGACTAATAGTATTTCAAGCAGAGGTTGATTGTAATAAATTACTGTACACGGTGTTTGAAAAGTCCCGTCACCCCCTACAAAATGTACATATTGTAATTAGTGATGTGAGTCGTTTTTTTTTGTCATTTTTTTTGTTTAAAACGAAGATAGTCTGTTTTTTTTTTTTTTTATTGTTTTAAACTTATTCCATATTTTTCTTCCTTTAATCTAATAAGTATATTAGTATTACCTATAATTTACTATACTACCATGCTTATACAGTTATACCTAGTATATATAGTCATCTTTTAGAAAAACTGAATCACGCAAAAAGTATATAATAGAAAGGAAAAACAAACCCTCATTTTTTATATATATATTTTTTAACTAGAACATAAAACATTCTTCCTTGTTTCAAACAATATACATAATTGTGATTGGCAAGAGTACCAGTATATATATTCCAGATAGAAAAAAAATATTCACCTTTTTTTGAACCTTTTTGTTAACCTAATGTTGTTTAACCTTCATTTCCATGGAAGAATCATCACTAGATTGGGTAGAGCATATATGCTAGTTTCAATATCACAGGTACTGGTATAATATACATAATAAAAAATACATAATACTGGTATAAAACAATATACCCTATATAATTGTGATTGGCAAGAATACCAGTGTGTGTGTATATATATATATATATATATATATATACTCCAAATAGAAAAATAAAAAAAATAAAAATATTCATCTCTTTCTTTAACCTTTGTGTTAACCTAATGCTGTTTAACTTTCATTATCTGATTCTATTTCCATTGAAGAATCATTATCACTAGATTGATTAGAGCATATAGTTTCAATATCACAGGTACTGGTACTTATTGCAGATTTGGATGTTGACGAAGCCAATGTAGCACCATGTTTTACTTTACTTTCTTGGAATTTTGCATTTTGGGATATAAATACTAGCTTTGCTGCTCTGTCTGTGCTTAATCGGTTTCTTTTGGCTGTATGGATATTACTGTATGTGCTAAATGATTTCAGAGGTAATGAAAGGGCGAAATAGAGGTGTATGAGTTTGTGTAGGTATATATGTGAGTATGCGTGCGTACATGACTCCAGATTTGAAAAGATTTACTGGAGCACAGCTCTGAATTTACTTTTTTTCCCCTTACACCACTAGATAGGTTAATGATAGTAAACTCTTGAATTGACGACATACCAATTACAAATTGTTTTAGCTAAACATAATAATACAATAATGTACAGTTTATAACTCACCTTAAGTTTATTTATTCATTGCAGCAGCAATGTATTGATTTACACTTGCTTAAATGGGCTATGGAAATGTCAAATTTGTTGCTTTTTGCTTTATTAGATTTGGATGCAACACTTGAACTTGAAGGCATATTTTGACTCTTCTCTTTATTAACCACAACAGCTTGGTGAGTTTCTTTTGTTAGGCGCAAAATTGCATTCAATGTCTTCTGGATTTGGGAATTTTCAAATTCCTCTAAAGCAGTTTTGTTAGTCTGATGCGCAGATTCCTCACTTACCTTTTGTTTCTTAGGTGGAGGAGAAGCACTTTCTTCAGTCTGTGAAATCTAGTGAAAAAGTTTCATTTTCTAGATTAGCAGTTGATGAAGTTGGTTCATTTTTCTGAGGTCTAGCACTAGCACATTTTGTGAACAAACTAAATGACTGCTTTGCCGTATCTCTTTGCTGCACTTCATCCTGGTATTTCTTTACTGCAATATCTAAGCTGTGGGCCCAAACTCTGGGACCTCTTGTATTGTAACAAATATTTTTTTTGGAATTAAAATGTTCCTCCCAGTTTTGCTTCTTTGAATATTTGTTCTTGCATTGACCACAAAAGTAACCCCTTTTAACACCCTCACTTTTCTCTCCAACTTCATCAATATTAGGATCCATTATTGATTATCACTGGGGAACAAATTTCAAATGTTTGTCTATTGAATTAGATTTGACAGTTAGTTCTAGGTAATTTGGGTGCGCTGAGCACGAATTTTTACTCGGTTTTGCTCTATCAGGTCCTGATTTTGCTCAACACCCCTCTTTCGTCGTATTCATAAAAAGGTTTTTTTCTCAATACTCGCTAAGTCTTTTTTGCAGTTACACATTATGCAACTAGGTTCTTATCTAGGTATTTGTACCTATTGTTATGGTATTGTTGTTATGTATATTTTTTATATGTAACACCCTAAAAATATTTTTAATTTTGTCATTTTTAACCCATTTTAATATTAGTAAATTAAGCTAAAATATCATAGAATTCTAAAATTTTCTCGAGCGTTCCTGTTCTCTGTAGAGTATTCTAGAGGGACAACTAAAATATATAAAAGCGACTCGTTTCCAGAGTTAATCAGTCAATTCAATCAGTCAGTCAGTCAGTTGAGTTAGTTAATTAAGTTTGGGCATTAACATAATTTTGAATTGGCATATGATTTAGTGAGTAATTTTGTCATCGTGATTTAATATAGTTGATTTAATTAGACGTAATTTATATTGTACCTACTCATCCGTGTTTCTAGTTTAATTTCATAGATTGTAAGTACCTATTTCATAATAAGTACCTATTTAAACTAATTTTTGTGTTTATATTTCAGATTTTCTTAAATTTATATGAATTAAGGGCTTTAAATACCTTTACAAATTGGCAGAACCAATCAAGCAATATGTCATCAAGCACTAGAAAGTTCAAATGCAAAACAACCCTGATTCCTTCTGTTATATATGTGGAAATTTTACACTTCCACATCAACGAGCAAATATAACTGACTTCGTAAAAGAGCTTACTTAGCTTATTTTGGCATAAAACTGGGGGACCAAGATAAATCGTGGGCTCCACATAAAGCCTGCACTATATGCATTGAAGACTGCGACATTGGACGAAGGGTTCGGATTCAAAATACCTTTTGGAGTTCCGATGGTAAGTTTATGATTTCATAAACTACGTAATTTAATCACTAGTATACTGTAACTTACCTAAATGTAATTGTAACTTAGGTACATAAACAAAAATTTACAGAAAATGTTTATAAGAATCTCAAATATTGCATAAGGTTGAAACACATAGAAATGTTAAATGTTTGGGTGATAACTTTTGATAAAATTCATAAAAACAAGTCTCGTCGCTTTTGTTAACGCTTTACAATTTTTTTTCCATATCAGGTGTGGCGAGAGCCTACTAACCACGAGACCGATTGCTACCTTTGCTTTGTCAAGACTTCGGGCTTCACTAAGAAAAATAAACATTGTATCGAGTACCCAAATTTCGACACCGCGATACGACCTGTGCTACATTCAAATGAGATCCCCATTCCAAAATTTAAGGGTCTGCCAACTCAAGAATTAGTTGGATGTTCCTGAAAATATTGTTATGCACTTTGAGGAGTCAGACACCGATTTTGACCCCAGCGTATTTGAAAGTCAAAACGATCCGCAAAAGTTTAACCAGGCCGAGTTGAATGATCTTGTGAGGGATCTAAATTTGCCAAAAAAAGCTGCGGAAATTTTAGTTTCAAGACTTAGAGAAAAACTTGCTTACTTCAAACACACACATTTCATTTTACAGAAAAAGAGAAGAAGAACTTGTTAAATATTTTAGAACAGAGGATAGTTTAGTATATTGCTGCGACATAGTTGGTTTGTTAAAGAAGATGGGGGTTGAGTCTTACGATGCAAATGATTGGCGCTTGTTTTTAGACAGTTCGAAAAGAAGTCTTAAGTGTGTGTTGTTGCATAATGGCAATCTATACGGCTCGATACCGATTGGGCACTCAAAAAATTAAAAGAAAAGTATGAACATATAGAAAAGGTTTTTAAATCTTATCAAATATAGGGAGCACGAGTGGATCATATGTTTGACTTAAAAATGGTTAATTTTCTGCTAGGACAACAAGGAGGGTATACTAAATATCCCTGCTTCCTTTGCTTATGGGACAGCAGAGCCAAGGAAGAACATTATTTTAAACAAATCTGGCCAGCACGAACATCACTTACTGTCGGAGAAAAAAACGTAATTAATCCACCTTTAGTGAGCAGAGATAAAATCATATTTCCTCATCTGCATATAAAACTAGGCCTCATTAAACAATATGTAAAAGCTTTAGATACGAACGGCGAGTGTTTCAAATACATAACTTCAAAATTTCCAAGTTTAAGTTATGAAAAAATCAAGGCGGGAATTTTCGACGGTCCACAAATAAGAACAATGATTAAAGACAGCAATTTTCCTAATGTCATGAATGAACGCGAAAAAAATGGCTGTTCTCATTCGTGGACTTGATAGAAAACTTTTTAGGAAATTATAGGGCAGATAACTACGAAGAAATCGTAAAAAAACTTTTAAGGGACTACAAAGAGTTAGGCTGCAATATGAGCATAAAAATGCATTTTTTGAATAGCCATCTTGACCAATTTCCAAGTAATTTAGGTGATGTAAGTGACGAACAAGGGAGAGATTCCACCAAGATATCAAAATTATGGAGGAACGGTACCAAGGCCGCTGGGATTCCCACATTGGCTGATTACTGCTGGTGCTTGAAAAGAGACCTGCCATCAACAAGCAAATACGCTAGAAAGTCTTACAAAAGAAAATTTTTGCCACAGTGAAAGTCATTTTATCATAATTTTCTGTTCATGTTTTTTTAATTTTAAGTCATTTCTATCGTTATAATGTAATTTTACTGTAGTTTGAAATGCTTGTATTCATGAAACTTGAAAAAAAAATTTAACACATGACTTAATTTTTTAGTCCTAGTTTGAAAAATCTGGAAAATGGCACATAGGCTGTCGACAAGAATCAGGACCTGATAGAGCCAAACCGAGTTGAAATTCGTATTCAGCGCACCCAAATTACCTAGAATCAAGTGTCAGATATCATTCAATAAAATACGTGTTGCCCAGTGAATTATTGACTACCTGAAAAAATACAAAATAAGTAAAAGTTAGTAAATATAGTATGGTAAAAGTGAGTAAAGTAAGTAAATATAGTACAATGAAAGTAAGTAAAAGTAAGTGCTTTAAACTTAGTAAAAGTAAGGAAGTAAGTAGGTAAGTTAAAGTAAGTAAAAGTAAGTTTAAACTTAACTAAACTTTTCAATTCTAGAGTCATGGTGGATTACTTAAAACCGCACAAGTAATTATCTGGCCAATTTATCAAACCTGGCCGAGATCAATGGAACATAGTCCAATCCTGATAATTTTATATTAAAAAAATATACGTTTTAATAAAATTTTAATTATCAAAACATTGAAGCTTAACAAAAAATAAAAATAATTGTTAAATATGGAATTACCAACTAAACTTAAAATAACTAAATTTGTAATTTAAAAAAATTGGTTTGTACAAGAACGTATACGCAAAAAAATTGCATAACGTCTAGCGGATGAACAAAACCCAAACCCAAATTTACTTTTTCTCATGGTCAAATTTACTGGAGCAATGCTCCCAAGATCCCAGGAATCTGGAGTCATGCGTGCGTATGTATCTGGAATTCTGGATGTATGCCTGTGTATGGGGTATATAATAGATATAAATGTGTATATAAGTATTTATGTATATATTGGTATATATGTATATGGGTGTATGTGTATGTATATATATGGATGGTCTCGGGGGGGGGGGGGGGGGAATATGTCATCGCGGGTCTAAAGGATAGTTAAGTGGGAGATTCAAAATCCGAGGCATGGATGGGAGAGTCCTGGAAAGGTTGGACAATGGCAGTCAGCTCCCAGCCAGTGTTCTCGCAGTTTAACGGATCTAAGATACAAGACTTTCAGTGCAAGAAAGAGGCCAGTTTTTTTCTGTAAATAGCTGAAAAGGACATTCTATACTGGTACCATATGGCCTATTTTATTATTTATTTATTTATTTTTTAATATATATCATTGCAAAAGTATACCTTATAATAAATTGGCAATATCTATATTAATTATTAAAAAAACAAAAAAAGCAATAAAACGAAAAAAACAACAACATGGACATAAAAAAAACCCCGTTTTTTAACATCACTAATTGTAATACCAATTTTTTTTTGTATGATTAATTGAATTTATTTTTCTTTTCCAGGTATTAGAATCGTGTGAATAATGGCAGACCAGTCCACTTACACTCTGGAGGAAAGGATAGTGATGAGCACATGGGCTCATGAAAGGTTACATACTGGCAAAATGATGCATGATATCCAGAATGATTTCAACACAAGATTCATAAGGCTGCACCACCAACAAGACGGTATTACGCTGGGAGAAAAAGCTGTTTGAAACTGGCTCCATCAAGAACAGACCACGGTCGGGAAGACCAACAACGCCAGCAGAACATTGTGAAAGTGTGATTGCATCGGTGGCTCGTTCACCAAAAAAAATCACTTCGGAAACGATCACCAGAAGTTGCAGTCCCCATGTCCACAATGAGAGATCACGTGACAAAAGATCTCGGCATGAAACCATACCGCCATCATTTGTTAATGAATTAAGCGATACAGACATGCAGAAACTGTAGTAACTGTATTTACTGTAATCAAAGTAATTGTTGCTAGTGACTTTTTCTTAAATTACACCTACCATATATAAATACAATTAATCACACAAAAATAAAATTGTATTACAATATGTACATTTTGTAGAGGTTGACGGGACTTTTCGGACACCCTGTACTGTTTTCCTAACCTTTACGCTAGGATAGTGAACATACACAGTGACATCGCGTCAGTCTTCATAAATGCCTCGCGCAGTTTAACTCTCATTCCTATAAGTACTAATGTTTTTCATTGTCGTTATTCGTTCTCTGGCGAAAGTAACGATGTAACGAAAAATTTGCCCCTTTTCGTTACATTTCAAAATCTCTCTACGTTACCCTTACTCGTTACGTAACGCCGTTACATGTAACGCGTTACTGCCCATTTTGGGCCACTTATACTTTTGTATCATCTGCAAATTTAGATCTTGTACTACCTACTCCCCTCCCACTCATTTAGATGCACAATAAATTGAAAAGTAATTTGCAATAACCAGTGACATCGGTTTTGACAGAATATTTTCGTTAAAACTAACGAAAATATCACGACTTAACCTAACCTTACCAACTAATTATGTTACTGAATGCACGGTTAGGTAAACTTTACGCCCTTGATAATTGGTTAGTTTAAGTCGTGATATTTTCGTTAGTTTTAACGAAAATATTCTGTGTCAAAATTGAAGTCTGGCAACTGGCAAAAATTCTGGGGTCTGGGATAACGAGGAAGTACCCAGCAATCTTTAGAAGTCTTATTTCTGAACTATATAGGTACTGTATGTAATCTATACCTTCCTATATTTAATATAGTCTCTTTGTGCCTCATATTATTTTGACAGAACGTTAATTTTATGAGTAAGTTATCAGCTTAATACTAAAATTTTTTGTATTTAATCAGTTTTTCATTTTATGGTAATTTTTGTTATTACAGTTACACTCTCAATAAGTAATTTGAAAATGGCAGAGTTTTATAAAGTATGGTTTGGAGAGCTGATTGTTGGAAACAGTGATGTTGGAAATACTTCAATATGGACCCGCACACACACTTACGTTCCTGCTATGCAAGTATTTTACCACTCTTTGAACTATCTAATTTAGATTATTTAAATACTGGTACGGTAGTCATAGAGGTGATAAAAGGTGGGCTAAGTCTATCCTAGATTAGGAACACTAGACCAGTACATAGGGTAAACTTATTTAAGACAATGGGCCAAACCCATAGCGAGCCTACTCTCAGTACTTTGGATTAGGAGTGTAGGGTATAAATTACTTTAAACTTGTGATCCATTCACTTCAAAAATATTTATCCATTAGGTCTGGTTATGGTATCCCGGCATTGCTTATTGTGTATGAATTATAGCTTATTCCTCCAAACTAGGATAAGCTACATCCACCACATTGCATTGCACATATTGCAGATGAATTAAAACTAATATAAACTGAAGGGATACCAAGTTTTACAATTGTAGGTATTTAAAGTAGCCTTTTTTTTTTTTGTATTCAGATTTAATAAGAATTATGTATTGGATGGTAATCATACACATATTGATACTTTCATTTATTATAATGCTTTCTATCATTCAAGCCTGATTGCAGTTTTAGGACACACCAGTTTTTTTTTTTTTTGGTCAGTACCCCGAAGGTCTAAAATGATTTATTCAATGTATAAATTTTTCTGATCATTGAAGAGATTTGTGATTACTTATGCAATGGGAATTTTTAATAAGGCTTATTTATTTCAGATAATCTGAAATAAGCCCTGTTATGGTAGCTATTAGATTAAAGTGCTTTTAAATGACTAATACCATAAAATGGAGGTGACCCCAAAGAGTTGGGTGACTGAACAATTTTAAAACTTGTGAAAAATCTATCGCTTTATTATATTTACTGATTCAAAATATATATACTGGATCCCCTCCCAAATTTGGTTAATTTTGCTTCTGCAACATCACTAGTTAAGTTATGGTGCTAATGAAATAAAAAGTGAAAAATTCGTGCCAACATTTGTAGTCACCGTAACTCTTCTGAGTTACCCCATTTTATGATACTGATTTCTTACAGAAATCTTGTTTCACAGTAGGTCCTAAATGTAAAACCAAATGGGTAACATCCGGAAACCCCTATTTCCTCGCGGAGTGGGTGTGCATAAAGTCTCGAGTCTCTTGAGCGTGAAGAATCACAAAGTAGGTGACCAGCCAAACTCTGCGCCAATATAATCCTTCAGATGAAATTTGACTTCCCTTATTACTGTAGATTCTCATTTTGACAATGTAATTATGTTGACATTGAACTCGTTGAAGATTTTTTAGGTAAAGGTAAAAGGTGTTTATCCTCCTAAGTTTTGTGTAGGTTCAATTGTTCCTATTTCAGTGCTCTGTTTAAAGTACTTCCATTAACTATATATATATATATATATATATATATATATATATATATAATATATATATATATATATAGGTACTGGTTGCATAAAACGAATTCTTTGAGCAATCATTGCCTGTTGATTTTTATTAAAAAATTATAGGCATAAAAGGAATTGTGTAACATTCGAGAAAGTATTAAAAAGTTGTGAAAGGTATGACCACGACCATTTCACCCCAGTTTCAGGGGGCTAGTGTTTCACGAGAACAAATTTTGTTTGTTTTAAAAAACATTGAAAAACATAACTTTTATGACCCCACCAAAAAAATTGAAAAGGCCCTACTGCATTGAACTTTTCCTGTATATGCTGTCGTGTTCATCCATTCATCACGCTTGCGTCTCCGCCAAATTTTTTTGGACCGCTGAACATAAATTGATGAAAATTCTCACCCTTATGGATCATCACAAAACCAGGTGTCATGAGCAAAATCGGATCCCTGCATCAAAGATCAAGGTGAAATGGAGCTTTTTCGTTTGTGGCCCTTAATTAAGACTAACTTTTGAACTGCTCAACATAAATTGATGAGACTTCATACACTTTTGGATCACCGCAAGACGATGTGTCCATACAAAAATTTAGGTCCTTGCATCAAAGGTCATTGTCACAAATATAGGCGGGAGTATTGGTGTCACTCCGACATAGTTCTCGTTAGTGTTTGGTATAAAAGAAAGTATGATTAGTTTTAAAAAGAAAAGTTGGAGGAGGTCATCTTACGGGTTCACCTTCGCGATCACCTCCAAGAAATGGACACAGCAGCTTCGGGCTTAGTTTGTTAAAAATAGCAGTTATTTTTAATTTCATTCTCCAGAAATTTAGTTGGATGTACATTTGCCCCCAAAGAAAATTTGCTATAAAAAATTAAATATGCATATTAGCGTAGTTCATATTCTGAAGTGAAATATCTGTTGAAAAAGCAGTGGGTGCAGCAAGTTTTATAGTTTAATTTTTAAACGTGTTCGTAGGATAAAAATAAAACTGCTCTATTGTATTTTGGCCTTATTCACAATATTTCTTTCTTGTATGTTAAAGTCGGAAGATATTGAAAATTAACATGGCAAGGTAGGCTAAGGATATTTTTTACGCTCAAATTCCTTTACAGTTACATTATTATAATACCTATTCTTGGCTTTCCCAAGACAGTTACCTAAAAATGAAATAGGATAACAGTAGCAAAAGGTCGGCGCTCGCGCCGATTTTGCTAGATCTGCGGTGCTTCGGCTGAATTGTGGGCCTACGGTGTATTTTATTTTGAACATCAGCAGCCCTTTATCTGGATATCATTCCCATTCCTCTCACCTTGGGCCTCAGTAATTGGGGTGCCTGCGGTCTTCCAGTTACTGGCAAACCAATTATTCATTAAATAAAACTACAGAAAAGAACGCAGCCATGAAAATCTAAAGCTTCACAAATCTTAATACAATGAGCTCGGATTTGAAGCCTAAGATTTTCATGACTGCGTTCATTTCTATAGTTTTATTGACCAAATAACTGAACCGACAGTAATTGGGGGCCCTGCGGCCCGCCAAATCATAGTTTTCATTGTTTCGAGTGCATCAATAATATTGTTATAGTGTTCCATTAGTTGTGATAAGCATGATCTTCCTGACCGGAATCGATGTTGGTTATCATTTTTTTTTCTGAGTTTCCCCATTAACCCCACCCCCTCCCCCATTACCCCACCCCTCATTTTTGGATAACTGTCTTGGGAAAGCCAAGAGAAGGTATTATAATAATTAGGCTGACCATACGTACCGTTTTGTATGGGTTCTGTCACTGAAGAATAATTGTAAGCTCAATATGTTTATGTACTTACTTTTTCATGAATACAGCATATTACATAACCCCCGTCCCTTTTTTGCCATCCCAATGTCCCGTTTTTGTCTCAAGGAAATATGGTCAGCCTAATAATAATGTAACTGTAAAGGAATTTGAGCCTAAAAATATCCTTAGCCTACCTTACCATTTTAATATTCAATATCTTCCGACTTTACTTAGCAATTGGCATCATTGTAGTCTTAAGTATAATAATACTGTTAAATCACGCCTAAGTATAATAATACTGTTAAATCACGCCTAATAAAGAATAGCCGGGATAATGTTGTTGGTTGTGTGTATTCGATCGGCTGTACACAATGTAACTCAGTATACTGTATATATAGGCCAAACGGGTAAAACAGCATAAATATGCGTGTAGAACAGCTAATAATTCCAATGCTTTGTTTAACCATATGTATAGATGTAATCATAGCATCAAGTGGGATAGGTCTAAAGCGCCTGTTGAAAACGGATATAATTGAAAGAAATATTCTAGAATGTGCGTTTATCCATTTTAAAAACAATTTCAGTAACAGTGCCGGAATGTATAAAATTGACAATATCTTGTTAAAATTCCTTTTGCCTCATTAACTTTTGTTAAGTATGTGCTAATTGTTTTTGTTTCCGCTACGTTGTATATATTTATGGGCATCTTGCCTTCTCTCTCCATTCCCTGACGAGGTGTATTTCTGAATACACAAAAGGCCTTGGAATAATTTTTTTTTCCTTGTGGGTTTACATTATATATATATATATATATATATTATATGTGTGTGTGTGTGTGTGTGTGTGTATGTATTTCACAATACCAAACTCACAGGAGAAAATGAGAAGCTATTCTAAGGCTTTTCGTGTGTTTATTCCCGGATGAGTGTATTACCGTAAATACATGAAAGGATTTGGAATCGATTTTCATTTTTTCCTGCAAGTTTGCATTATATACATACAGGGTGTTCCCGAAGTCCTTCCCCCAAAACTAGTGTCATGTATGTTATGGAGGCAGGACTTTTGAGACATCCTGCATATGTGTGTATAAATGTATGGAACATTTATTAAAGTGTTTGTATTTGGGCAGAATCATGGTAATCAAACAATGATTGACATTCTTATGTTTTAACTCGATGCAGTACATTTTCACAGAAACCACTGAAAATACCATGTACCTAAGAACTGATCTACGTATTTTATTGTAGAGGAGGGGAACTGAGGTGCAATTACTTAAGTTCTCTTCACATATTTTGGAAGGACGTCTTGGGGTGCGAACCACAAAATCTTTCTTTAGAAGAAGCTCAAGTAATCAACAAAAAATGCGTTACTGCAATGTTTATGCATAGTGATTCAGCATTATTCTCTCACCTTTGTGAAGACCTAACATTCCCAGAGGTAAGTTCCAAATTAAGTCCTGGGGTCTGATGAACACTTTCTGTTGAAGGGGTTTAATATTTTAGTTGTTAATTTGACACTTGTAGAGTTGTAATTGTTTCCGTTATACAAAATACTATGGTTTGACAAGGCTCGGTATTGTATATTTTTTTCGCTTTTAACTAAAGTCTGTTTTACATGATTATTGAGATTTCCACATTCAGTTTGCATAGCCAAAGTTGTAATTGGTGTTTAGGCTAAGAGTCGTCGTTATACATGAAACGGATCTAAAACTTTAAGACAACTGGATCTGAATTTATATAAAAACCTGACAAACTTCGACTTTCACTATTTTAAAATCCAGTGCATAATCTTCAGTTTCAGTAGAATGAACTTCTAAATTAAAAAAAAAGAGGTGTAAACTGTTTAGTATCACCGATGTATTAATACAAAAGAGAAAACGGCTTCTTTTTAAAACGAGGAAACTTTGTCAGGCGCATCTGAAATACTTTTTAATGAATTCTCTTTCCAGTGAGTGCTAACTTTACAGGTTTTCTTTCTAAGGATAATCACGCTTTTCGTTTACGTTTAATGTAATGAAAATGAGTAATTTTGTATTAAACACTAGGTCGCATCTGAATGATAAAGTGTAGCACCTCTCTAGTGGGAGGGGGATGCACGCGAAAAAGAAACCCCTCGGGGATTTGTTACAACTGGTATTCGTGCAGATTTTAAACTTTGTGTATATACTGTACTGTATATAGTCCAAACAATCTAAGATAATTTTGGCTGAATGTGAACAAAATTGCAACAAAGTTTATTAGCATATTTGACAATGAAAAACGCTTCTAAACTTCATATGAAAAGTCTACCAAAATCGGATCATGAAAAAGTTGATTTTTGCGTGTTTTAACTATCGTATATCAGACCAGTCATCTTGGCGCTTCAGACACTTTTCTAATACCATGTCTTGAAAATCCTTAGTGCGCACCGGGAAAACTGCTGCAGCCCTTACTATCTGTACTAGTACAGTTCCCGCCGCTTCGCTGACGGTTAGACAGGCTAAACTACAAAAAAAGAACCCAGCCGTGAAAATTTTGAGCTTTACATTGTGTCAACATTTCTGAATCTGGTATCTCCCAAAACCTCCTCACCCCCATTCATACAACTTGGGGGCTAACCCCCTCCCCATTACCCCCACCCCTCCCCATTACCCCACCCATCCCCCATTCCCCCACCCCCATCCTTCCCCCATTGCTAAACTACAGAAAAGAACACAGTCATGAAAATCTTGAGCTTCACATTGCCGCCCGTAATACAATTTCTGAATTTTTTTCTCAATTTTTTCTCACAATTTCTGAAAGTGTGACGGACAGACGGACAGCTCTCTTATTATAATATATAGATTCTGCCCACAAAAAACACACACTTTACTGAACTGGAACGGAGACTTATCTGAACGAAGAGTGCGGGAAGTAGATTGTTTATGCCATCACTGCCCTTAGCACGAAGGTTACTGTATAACGCCCATCATTTAAAGCGTCATTGCACAAAACACAGATATCCATCTTTCGAATATTGCAGTTCTATACAGTCAAGAAATGAGAACCTGCGCTTTTATTGCCGCATTCAGCCAGGAAGAATCTGAAACCAAAGAAAAACCTAATTCACCACCACCACCACCACCACCACCACCACCAGCGCATTTTTATGAATAAGTACCCCTCATTTTGCGTGTCTGTGTACAAAACTACTTATTTGGCAGGAATAGAGATATTTACTACATTTGGTATTATTATTATATAAAATTAATCCCGTTGGAAACGACTTATTGTTAATTGAAAAATTTAATGTTTATCATTTTTATGAAATATTTGAAAAAATACGACATAGAAATTTTCATATTTTCCATACACAGTTTGGTAGACTTTTAGTATGTTATAAAGTATTGTTTTACTTGTATGAAAATGCTAGGAAAAAAAAATCTGTTGCAATTTCGTCCCAGTGTTTCAGTTGATTTCTTGGGCTAATAGGTATTTATTAGCATATAAATGTTTAAAGGTTTTTGAATATTTAAAATCTAAAGTGTAGCTGTTGCGAGGTTATTATTCGTACATGGGCGAATAATAAACTGCTCTACAACGCGTTTCATTCGGGGTATCTAGTGTCGTACGTTTTTCACATTTTGAAGAGGCTCCTATTCTTGATAGCGGATTAATAATTCCTGGGTTTATTAATTAATTATTTGCCCGCAATATTTACTACCAGAAAGAATTTACTGACAGTATATCAGTTTCGTTCACAAAATTTTGTCTTTAACCTCTGGTTTCGACAATAAATTCTTTTAATCCCAAATTATACACCGATTGTTTGGCAGTATTCGCATTTGCATTTTTTTATTTTTTCCATAGATTATCAAATGAGGGTAAATCTTTTGAAAACGAAACAATATAATGAACTTTAACATTTTGTTTTGAATATTTAAAATGGAATATTATAATTGAATTGCTGTTCAAATTAGGCTCTCTCTAGTCCATTTTCGTTGCATAGATTGTTTTGCCCGATTTGTGTAGTAAATTGTTTTATATTGCGTCCATTGATCTGGTGTACATTATTAGCTTGTATGTATTTTGTTTTATTAAATGAGGATAAATCTTTAAAGGATGTAAAAGGTAACATCCGGAATCTCTATTTCCCCACTCACGGGATGGGGGTAGAGGGGAGATGGGCATGAACTCCGATAGTGACCCGAACCCAAGCAATCCCAAGTAGGTGGCTGGTTAATCTCTAGCCACGGGGACGGTGGGAGTCGAACCCGGACTTTCGCAGCATGGGGCCAATTTCCAACGAACCGAGAATAAAATACGATATACAGTTTGACCGGTATATCGCCAAGCTTTACATTGCGCACTTAATTTCCCATGCAGAATATTTGTATCTCATCCCTCTTTACACCACGCCCTAAGAACCCGCTACGTACAGAACACGTCGACGGTTGAAAGAAATTGATTGCATCGTGCTTAACAAAGACGGAATCATTCCCGCGGTTTCTTCACAGAAAATCGTGAGTCGTGTCAAGGCAGGAACGTTGGTGGTCATTAAATGAGAGATTCCCACCTCTACCTTCACCATTTACGTGATCCTTGCATCAGTTTCCTTTAAATATTCCTCATGCTTTTGTTTGTATGTACAGGTAAAATCTTAGTTGATGTATCTTATTACATTAATTTAAATGTGTATTTATATTTGTCAATTACTCTGGTGTAGTAGCTAAATCCTTATTGGATTGCTGTGTGTAATTTGAAAAGTGAACATGGTAGCTTAAAATGACAAAAAATTAAAGTAGCTGAAAGGATTTTAGTTGTTCCGCGTGGGAATGCTGACGTTATGGCAAGTTTATCGACTAGTAAAATTGTCACTGGTGAGCGGAATAACTTTATTGAATCATCCATTATTTCTTTTCAAATGTGGGCTACGGTGTGGCCAGTGTCCTAACACCACTTCCCGTTGATCAGAAGTTAAGCGGCATTGGGTCCGAAGAGTAGTGGATGGGAGACCATCCTTCGCGTCTAGATTTAGATTATGTAGTGACCCGTGGTTCGAATCCCACCCGTATGTCCCCTCCGTCAATGACCTTATATGTCGCGAATGAGGTTGAACAATGAACATCCTCGTCATTGATCTCTTCAGATGTTCAAGAACTCTCTTTTATGCAGTTCTGAGAATGGAAAACGCCGAGATCTTCCCGTAAATATAGAAATGTTAATAAGTTTGTTTTGGTACTTACGCCTGGTACACAACAGTCATTTAGAAAATAAGAATCTTGGCAGAAATAAGGAATAAGCGTTACGGAACAAAAAAAAACAAAATAAGGATACGAGAAAGTTTATATGAAAAAAAGTTTGGTCTTTGAAACAAAGTTTACACCAAACATACACGGTAAGATCCAGCCAAATAATTCGAGAAAATCTGTTTTTATGTACTGTCGGATGATCTTTCATAATAAGACTTCACCGCTCTCGGGTAAAGTTATTATCAAGGCTGGAAGTAAAAGTTCCTCCAAGCATCTGAAGGATATGAAGAAGCGAGACCTCAAAACGGGTTGATGGAAGCAGATTCAAAATTATATAAATCGCAAAATGTGAAATACAGTTAGGAAGTTTATTTTGTTTCATATTTTTCATGATTAATGTTATTCAATGTCGGTTTTCCTCGTTTTTGCCAATGGTAGTTACGTTTGTATTTGGTTAGGCATATAAATTTGATGATAAAGCTGATAAGAATCGGGAGCTTTGAAATGACCGCAGTTGTCCTGAAACATTTATAAAACTAAACCTTTAAATTGGTTAAAGTTCCGTTAGTTTTATTCTTTCTTAATAATGTTAAAAATAATTTCGAAACATTTTTTTTCTCCTAATGACAACCATAGGGCAAGAATCCATTTTTTTAATATATTTTGTGTTTGTTCCTCGATTAGTGTTATTTACGAAGGAATTTAAACACCCCCACCCCATTCCACTAGAAAACGTATCCATTTACATTACTTTTCACACGTACATTACATTTTTATTTTGGCCTAGTCCCAGATATTTAAATGATGTTTTGAGATGTTTTCATATTATCGTCGTCAGAATTGTTTCAAACAAAAGTGGTTGTTTCCGAAAATCGAAGCTGACGTGTTTTCTGAAGTTTATATTTACAGTAGACAACCGATTCTACAGAGGGGAGGGAATACGTTCCTCGAGATCTCGCGTAGGTTTGAACCGCGTAAAATTTTAACATTATGGGAGAAAAAATGGATACGTTTAAAGACGATGAATTTTGTACATAAAATAATAAAAAGAACCGAAATTATTTCGTTTTTATCACGAGTACTGTACGTTCGAATAAAAATAATGAGGATGACGGATGACAACGAACTTTTATTAAACTAAACTGAACCGAAGAAGTCAGATTTTCTTACGGCTAGACCGAGACCAGATGTCTTTCAGGTAAAGTTCACGGGCTTTCTTAGCGTGAAGGATAGCGTCTGATACCCATTCGAATTCGGGATTACTCTTAGCAATTTCAAGGCCAAAGTTCATATACTCTATCAACTTCTTCATTGCTGACAAAGGCATCTGGCTGAAGGCGTTGCTATGTCTACGTCTTCGGCGGCAGCTTCAGTCATCTGATTGGCTTTCTTAGTGGTCAGAACATTGGTGTGACACTCAAGATGTTCTTCGATGTCGTCTAGTTCGCCAAACCCTTCCGCAAGAACAAACTGCGTAATCCTGAGGATGTGTCTCACCTCGGCGTGACCGTCAGGGAGACCCTCGAAATCGCCAAATCGCATAGATTTAAAATTTTACCGTTTAGAATATTTTGATGGTTTAAAATTTTCACGCGTAGAACTGGACCGCGTAAAATAATTGCGTGTAGAATCGGTCGTCGTCTGTATTTTGATCTTGCATTTTTTTAACTTAGGTTTTGTGTTTAAACTGAAGCAGGTTATGTTCTGTTGTTGTTTTCCACCATTTTGTCACCACTTCATAAATATTCAGTTTTTTTTTTTTTTGTAAATCGCACGATATTCCGCTCATTGTTCTAACGGCTTTTATGTCACAACAACGAGTCCTCAGGAGATGATCCATTTACCCATAAATTATTATAAAATTATAATGGAATAATCTCATCTTGAGACTTTGAATTACTCAGAAAAATTGAGGGCGCGCGCATCAGTCAGATTCTCACACACTTATGAGAGACTTGAGCGTAGCTGTTATCGAAAAGAAGGAAACATAAAAAATAGAATAACAGATTAATAAATACCCGTAAATGAATGATACCATTAACGGGCGTACTTAATATTTAAGTATCTATAAAGTAGATTCGTTCCTAATTTCTTAGTTTATTCGTGCCATTCCCTCGTCAGTGTGTCGGAACCTAGGTGTTTCTACGCTGAATGAAATGCATTGTGATGAGAATGGATTGGTTTTGGTGTAGAACATATTCTAGAAAAATGAGCTTAAGCGCTTGAAAAGAGTAGCGACAACGATACTCTCGACGTAGATGATTTCGAGCAAGGATATACCGTATAGACAAGATTGCTAAATGTTTCTTCCATGTGACTGTGGATCTAGCAGCTCATGATCGTTAACCATAAAAAAAAAAAACATTTCTCCATTACCATAGTAAATTTTAGGTAATGAAAAATCTGTTTTTAAAAATGTATTATTCGAATAAACCGCGTGTATATCATATTGATCCTAAAGGCGAACTTTGTTAGAAAACGAAATTAAACATTTAATTACGTACGGGTTCTTCAATAAAACTGCGTAAAACCGTCGGTCTTCAGCCAGAACAACATAGTAAAGCGACACGCTGCTGCACATCGGAGGATTAAATTTGAAACAAATTGAAATTTGTATGAAATTCCCCTAAATATCTTCATTCATGCATTGCCTAATAATAATAATGAAATATTTTTCCAACATTCTCATATCAGGTGCGAATCTTGTGTAGTGCTTTTATCAACCCCGGAACGAACGTCGAAGTATTCCTTATTCCAATTTGCAACGAAACTATTAATGAACTCTGTTTTCCTCCACCCCCAACGAGTCTGAGTCCTTCTCTCTTTATCATTTTTGTTACTGAACTCGAGCATCACGAAGCTATCGAATAATTACTAAACTGAGAGAGAATGAGTTGGGCCTTAGATACCGAAAGGTATGATCCGCTTTCACTGATATTCAACTAACTACATTATAATACCATTCACTAGTTTTTTACAGTTTTTATATGTATTGAAGTAATTTGTGTAAAGTTATTAATGCTTTTAATATCGTTTTATGTAGGCGAGATTTCTTAATTCGCTTTTTTTGTTTTTGGTCGCTTTGAATTCCATTTTGGTATCTTTGATAGTTCTATTTTTTATATTTTTTTATTTTTAATATAATATAATATTTTTAAGATTTTAATAATGCATTTTTGTTGTGCAATGTTAATATTTTTCTAATAAAGATGATTTTTGGCATTTTATTTTTACCCTTTCACTGTTTCGAGAAAGACGCTGACGCAGATTTAAATTTCAGGGTTCGTTAGTGAAAGTGGGTATCGACCGAATAGACACCTTGAAAGCGACCCGAACGAAGACGACGTAAATGCGGCTCGTAACCTAAACCACAATAACTACGAAAGAGCGTATTCTAGCGAAGAAAATTCTTCATCCACTTCTGATGACGAGTATAAGAGAAATAAAGTAACTGAAAGTACGAGCTGCAGTTGTTGTTGCGAGTCTTTCCTCGGACAGCAGCCCAAGTTTAAGTTTGATCAACCCTCCACCAGTAATTGCTATTATAAAATTCAGTTTATATGCCAAGGTAATCATGCTCCGCAAACCTCTCGCGCCATTAATGAAACTATCGTCCATAAAGGTGTCCAGAGATTTCCCGTCAAAGAGAAGAGTTCCTTTACCTCCAATAAAAGATACAGACGCGGGAGTTATGGTAAGGGTAAGCGAATCTACCCACAAAGTAACGCGTTTGCGCCCATCTTCCAAAGCTCGCACAATCAACAGTCTGATGTGGACTATTTGCCCTCCGTTAATTGTGAAAGTTCGTGCGACTCATTTTATAGTTCTTCCCAAGTTTTCTGACTGTAAAACGTTTGATATAAACTCTGAAGCGAGGAATAGTTTTGGTGAGAAATGGATGAGTTTGACAGTAAATAGGGATATTATGGGAAAAATTAGTGCATCTAAATCGACTAATACAGTTACTGATGTCAGTTCTGAAGGTAGTTTTTATACTGCTCAAGAAGAATGTTTTACGGAAGAACGTATAACCACAAGATTAGCCAGTTTTAGTGAAATCCCCGATAATTTGAAAATTAAAAAAAATGCCAGAAAGAAATATTATGGGGTGAAAAACGAAAACAAAAGTAAAAATAATGTACACCAAACTGTTGGAAAGCCACAGAAGAAAATATCTAGATTTTCTATGCCTTTAAGAGAGTCTGAAATTTCAAACAAAGATCAGAGTGAAAATGAGAGGGGGATGTGTAGAGGGAATTCCATGTTTAAATCGAAGGAAGCCACTTCCTCTCGTAAAACTTTTAAATCTAAATTCAACGTGCAACCGACATATATGGCGACTAGTCTTGTATGTAATTTTAGACGCCGAAGTTCAAATAAAATCGAGACTTCAACCAAAATACGTAAACCATTAATTCCAAAAAATAGAAAACGAATCGATAAAAAAGGTGCGTCTTCGTTGTCACTCAAACTAAAATCACGAGGCACTCGGAAGGATAAAGGAAAAGAGTTAAGTCAAAGTCGAAATGATCGAGCGAGTAACCCATCACAAATACATTCCAGCTCACTTTCTAAGGACATATACGAGGTAAAGGAAAACAGAGAGAGAGTAAATGAGGGTTCACTTATAAATTGTGAAATGGGCTCTCATTGTAGTGCTCTGATAAAAGAAAATGATTTAATAGACTCCAATGAAAAACCCGTAAGTACTCACGATTCCCCAGTGAAAGGTGTGGTCAACTCAGATTTTGCAGTCAAGCAATCAACAGTGGATGATTCTGTATTGAGTGACAGTATGTGCTTCGATATGAGAGATAAACAACCAACTACGGATGGTTCTTCATTAAATGATCCCATGCATCTCGACTTGGGTGTCAAGAAATCGATATCGGATGATTCTTCATTGAATGACACGTTGCTCTCTCAGCTGGAAAACAGACAGACAGCGACGGATGATACAGCTTGCTTCGATTTGGAAACCTGGAAGTCGGTTACGGATGACGCAATGCACCTCAGTTTGGGAGTCAGCCAGCCAGCTATAAATGAATCTTCAGTAAATGGTTCAGTACATCTCTGTTTGGGTACCAAGCGATCAACAACTGATGATTCTGCATTGAATGACGCGACTCGTCTTGATTTTCATCCAGAACCTTCAAATAGAAATATTTCTCTGGTAACAGGTGCGTTGCGCTATGAATTTGGAACCCAAGAATCGGATGCACACAATTGTGTACAAGATTCTGTAAACTTTTATTTTCGTAGCACATCAAAGGTTATAGATAAATCTCCAATAAATAACTCGGAAGTCTCCAGTTCCGGGAGCAAACAAACTGTAAAAGGCGATGCAAGCATAAATGCTTATGTTAATTCTGATTATTATGTCAAAAAAACGGCAGACGAGAGGAGAAAAATACGCAGTCTCAGAGAGCAAAAACGTGCTCATAGAAAAAAGTACTATATAGTGAAAGATGATTCATTGGAATCACCTCCTACACGCATCTCTGAAGGCATGGTTCGCGTAAAAGAAAATTTAATTATGAATAATTCAGCGGGTTTGAAAAAAGCTTTCAGCCACATGGAAAAGGAGTATCTAACCTTCAGAAAGAACAAAACTCAATTGGGATATAGTGAGAGAGAATCGAGTACGGATGACTTTGCATTGAAAAAAGCGATCAAATACGAATTTGGTGTCTGTCAGTCGGTTAAAGATAACTTCAACAACCTAGATTTGGAAACTAGAGAATCGGCTACAGCTGATTATCCTTCAACTGATTCGTTGAAATCTACTTTTGTCAAACAAAAAAACAGAATTGTTTCATCTGAGAGTGATAATCCCGGGTTTAATTTGGGGGTCCAAAACGGTGTAAAAGAAGAAGAAAAATTATTCTCGCGGGAGAAAAAAGCAACGTTTAAAGATGTCAGAATCGTTCTTGAGGATTTGAACCATCTTCCTAAGAGTAAATTACATGAAAAATTTTATAATTTAGTAGTAGTTGATAAATTTAAACATTTTAAAGAGAAAAAGGGAAAACATCGTTTGGATGAGCCCCTCCTAAAACCTGGTCATGAAAGTACCATCTGTCAAAATAAATGTGATAAAATTGCGAAAGTAATTCTCCCCAACATTTTACACCTTTCCAAATGTAAACTACGTGAAACGTTGAAAGGCTTAAAAATTCACCGTTCTTTCCTTAAACTTCTAAAAAAACATAATAAATGCTTGGCTGTTTCTTCACTTTTAAGATTTAGAACGGGCAACAAACAACAAAGTCACCCTTTAAAGCAGATTGTGAAAAAGGAGCAAGTACAAATAGTAGCAACTTAAAGGTGAAGCGTTTACAGATGTCCACGAAAAACACCAAAAGGCCGAAACACAAACGAGAGCGCGTTAAAAGTAACTTAACCAATATTGATCGCCAAACAAAACAAATACCACTGGGAGAAAAGAAATATGCTACTAGCGTACGTCCTTCATTCACATCAACGACCAAAGAAGTCAATCGTATTGATGGTTGTTTTGCTATTTCAAATGGAAGTAAACTAAAGGCTACAGTTGAAAAAAAACCAAAAGTGCAATCTCTGCTCTGTAAGTCGGTAAAATTAAGTCATAGTGGAAGAAAATCAAAGAACTTCAAATCAAAAATAGTTTCTCACAGGAAAACTTGCTCCCACAACCAAATTCTCAAAGGCAGCGAGTCTTCAAAGCATTTTAAGACAGACCAGGAATGTTTAAAGAAGGGTAATGCGAGTAAGTTGCGGGTAGAAGCGCATCATTCTGAAAGTGTTTCAGTCGCTGATCTTAGTGAGAAAAATAATAAAACATTTATTAGTGAGGAAGATTTGAAACATGGCCAGAAAAACTCTGAACTAGTTGTTTCCACTTCCAGTAAATCAGAGAAACTATTTGGAGATGAAAAAGACGGTGTTCCTCAGTTGATCAAATCGTCGAATATCCTGAAAAAAGTGGGCGCATTGAGCGAACAAACGACTACAGAAGAACTGAATAAAAGAATAATTTTGATGTATGGAGCGCTAAATCCGGGTGTGCAAAAAACCAAACTAAAATCAGCCGACGAATTGAAACCAAATCCATCGATTAAAAAGAGAACTAAAAGCGGAGAAACAGAGTTTACGCTACCCCCTTGCGTAAATCCAATCATTGAAGAAAAATCCGTAGTAGTAGATTCGTTTACCTTAAAACGCGATACTTCCTATAAAATAAACAAGGATGTCTTTCTTAATATAACGGTAATTATTAAGTATTAATTTTATGCTAATATAGCGGTGAATGTGAATGTTATAATGAAAACTGATTAATTTACACAACCACGTAAATTTTGAATGTTTAGTGTTTTAAGTAAACAAGGTAAATGAGAGAGATATTTGGGATTAAATTCAGTCAAATTGTAAAAGTGGACTTATGAAGTTTTTCTGCAGATAATTGTTCAAAGTTAGATTTTCATATGATGAAAGCCAAATATTAAGGAAAGTTAAAAGTCTGAAGCAGTATTTTCTCTATTTTTAGCTAAAGTATTCGGGGTTTTTTCTTTTTTGTAATTCTATAATTGTTCAGACTGTGAAGTACGAAATGCTGTGAAAAGCACTTTAGATTAAGTTTAAAAGTAGCTGTGTTTTACGTTTGTATTTCACGGTAGTCATCAGTGTTATCTGATAAACTTAATTTTAAACTATGCAGTAGGTAAACCATTTGAAAAACCCGTGTTTTAAGATGACAATCTTTTCCTTCCCAAAAGCAAAACTTGGAATCTTGGGCGAAGAAAGAGAAAGTGAAAACGATGTGTGTTGGTCTTTCTGAAACCCAGTTGGAAAAACTGATCGAAGAGGAAAGGTTCAAGGATTGTCTCCATTCGCCAGTTTACAGGTATAAATTTGGTTAATATTCGTTCTAATGCTCCCTTCGTTTTCGATAGGAGACATTCTATGACAATTTAACATATAAATTCGTATTCAGGACACTGAAAACGCGGGTTAGGTTAGGTAAAACACATTTTTCTGGTGTTTTTTGTTTAATTTAAATTTAGCCTTCATTCCTTTGGAATATGAGCGTTTTAGAGAAATTTTGAAATTGAAAATTTCTCAAACGGCTCATTTCCCAAAGAAACAAAGTTCAGATTTGAACAAATTACACCAAAAAAGACCAGAAAAATGTGTTTTGGTCCAGAAAGGAGAGGGAGCACTAAAACGAATAATTACCATAAATTTTATCCGTTCATAACTGATTAACCAGCCAATTTTTTCATTTATAAATACGTAACGTCGTCTACAGATAGATAGATAGATACATACCAAAAATTTCTTCGAATAAAATCTCGGTGACGAAGTCAAGTGAAGTTTCAATTTCAGTTTTATCCTTTATTTCTAAATACTGTTCATGCAGTTTTACACAAATGAGGGATCTTTTCGGTTTGAGAGCCTGTAATATTTTTTAACATGTTTTTTATTGTCCAGTCTTAATCGAGGATTTCAAAAATAACATTCATGTTTTAGAGAAACAAATAGTGAGGCAGTTGTACATTTTAGTTTAGAGAATGTCATATACGCTTTAAGATTCCAAAATCCCTGAAAGTTTTAGGTCAACTGTACGCTCATGACAATTGGTTAGGTTAAGTCATGATATTTTCGTTCGTTTTGACAGTAAACTAACTAAAATATCATGACTTAACCTAACCAATCGTCAAGGGTCCCGTATCCATGACTATTTTTTTTTTCCCGCCGGCCGTCAAACCAAAAAGATCCCAATACGGTTTAAAAATATATTTTAAATTTGTTAAATTGCATATAAACTGCCTCACTATTTGTTTCTCTAAAACATGAATGTTATTTTTGAAATCCTCGATTAAGACTGGACAATAAAAATAATGTTAAATATTACAGGCCGTCAAACCGAAAAGATCCCAAATGAGTACATCTTCATTATTGCAATACATGCTGTATACATTTGTAAACTTGTCTTGGGACAAGCGTACTCCCTTTATAGGCTAAAATTTACTATTTAGATATAATTAGAACATTTTTATGAAAGACTTAGACTAAAGAGGACTTCCAGATAAGGACGTACTAGGTTATATTTTAAACATTCAAATGTGCAGATCGGAAAACTCTCAAATGCCCCATCCCAAATCTCGAGTACACACTTTCTTTAGTTAAATTTTGCTCAGTAGCAGTGTATCCATGAAACGATGAATATTTGTGGATAGATAGATATACAGGGTCTATACTATTAATGTGATTCTTAGTGTACATATAAGTTTTTAAATAGTAAAATTATTTAACAAGAAATAATTTTTCTTGTCACAAAAGGGTACCCGAAAGTTAGTGAATTAAAGTAATTATAATACTCTGTATGAAGATATATGCATTTAAATTTATCACGTCATGCTAAGTGGAGTACTTGATCTGATTGACGTGGTTTGTTAACGTGTAGTGTATGCGCCCGATAAGTAGCACTCTCTAATCCTTATGATTAAAAGGACGTCAAAACAAACCTGTAATCTTTATAAAAGTTTAGTCCAACCCTTTTTTTTTAATGTGACCTTGTGTGAAAATGAGTAAATTTAGGTTTCTCTCGTAATACAACTGTTTCACGCGTTCATATTCTTTTACGGCTTAATAAATTGTCGTGTAGTTATTATTATGCCCCCCTTCAAATGAATTTGGAGGGGCCATTTTTTGTGTCTGTGTCACAACTTCTGAACCGCTGAACATACTGTAGATGAAATTTTATGCCAGTATGTACCGTAAGACGATGCGTCGCGAGCGAGAATCAGTTCCTTGCGTCAATAGTCAATGTCACAAATATCGGCGGGAGCGTTTATGTTCATATTTATTATTTGGATACGTACGCCTGGCAATCATTACATCGTAAAACAAAGGTTATAAGGTAAGCAAATTGTACCATAAAATCTTAAATATAAATGAGTAGCTTATATTCCCACACAAGGACTAATTATATATGACTGGTCACATTTTGAAAAAAAAAAACATTGTACCAACCTTTTAATGACTGCACATCTATAAACTAATATGAACTTTTTATTTAAAGTTTTTCTGAATACCATATTTACAAAAGTAATGTAGAGTACGGTGTTGCGCATTTACCGTGAATATAATTTAAGAAGCGAAAGGGCTTCAGCTCTACTAAGAGTATTAACGTTAAAATTTAAATCAAATAGTGAAACTTCTAACAGTTTTCTGAATTCTCAAATACTGCACGAAAGTACAGTATTTGGATAATTGTTTGTTACCGAGTTTTGATATAAAGAATAAAGAAATGGGCTTTATCAGAAATTAATACATTTTTATAGATGTTTGCCTTCCAAATTTTACTCCGCTCAGTATGTGTACAGTTACCCGCATATGTTGCTCGCCTCTCAGATGACTCCGTACGTGTGGCAACGCCACAGTGTTAGTTAAGGTACTCCAACTGGGGGAAGGTGGGGTAGAGGGAGGACAACCGAGTCCAACACAGACATATATATCTAAAGGACAATTGAATTTGCAGTCATATTGACATACAGGTAATTATAATGTAATGTCTGTGTTCATAAAGGTAAACAATTAATATGATCGTGAATAGCGTTGAACTCCATGTAGTTTACTAGTATTATACAGTAATAAGGCTCCATTATGATTACTGCAAATCTATATGAACAGCTACTACAATAGAACTGTTTATATACACGTGAATGCGAAATTTTCGCGTCTTTCGTGTAGGGTTTACGCGAAAATTTGATAATTTAAACTAATCTTTGGAAGCTAATAAGAAAATAAAACTTAGATCATTAAAATTAAAACACTTTATTTGAAAAGTAAATTCAGTATATTGTAATAAAACATTGTAGTCCGGTAGCACAGACCCTGATTTTACTGGAACCCTGCATTTTGTTATAAAGCAAATTTTTACATATTTTGAAAGCTTATACCACCCCATTCAAGAATCCATCGGGTGTACACCTGACCCCGGCTTGGCTTTTTCAATATGGCCGGCGAAACTGAAAAATCCCATATACTGGTCAATACTTAATGGATTTTGATGATCTTGATGTCATTTCTAGGGGTTTTTAGGATGATGAGTCGATCTGGAGGGGTTGCAGATACTTTGGGAGTTTTTGACCCACATTCGTCAATACTCAAGATCTTTGGAGGTCAAACGCCCCCCGAAATAAGGAATATCCCATATCCCGGGCAGTCGTGGAGATATTTTGGTGATCTTACTGTCGTTTTTATGGTTTTGGGCAAGACTGAGTAGTTCTATAGAGTTTAAAATGAAATCAAGGATTATTTTCCCCATGGTAAGGTGAATTCCAATATGTATAATTATTCCTCTTATTTTTTTCAGGTTGTTGATATTATTGCTGATGGTGCTGCCCACCTGGTGGTTTGATGACGTCTTGGTTGTGCTGATTCCAAAATTGATTTTTGACTGCTGAATATGGAGAATATACCAGGTGAACATTTAGTTTTCATTTGCTGAGGATAAATTATTTCAATGCGATTTGTACTCTGAAGAATGGGTAAACAAAATTCTTATTTTTCAGGTTCTACAAAAGCTGCAGACGAATGTTTCTTCAAGGATTTCCTGCGTAGCTGTCCAGGAGGTCAGAAAGGTCTTTCAAATTGTGGGAGGATTCAGAAAATCATAGATAGCAGCGACATCAGAGGGCAGCCAGATATTCGAGCGAGACTAGAGCCTCTTGGAAGATGGAGCAAAAATCCTTTGTTTTCACAAGAACTGTTTCCACTTATGTGTCCAAGCGGAATTTATCAGCATTCATGAAAAAGAGAATGTGATACCCCTACAGTGGAGCCAAAAAGACTATGTAGTGCTGTTCTCAGTGAAGGCCCAGTATATGACCCTAAAAAACAGTCTCTTTTGTTTGAAAGTCAGTGAGTGTAATATGACATCAAAGTTCCGGTGCAATATCGCATTCTAGCATCTAGGTTTTGACCGATAAGCTTGGTGATAAAAAAACAAATTACAAAGATGTGTTGATAGAAAAGTGTAAACTGAAAAATGATGAGCAGGGACAAGTTGTACTCAGTAGGTTGTTGGGCATGAAAGGAGATTTACCGGCTGAAGAAGCCCGATACCATAAAGATTGTATGTCAACCTTTCATGTTAAGGTTGAGAGAGCTTGCCAGAATAAGTAAAGGGTTGAACCTGAAGTCCGCTGAAGAGGCTGACGTGATAACACAACACGCTATCGCACAAACTGAGAAAGATTCTGATTCCCGCATCTCCATCATTTGTGATGACACAGACGAGTTTGCCATGCTGACTCACTTCTATGAATTTAAGAAACTAGGTTGTCCCATGATTATGGAGTCTCCAGTGCGTGGCAGAAAATCAGTGGACATCCGAGCAACTGTAACCCAGCACAAAGACATCATCCCACAAATCCTCAAGCTACACGCTTTGAGTGGTTGTGACACAGTTGCAGCAATACATGGCATCGGCAAAGCCACTGCCACAGCCAAGAAGGGTCGGAAGCTAGACAAGCTGGGGTCCCTTGATGCATGCTTTGACCATGTCGAGAAAGAGGCAACAGCGTTCATTGTTGCATGCTATGGGGATAAGAAATCTCATTTCTTACTGAGTGTCGTCAGCGAGTATGGGCTCAAAAGACAGGGAAGTCGGGAACTGCTGCACCCAAACTATGTTCTCTACCACCAACTGAAGCTTTCCATCAAAATGTGCTCAGAGCCCACTACACTGGCGAACTGGCTCGATGCACTAAAGTGTGACCCACCACCACTTTATCCTGTGCATTATGGGTGGGAGAGACACGAAACAGAGTTCTCATCCCAAAAACAGTTGGTGAAGGAGTGTGCTTAGCACCAGATGAAGTTCTGAAGCTAATCAGATGTGGGTGTGAATCACAATCAGCACGCAGGAGGAGTCGCTGCTGCTGTATGGGACGGGGAATCCCTTGCACAATGTTCTGTGCATGTGGCAGCGGCTTGGATTGCAACAATCCATTGACCCAAAACGCAAACGAAGAGCAGACTGACGATCCTGACACAACCATGTCTTTTGATATTTGCCCCCAATAAATGGTTACCTAATGTGAATAACTGCATCAAAGTTGCCAATGCCCCAGCTAGGTGTGAGCTTTGTTTTGCTTACGAGGTCATATCTTGTAGCTTTGCAACCTTCCGTAGAATGCATGTGCCCTGCACTTCAGCATAAATTGTGGTTTATATCCGAATATCCATATAATGTGGGTTATGTCATTTAAGCATCATGATCTGGTTTTATCTGCAGAAAAGATGTTAAGTGCTCAGCAGTTAGCTAGATTGTAGAAATTGTCACTGAAATAAAGCAAATAGTGTTGTTAACTGTGGCATTATCATATTTCAAGGCTAAACTTTAATCTCAAATGACTTTGACTTGACCATGGAGTTGCAAAATGATATCCTACTGTTATCGTGTGCCTATAGAACTACTGTCTCCCCCAAAACCATAAAAACGACAGTAAGATCACCAAAATATCTTCACGACTGCCCGGGATATGCGATATTCATTATTTTGGGGGGCGTTTGACCTCCAATTACCTTCAGTATTGACGAATGTGGGTCAAAACGACTCCCAAGGTATCTGCAACCCCTACAGATCAACTCATCCTAAAAACCCCTAGAAATGACACCAAGATCATCAAAATCCATCAAGTATTGACCAGGATATGGGATTTTTCAGTTTCGCCGGCCATATTGAAAAAGCCAAGCGGGGGTCAGGTGTACACCCGATGGATTCTTGAATGGGGTGGTATAAGCTTTCAAATTATGTCAAGATTTGCTTTATAACAAACAATGCAGGGTTCCCACCCCGTGCAACCGGACTATTGTAAAGTAAAAGCAGTAAAAACATTTTAAATTGTAATGTATAACAAGAATGTCATGAATGCCGCTGATTTCCGAACCCTTCCGAATAGTCTCCCTCATTTTGTGTAGGTTATCCCATGCAGAGACAATCCATTTACTATGAATAGGTTTCAGTGTGGAGAGCTTCAAATCTATCTTACCGAGAGATTCATTTACGTTGAGTGCTGCTGAAACCTCATCCGCATACTAAAAGGTAAAACTTGCCCTGATATAAGACTTCAACTTCGACCAATCACAGTCCAGAATAAATGTCGTCATTCATGACGTCATTTTAATTTGTAAGATTATAACTAGCAACTGTTGACCGCGAAATTATGATCCCGCGAACTCGTCCAAGGATATGAAAGAGCGAAAATTTGCTGCCGCGAAATTAACCTGGTTTACAGTATGTATACACTTATAAACTCGTACAATATTATACTAACTCCTGTGAAATGACGTTGATGGGCCAAACAGGTGTTTACATGGTTACTGGCATGATCTATGTTCACACCATATTTCTACACCATATGACGAACACCGACACTGAAAATGAATCCAGCTCAAGATGAAATTGCACAGCGAGGCCAGATAATTGGTATGCTGGAAGCAGGCCTCTCTCTAGCTGACATAGCCATGGAACTGGGAATTTCGAAGCCTACTGTTCGACGCTGGGTGCAGAGGTTGCAGGAGACTGGGAATCTGCTAGATCGTCCTAAGTGTGGGTCACCAAGAAAGACCACCCCAGAAGAAGAACGGAGAATAATCAACGAAGTGCAGAATGATCCTATCAACAACGCAGTCGCCATCCGGGAGACACTACATATGGGCGTGTCAGTGGACACCGTAAGGAGACGGTTGCATGAAGCAGGATATCACCACCTTACTCCTGCCAAAAAAGAGAGGATCGAGGAGCGACATTGTCAGGCCAGGCTCTCGTTTGCGCGCCAGCATATAAATGATCTCGCATACTGGAGCAGTTATCATTGACGAGAAGACGTTTGCGTCTACAACTCGCGACCGTCTTCGGTGTTGGCGACAGGACAACACGAGATATGCCTGCCAAAATATTTACGAAGTGGCACGGAGTGGGCATGTGACGGCGAATGTGTCGGGATGGATGCACTTGCAAGGACTAGGAGAGCTGACTGAGATCCAGGGAGGTTTACGGCAGATCAATATATAGAGATCATGGAGGAGGTGATGCTGCCTTCTGTACACGCGTATGCCTTGCCCTATCCTGAGCAGATTATCTTTATGCAGGTATGTTATATTTGTGTGTTATAGAATATTATACTATTACTAGAGTAAGATTTATGTATTACACGCATTTGTATGTCCGGTTTCCACATTTACGTCGGACGAATAATGGTCATAAAATTGTTCTTTAACTCTTTCAGTACTATGACAACATTAGGATTTTCTTCTGGATAACTGCAGATTGTATTACGGCACACAATTATATTTAGCTGAGAGAAACCCCTAGTTCATAGGGGTCAAAACCTATCTCGAATATAGTAGGTTACTTAAGAAGCGTATGGATGAGATATAATTCTACTTTTAATATTTAAAATCCATTTCAGGACAACTCTCTCATCCACACCGCCAGGATTGTTAGGTGGTTCGAGGAGCAGCGAAATCTAGACCTATTGGACTGGCCTAGTAAAGGGTGTGACCTCAACCCCATTGAGAATGTGTCGGGGAATGTGGTGAACTCGTGAGAGCCTGGGCAGGAGCCGACCAGGAACCCACACATCATACATAATCGTGTTGCATCTTTGCCACACAGATTACGAGATGTACGGTAATAGATAATAATGGGGGATGGACCAAATACTAACTATGAACCGGGTATAATTGTGCTATTTATGTTAATCTATGGCAAATTGTGAGCATTTTGTGCAAGTTATTTAGTAAAACATTCTCAACCATTGCATATTTGTTGTAATAAAGAATTGGTGTTTTATTGTATGTATGTATGTATGTATGTATGTATATATATATATGAGGGGTCGCGCGTCTTAAAGTAGCTAAGCGCCACCACAGGCGAAAACGTGTTTTTGATGCATATCACTATTTTCACCCTTCCTCTATCGCGTGGTTTGGGTTATAATGACCTTACGACACTAGAAGTATGGTTGAAAACCTTAAGAAGCGAACTACTTTTTTCACCTCTATCGCCAGCCAAAAGTTCACCCAAAGTTCACCGAAGGTTCGGCATAATAAGAAAATCAAAAAATTAAAAGAATATATATGAAAGTCTATTCCAAAAACTCATCAACATCTTCATTAGCATACTTAGAACTCTAATTTAGCCAAAAATGAACGTTCTAGCTCAATTAATAACAGAGATACTATTGCCAGAATATTGCTGAGCTTTGGAGGCGATTTCTGGCGAATTTTAATTTTGTCGCTTAGGTATCTTAAGACGCGAGACCCCTTATATATACACACAGATGTTGCGTGCGATGATTCCTCATTTCACGGAGCTCAAGCTTGCCGCCCCTCCTCAAGTTGGCCTGGTGAAGTAGTGAGTTGGTTTCTTGTATTCCACCTCACATAGCCAGGTACGTCCGGCTCATCGGGGATTCTTCTGAGCCAGGCGTCTAATCTTCTTTGGAAGATGTCCACCGCAACACCCCTCGTGTTCCTTATGTCTTTGGGCAGCTGATTAAGCAGTTTTGGTCCTCACAACAAAACTATTTTCTTTTAGGGTTAAGGATGTTCCCTGTCTAGCCTTTAATTTGGGAACACGACACAGTCTTCCTTTTCTACTTAGCACTTCACCACTGTTTGGGGAGTTACAGAGTTCAGAGTAAGATTAGGGATTAGTTTCTCCATTATTTTCCAAGTGTAAATAATGGTGTATCTCTCTCTCTCTCCTCTCCAGTGAATATAGGTTTAATTCGTATAAATTTTCCTAGTAATTTAGTTCTTTGCACCCATTGATATTGGCTGTGAAGCTTCCCTGAATCCCTTCTAGTTGTCTAATGTCATATATATATACAGGGTGGGCCGTAAGTTTCCATACATAGGAAAAATAAACATTTTGTTATGGACAACCATTTTTATTTATATAATATGCTCTACATGGTTGCCATTGTTTTGAAAACACATTTCAATACGTGTTCCCCACTGTTGATGAACACGCATTAGCACAGTTGACGTTATGCTTGTAATGGCGTTGGTGATACGTTCCTTTAGATGATTTATGTCGTATCTTTTCCTGATACACCATGGCCTTCAAGTGCCCCCAAAGATAGAAATCAAGGGGGGTGAGATCTGGGGATCTGGGAGGCCACTCCACAGGACCACGCCGACCAATCCAAGCATCCGGAAACTGCTGATCCAAATACCGACGCACGTGAAGACCATAATGAGGTGGAGCTCCATCTTGCTGGAAGTAAACTGGGAAGTTACCTTCCTCGTTTAGCCGGGATGGGAAAATCTCTTCTTGCAACATGTTAAGATACCTTTCGGCATTAAGATTTCCACTGACAAAAATTGGTCCAATAATTCTGTCACCCCATATCCCGGCCCACACCATCACTTTACCGGCACCTTGCACCTTCGTCGGACTCAGCCAGTTAGGGTTAGCATTACTCCAATAACGTATGTTTTGCCGATTAACCTCTCCATTGACGTAAAAATTTGCTTCATCAGTAAACAAGATCTTACGTCAAACGCATATTCTTAGGGTATCTGAAACATAAAAACAAACGTTTAATTTTTCCTATGTATGGAAACTTACGGCCCACCCTGTATATATATATATATATATACTAGCGGGTTACCCGGCGTTGCCCGGGTTTTTGCAACCCGCCCTTCGTGCGGGTTGCAAAAATATCCCAGCTGAAGGTCGAATATTTTCTCTTTAACCAAACTATTACGACTTAACCTAACCAATCGTCAAGGGCGTACAATTAACCTAAAAAAATAAATAAAAAAATAAAAAAAATTTTATTTTATTTTTATTAAGAGAAGAGGATTCTTTATACTGTACGGCATTGACGATTGGTTAGGTTAAGTCGTGCTATTTTCATTAAATTTTATTTATAAAATAAATAGCTGTTAGGTTAAGTTAGGTTAGGTTAAGCTTTAACGAAAATATCACGAACCAACCTAACCTAACTAACCTAACCAACCTAACCTAAATTGAATGGAAAACAATAAATTTTTATTTATTTATTTATTTTAGGTTAATTGTACGGCATCGACGATTGGTTAGGTTAAGTCGTGCTATTTTCGTTAAATTTTAAATAAATTTTAAATAAATTTTAAATAAATAAATAGCACCATTAGATTCCTTGTAAAAAACTGGTTATTATGAAGTTATTTTAAAATTTGTAAGTTCAACCGTTTGGTTTTCTATAGCGAATAACTAAACAAATTTCCTCTTTTATATATATAAAAATATATTATATATATATATATATATATATATATATATATATATAAGAGAGAAGATATATATGGTCATGTTAGTACCGAGGCAGTATTCCAATTTGGGTATGATCAGTGTTTTCAGTAGAGGAATCACTATATTCCTATCCCTTCTTTTGTAGGTTCTCAGTATCTTCCCAGTTACTCTGCTCTGTTTACTGCTATCTTATTTTGTGTTTCAAATTTCGCATCAGTCATTACAACCCCTAAATCTTTTGCTTTAGAATTTCTCTGAATTTCCTGTCCATTTGGGGTATAATATTCCATGGATTTTAGGTCCTCTTTTTCCGTACTGTAACAGCTGAAATCTAATTCTGTTCCTTGTGCTACTGAGCCGAGGACCTCCGATTCTGAAGAAGATACTCCTTATACTGTAATGACTTGCCGCCCCTCACTAAGGAAATTATATAGCCATTTCCCTACTTTTACTGTTATTCCCATATATTTCAGTTTATGTATTATGATTCCATGGTCACACTTGTTAAACGCTTTTGAAAAGTTTGTGTATATTACATTATAGTTTTCATTTCTTTCCATTGCATCAATAACACCGTGTAACAAAAAAAATGTTTTTTCTTTGTTTCTGGGCAATAACCTTTATTTTCTGATTCCTTATGCTTCAAATCACTGGAAAAAAGCTGTCAGTGATTTTAAACTTCGGGTTTGTTGTCAGTACATCGATTTTGTTGAAATAAGAATATTATTTTTAACCCTATATGGACATCTGCGACAGATCTGTAAACGCTTCAAAATTTACTATATATTTACCGAAACAAGTACATTTTAACTTAAATGACGATATCGTCAAATTTGTAACGGTTCAAGGAGTTTATATCACGAATTGGCAACTCCTACTGCAGAAAACCGAGCTTTAATGAAAAAAATAAGTTAGTGCGTCAGTAGAAGTAAAAGTGTATGGTTACGCAGTTCGTTTTTTATTTTTTATCACTTTATTTGATTAAAGGTAAGTTGAATAATTTTTTATTGCTCAATATATGTTGTTAGAGTGGCTGAAGTAATATAAAACAATTCTGATAAACTGAGCACTAGAATATTTTATTGAAACGTAACAATATTGATGGCTCTGACATCCATGCCGCCTTTGCCACGTAGTATAAGGTTGTCCAATTTGTATTATATATATTATTATATATATATATATATTTATATATATATTATTATATATATATATTATTATATATATATATATTACATTAAAAATCACATATTTATGTTCAAAGTACTTTAAATGAGTGTTTAATATAGGTAAAAAAAATTTAAGACAAAAATAAGAATTATGTCCATATAGGGTTAAATTAATCCATTATTTTTGCTTTTTCAGACGTGTGACGAAGTTACTGTTATGCCTGCTCGTGGTTGCAAATACCCAGCGGATTCCTTCTGCTACGTGTGCGGCGAGTTCTTCGCAAAGACGGCTAAAAAACACTGCTTGGACAGTTGCACCCGTGCAAAGGAAGCCTATCATGCCTACTTCGGAATGCCAGTCGGTGACCAAGACAAACGCTGGGCACCACATGTCATCTGTGACTACTGCCGCCGCACTCTTGAAGGTTGGTTTAGAGGAGAGAAGAGGGCAATGCGTTTCGCTATCCCCCGTGTCTGGCGTGAGCCCTCAGACCATCTCACGGACTGCTATTTCTGTATGGTGGACCCAACAAAACGAAGAAAGGGGAAGAATGCGCCTCCCATTGAGTACCCTGACATTCCGTCATCTATTGCACCTGTTCCCCATAACGCGACGGACCTACCTGTGCCACAACCTCCCTTGAGAGATCAATCTTGTCCAGCAGAAGAAGCAAGCTATGATGATTCCGAGGAGGAGCAAGGTGCGTCATCTGCTGCGCGCCGTCGACGCCAGGTGGCCGGTGAAAGATGCCCCTACTACCCCAACCAAGAGGACATCAACGACCTCATCAGGGAAATGGCCTTGACAAAGTCCAACGCCGAGCTGCTCATTTCCAGACTGAAGCAGTGGGACTTACTGGACGACAGCGTTCGAATTACTTCCCAGAGGAAGCGGCATCGCGGCTTTTCAGTGTTCTTCACTCTTAGAGATGGGTTGTGCTACTGCCATGACATCAGAGGACTCTTCGACGCTGTGGGCATTCCCTGCAACACCTCTGACTGGCGGCTCTTCATCGACAGTTCATCTAAAAGCCTCAAGGCTGTTTTACTGCACAACACAAATCAGTGGCCCTCGATTCCTCTGGCTCATTCAGTGCACATGAAAGAAGAGTACCAGAACGTCAAAATCCTGCTGAGTGCACTGAAGTACGACCAATTCAGCTGGGAGGTCATTGGCGATTTCAAGATGGTGGCCTTCTTGATGGGGCTTCAGGGAGGCTTCACCAAGTTCCCTTGCTATCTGTGCCTCTGGGATAGCCGAAATACAGCCCTTCACTACGAGAAGAGGAACTGGCCCCTCAGGACCGGCTATGAGGTTGGGGCCCATAACGTGAAGCAAGAGCCGCTGGTGGAGCCAACGAAAGTGCTGATGCCACCCCTGCACATCAAATTGGGCATCATTAAGCAGTTTGTTAAACAGCTGGATCCAGAGGGTGAGGCCTTAAAGCACATCCAGGAGCTGTTCCCGAAGTTGTCGGAGGCGAAGATCAAAGCAGGAGTATTTGTGGGCCCTCAGGTGAAGCGACTTATTGACTCCGACAGCTTTCCTGAGAAGCTGTCTGAGGTTGAGCGGGCAGCTTGGACAAGCTTCGTTTCTCTAGTCAAAGGTTTCCTCGGAAACCACAAGGCAGAGAACTACAGGGAAATCGTTGACGAACTTATGGACACGTACCGGAGCATGGGCTGCCGGATGTCGCTGAAACTGCACGTACTACACGCCCACCTTGATGAGTTCAAGAAAACATGGGAGACTACTCAGAAGAACAAGGTGAAAGATTTCACCAGGATGTCAGCTCTTTCGAGGAACGCTACAAGGGACAGTACAATGAAAGTATGATGGGGGACTATATCTGGAACCTTTTGCGTGAGAGTGAACTGAAATACAATCGCCAATCTCGTAGACAAACTTCTTTTTGATTAAACTATAACGCTAGAATTTTTGTATCAATTCTGTATCAATTCTCCGTAGCAATAACTCTTTATCAACGCTCTGCATCACTGCACTGTATCACTGTCTGTGTATTAACATATTATAATACATAATTATTCCCTACTCGTTTCCTTCTTTTTATTTTCATTTCTAAAGACGGGGCCTGGAGAACTTCATTTTTCATCATTGATTTATCATAATAATCGTGTTAACATCAATTAAAATTATACTTAACAGGATTCATTTGATTTAAAAGCAGATAGTGTGAAAAACCCTTAAATTAATAAGCAAAAATGGCAAAAAATCAATAAATCGATCTCATGAACTCAGAACCGGTCTGAACTTGGTGACTGCTCATTTTTACTTATTTATGCCCTAAAAAATCAGAAAATAATAGTTTTAACTCGTGGACAAATTTTGTGTTACACGGTGTAATGTTGTTTGTTCCATTAGTTGTGATAGGCATGATCTGCCTGACCGAAACCCATGTTGATTATCATTTAATTTTTTCTGAGTTTCCAAAAAGCCATAGATTTTCTGTTTAACTATTCTTTCAAATATTTTAGTGAGATGAGATGTAAGCGACACTGGCCTGTAGTTTTTGTCCTCGGATCGATCTCCTTTATATATTGGGATTATGTTCTCGCTCTTCAGGTTGCCCGGTATTTCTCCCGTGTCTAGTGAGCGTCTCCATATTCAATATAGGGGCTCAGAGATTGCATTCTTGCAGTTTTTGATCAGTGTGGCATTTCATTTGTCCGGTCCTGCCGCTGAGTGTGATTTTAGTTTCCCTATGGCTTGTGTAATATCTGTCGTAAAGTCGAAGTCCGTTATAATTTCCCCTTGTAGTTCGTCTTCAAAGAACACGTTTCTATCGCATATCAGTTTGTTTTTGGGATACTGAAAGATGATTCGTACTGAGCTCTTAATATTTCGGATACTTCTGTTAGATCATCGTTTTCAAAGGTCAAATAGTCGCAAAATTGTAGAAGTACTTTGAATCAGGGTTAGTAAAAAACCAGTTGGGTTTTTCGGGGTTTGCCAACCCTGTTTTGAATTAACCTTTATCGCCTGTATAGCGTCGCCGCCGCCTTTTTCTGTATGCTTCTCAATTAATTCCTGTATGACGCAATCGATACTTTGCAGTTTACCATTTAATATTTTTCTGATGTTATCTTTACAGTTGCTTAATTTTGCAGTCACACTTTTTCTCTTTCGGAACAATGACCTCTTTTGTCTCTCGAACCTGCTTCTCTTTCCCTTTTGTTATATTTTTGGGACATGTCTTTCCACAATTTCCAGTGTCTTCTCCTCTAAGGTCATTAGCATATCTTCCGTTGTCTTGGCCTCGAAGATGGTTTTCCAGTTTATTACTTCCATGCTGGATGCAACATCTTCCCAGTTTATAGTTTTGGAGTGAAAATTAAGAATTTAAAATTTGCTTCTTTCTGTTGTTAGTGTTCTTTCCTTTCCTCTTGATTTTATATTGGTTGTTATTTCAATAATGTTGTAATCCGATATTATAGTTGGGGATATTTTAGGTTGTTGTTTGTGAACAAATCTAGGCAGTTGTTTTTTCTTGTTTTCTGTTATTTCTTGTGTTAACATAAATTCATCAGCTAGAGCTTGTAGCATTTTTACCTGCTCCTGGTCTTCCCGTGTGCCCCCCTTGTCCTGGTGTACACAAATTGTGTGTGTATATATATATATATATATATATAATTTTTTTTTTTCATTCCTTGTTAAGATCTAATAATATCTCTAAATTGATAATGCAACAGGAAATCTGGAGAACATTAATGGGTTTATCTGTCCATCGTGATTAAATTATTATCTCTAAACATTGATAATACAAATACAATTTGGAAAACACTATTAATATAATAGGCATCAGCCACAAACCGGTGGTGATATCCTGCGTCATGCAACCATCACCTTACGGTTTCAGCTGACACGCCCATATGTACTCTCTCCTGCACGGCGACAGCAAGTAATCATGTCAACACCACGGTTTGGCCCATTAACGTCATTTCACAAACATTAGTATTATAATGTATGAATTTATAAGTATATGTAAATATGTTTATGCTAGTATAACTGGATTATTCTTGTGATTTTGATAATCAGTTACTGTTGTTCAGATCGAAACTTAAAAAGTTTTGTGTAACAATCGATAAGCCATTTCCCACTAACTCTCTCTACCCCCTCTGCCTCGCTCCTCTCACACTGTCTCAATCGGTTTCTCGCTCAGTGTCAGTACATGTATATAATCGTGTAGATTCGTAAGTTAGTAAAGGTTTAAGGCTGCACACGGACTCTACAAAGAGCTTTATTATTATTGTTGCATAATGATTTAGGGGTCTAATATACGCGAGACTGGTGGGTGGAGAAGGGGAATGAGGGAGTGTGGTGGATGGTTGTGTAATGTGTGTGGGGTTCAAATTCACTAGTATATAAAAAGTTGTATTGTGGCATCTGTTCATATAGACATGCAGTAATCATAATGGAACCTTATTACTGTATAAGACTAGTGAACATGGAGTTCAACGCTGTTCACGATCTTAATCGTTTATCATTTTGAACATAGACTTTACATTGTAATTAGGGGATGTTCAAAAATTACGTAACGCTATTTTTGCTAAAACCTGACACCCCAGATCACCCTGGAACGTTTTGTAACGCTAGAACAGGCACCACCTAAGATGTGTAACACTTCCGACACCCTACACGTTACGGAACGTTATAGGGGTCGGGGGGTCAGGTTTTAGCAAAAATAGCGTTGCATAATTTTTGAACGGCGCCTTAGCCGTATGTCAATGTTATATGTTGTCGGACTCTGTTGTTCCCCTTCCACCCCACCTTCCCCCAGTTGGGGTACCTTGACTATCGCTGCGGCGTTGCCACATGTACGGAGTCGCCTGTGAGGCGATGAACATTACATATGCGGGCAACTGTACGTAATCAATTGTAGGCTTGATATACATTTCGGCCATTTAGTTCTTATAGTGGGCCAGCCAAAAATTGAAAGTCTCTAGGAAAAACTTAATGGCGTTTTTTGTTAATAGCAGGCTCCCAGCTTGGGTAAGTAGTATTGAGGATGCCAAACAAGATATGGGTGGATGTCACTCTCAATTTTGGGTTTGAAGGTCCCATACAAGGTTACAAGTGTCAAATTCTGAAAAATTCAAAATTTTTGCATTTCAATGGTGGTTCTATGTAACAGTGTTTAAAGGTGTATCATTAGCACATAAAGCATATTTTTGTGATTTTATGGATAATAATTGAATGTAACTATGACTCTGCATGTCTTTATTTCCATTAAAACTACATTTAACATGCTGGGTGAGATGCGCATGTGCCTACTACTACCATAGTACAATAGCATACTTTCACATGTTAAATATTTTCAGTGCACTGGCTGGCCAGACATTGGTTTGGTATATGCAGTTAAAAGAGTGCAGACAGTGCCAGCTGGTAAAGTAATAATACTGCTAAAAGATAAGTATGTTTCGAATTGTTTCAATATATCTGTGGCTACAACATACTGCCATTCCCACTTGTCTTTGCAGATAGGGAGCTCGACAGGAATGGACCCTGTAGCTGTCATCAAGCTCAAGAGGAAACGTTAGGATGTCAGTGAGGATTGTTACTTCTGCCAAAGCAGCACTGGTGACCTGCACACAGCATCAGCAGAAGGAAAAGCAAGAACTATGACTGGGCGATGAGAGAAAGAACCTGGGAGATACCTACTATCTTTGTTTTACAAAAATTGGAAAGTCATTCCAAGGATGATTTCAATGCATTGGAACTCAAGTGGCATAAATCATGCTACTCTTTATTCACCTCTGAAGGCAAACTCAAAAGGCTGCGAAGTCAGCAGCAGACCATGGGTGCATCGGCGACCACAAAAAGTGCAGGCTCTCAGGCTTTTCCCCAAATCGTAGACGTTCACCACCAGTGATTGACTGGACCTTCTGCATGTTTTGCCAAACTAAGACCACAAAGAAACTGCACAGGATGGAGACAATGGAGAAGTCAGATGACTTGATCCAGCGTGCCAAACACGACCCTGTCATGAGCATACCGTTGTCAGCGGTGAGTGATGTGATTGCAGTTGAAGGCTGCTATCATCTGGCATGTTTGGTGACATTTGAGAGACGTACGAGAAAACAAGCGGTGTCAGAGGAGCAGCAAGGGCCTGAAAATGAGTGCATGACGAAGCTGTGCAAAGACTTGACAGTAGGCCTGTCTCATGGTCACGTATACGACATGGGAGACGTCTGGGACAGATACGAGAGTATGTATAATGACACCGCCATCACCGTGAAATACTCCAGGAGAACAACGTTCTACGATGTTCAAAGGCTGCTTGGATCAAACGTCAGCTATGTGCGCCCATTGTCAAGGGGCCCGCTGCTGATTTACCCTGGAGAGAGCTCAGATTTCATCTCCAAAGCACTGGCTAAGTCTTGTGAACAAGGTCCTGTCACCTCTGAGTCAGAGTCAACTGAAGATGAAGATGCTGATGTCCGCATGTGTGCCACTAGCAGCATATTCCAAGATATGGTACACGTGGCTCTGAAGGTTCGACAAGATCATCTTGAAACTCCTGGACACTCCGAGACATGGCAAGGTCTTGATCAGGAACATGTTGATCGCGTCATACCCGACAGTCTGTACCTGTTTCTACGATTGCTCTTTGGGGGAATGGATGCTGTGGATGAGGGAAGTGAAGAGGACCAGAAAGTGAAGCTGTGTGTGTGTGTGTAGCATTGCCCAGGACATAGTCTGTGCAGTTTCCAACCGACGAAAGTTGACACCAAAGCATGTGGGCTTGGGTCTTACTCTGCACCAAGCCACCCGCTCAGAAGCACTCCTAGATCTGTTCCACGCGGCAAATCACACTATTGGTATCGACACTGTAAGACGGATAGACACCACCATCGCTCAGAACATCCTGGAGAGGTATGCTGAGAATGGATGTCTAGATCCCTGACACCATCGTCAAAGAGAGAGTGATTCACTGCTTTTGTGACAACATAGATGTCTTGGAGTCAACCTTAAAATCGAAGAGCACCTTCCACAGCACTCAACTGATGGTATGGCAGAAAGGCCCCCCTCCACAGCAGAGTCATGGCCAAAAGTGTGGCAAGCACAAGAGATCGAAATCTATCAAACCTGATGACCTACAGGAGTTCCAAAGGCTGGACCAGGCTACCCTCCCATCTGGCAAGAGGCCATCTCCTCTTGGCTACGACACTGACATAGACGACTTGTCACATGAACCTGAGAGGGACCGGGCACGTGCCAAGGAATTGACCTGGGTGGTGTCACGCATCCATGATGAAGCGATGTCCGTTCCAAGCTGGGGAGCATTTAATCAATCTGTCAGCACTCCGGATCCACCAGTAACGGCCGCCGGGATGTTGCCAATCCTGGGGGCACCAGCAGATGACAATGATACCATGACCACCGTCATCAATCGCTTCATGGCCATTTCTGAGTATGTCACCCAGAAGTGCACCATCATCACTGCTGTACAGCAGGGGTAAGGAACTAGTCTAGGCAAACTCGAAATTTGCTAACGTGGTCTTGCTCATGGGAGGCCTCCATATCTGCTTCAACTTTCTGAAAGCCATTGGTCAACACATGGAAAGTGTGGGACTTGATGACTTATGGACAGAGGCAGGTGTGTACACGGCTAACACCACTGAGACAATGCTGGACGGCAAAGCCTAATACCGAGCTGTGAGAGGTCACCAGCTGACGTATGAGGCACTGTGGCGCATCAAGTGGCAGATGTTTGAGTCATGGCTGGCTGCAACTGGCAACGGAGATGAGAACGTCAAACAGCTTGCCCTCAATGTTGCTTCGCTTTTCAAAGACAGAGCTGACATAGATGAGATGCGCGATGCTGTTGACAACTTCTCAGACATTTTGGCAGATGAGAAATTCCACAGTCTCATGGAGGAATTCAATGACCAGCACTCTGAAAATCCCAACTTTATGCTGTGGTCATCTTACATGGAAATGGTAGAGATCCTACTGGCCTTCATCAGAGCTCAGAGAGATGGTATGTAGAGTCTCCACATAGAAGCCTTTGCTGCAATGCTGCCTTGGCTAACTATCTATGACCACACAAACTCTGCACGTTGGGGGCCGGTCTACTTGGCTGATATGAGAGGTCTTGAGAAGTCAGCACCAGAAGTTCATGCAGAATTCTGTAATGGGAACTTTGTCGTCAAGAGGACGGCGAAGTGCTTCAACCAAGTTCCAGCTGATCAGGCAACCGAATGGATAAATCGTACATGCAAGATGCACAATGGTATCATCGGCATCACAAAGAATGACCAAACAAGAGACAGGTTCTGCATCATATGGTCAGAGCGGTCACGCATCTCAAGACACAAGATGCCTCTTCAATCTTCAAGATGATGGCTTCCCCATCTCCCCCATCTCGTCTGCCTTCTCGCACTAGGCGTGACGCTCATGATTTCATGAAGCTAGTTCAGCAGTTGAAACAGTTTGACGTCTTCAGAGTAGTGATGTAGCGGATGTCATTTTTTTCACATCCGCGGATACGGATGAGGATGTTTGATTTCAACATCCGCGGATGCGGATGTCTACATTTTCGTTATTTTTTAGGATATATTCGAGATTTGTTGTGTTTAACGTATATAATAAGTTATTATATAGAGAGAGCTGTAGCTATAATGTAGTATAATTGATTAATTGTACAATAATTGCTGTACTTTTCTCTGAACATATAAAATAATATCAAGCATCTAACTAATATAGAAATCAATTAGTGAATTCGTCTGCAAATAAATTCGTTATATTTTGTTGAGTTTCAGCCACAATTAGAAACCATAATTGTGTTACCAGGATGCGGGACGTGAACCCAACTCAAATGCACCCCACCGACCTCTTTCCCCAACCTCCACCCTTATAGAAAGAGATCTTTAATTAGCTTGATAACTATTTATATTAAGTTTAAAGTTTTATTAGGCATATTTATAAATGAGTAATTAAAATAAAGTAAACTAAGATGTTCATCGTTTAATGTTCAAACTTAATTTTAGGAAGGTTATGCTTAAGGAACATTAATTTTTCTGCCTTTTCTGCTGCCAGTCTGTTTCTCTTTTCATCATATATTAATCCAGCACTGCTAAATAATCTCTCGTTTGGTACGTTTGTTGGAGGACAGGCTAAATGTTTCCTTGCAAGTTTACTCAAGTATGGATAGATATTCTGCGTATTTTTCCACCAACTAATAGGATTGTCACATGCAGCCAGGCGTTTTTCTTGGTGATAGCTCTCGATCATTTTTACTACATCTTTTGACATCGCGTAGGTCTCGTCATTGCTGCTTGACTCAAGAAACTGAGAGACAGATTCTGTGATAGATTTGCTCGTTGAAGGTGTTGGTTCTGTCACTGAAACTTTTATTCTTTTGGTGGGTGGCGAAGCGACAGATTCAAGAGATTGAAGCTCTTCAACTGCTTTGCCAAGTGATGATTTAACTCGTTCTAATGTACTAGGTGAAAATAACTTAGCTTTGTAACGTGGATCTAAGTAGGTTGCAAGAGAGTAACTTCATACAAGAACAGCCTCTCGTCTTGTCGCTTGCATCACTTTTGCGCACAATGAACTAGTTCTATTAATATAGTAGAATTTGATAATTTCCGCTTATTAATGACGTTTTATCTCAACGGTCCACATCCGCACGACATCCGCAGTCCAAAGTGCGGATGCGGATGCGAGAAAATGTGCGGATGTTCCGCGGATGCGGATGTGACCTACATCACTACTTCAGAGTTCACGTGAGTGAAGCAGGAGATACAGATGCCGCCACTAACATCCCACTTGTTTCACTGGCAACCAAAAACACTGCACCCACAGATGTAGAGAACCTGCTGACAGCTCAGGATCGAGGAAAGCAGCATGTAATCGGCTTCATGAAGGAGAGACTGATTGAACAGATAGTAGGCTTCCATGAAACTATGAAGAAACATCGGTCGAAAACCTTCGCTGATGTGTACAAAGCTACAGTTTCCACCAAGCAGAACATGCAGAAGACCATCAAAGCTGACAGAAAGCTCCTACAGCGACTCCTGAATGCCGCATGGTGGAGATGGTCAACGTCTTGAAACATGAACTGTCCCCAGTCCCATTTAGTCTGGCGAAGGCAGGAGGAGAGATGAATTCGAAATCGAAGTCTGAGCTGATGAACATCCTGATGGCTCAGCAGACCATGAGCTCAGAGGTTCCAACCTCTGATCTGAAGACCTGTGTGATGATAGATGGCCATGCACTCATCCAAGTTCTTGGCAAGCCTGGCGGCTGTCGGACATTCGGCGACTATGCTGAAGTGTTCTTCAAGGCCGTGACGAGTTATTTCAATGAACACAACAAGAGTTGTCGTCATTGATTGGTACGTAGGGGAAGGATTGATCAAAGCAGTTACCAGGACACAGCGTGCAAGCAAGAAGAAACCGATTCGGAAAGTCATTGATGGCCCACAAGTTCCACTGCCTGAAGTGTGGAAAAACTTCATGGCCCTGGATACAAACAAGGCTGACCTAGCCTTGTTTCTGTCTAACGTCATCACTGAGAAGGGCAGAGATCTTCAAGACAGATGTCAGCTGGTGACAGGGGGTGGCTTCTCTGAAGCCACTGAAGTACGGTCAACCAGGCGACATGACGTTCCACTGCATAGCAACCACGAAGAGGCGGACACCAGGCTCATCCTTCACTCATGTGATGCAGCGTCGCAGGGCTATGAACGAATACTGGTAGTGTGCAAAGATACTAATGTAATGGTGCTGCTGATTTACTTCGTTTGCATCAAGGTCGCTGAAGTGTGGATGCTGTGCGGAACGGCCAAGAACCGAAAATGCTACCCCGTGCACGATGTATTCAAGAGTTTGTCGCCCCCAGTCAGGGACAACCTGGTTAACTTCCACGCTTTGACCGGGTGTGTGACAGTCTCGTCCTTCAGTGGTCATGGAAAAAAGAAGTGTTGGAAGGTGTTCAGTGACCACCCACTCCTGCTGCACGTCATTGCGTCTTACTTGATTCATGCCATCAAACTTATTAGGCACTAATCCTGTTAAAATAAATTTTGACAAACAGACTTGCTCAATGTTTTTTTTTTTTTTGCCAATTAAAATAAAAAATCACATTTTTAGCACAATTTTGGTCGTGATTAACTTGAATTTGACCTTGAGTTGGTAATTCGGATGGAATAAACGTGTCATCATACTTCTTTATCACTAAGTGTGGCAAAATGAAACATTTGGTCAAACCAATTGGTTCAGAATATTTTTTTTTAATTAAAATTAGAAAATATAATTTTTTACGCAGTTTGACCTCGAAAATGACCTTCAAAGCCAAAAGCGAGGGTGGCATCCACCTGCATTTTATCCTTCACCCACGGGTACATTGATTTAGCATGGGTGCCAGCTATTAACAAAAAATGTCGTTCAAAGTCGATTTTTGAATTTTGGCCGGTCCACTATTAACTTCATTCGGAAATTGCGGATAAAAATTTAATTTTTTAGGACATTAATTAATCTGTCGGAAAAAATTAGCACTAATGCATCTGATAGATGGCGACGGTTAATCGGCGCACGTATAAATATTTAAGCAGATTCTCGTTTCATCACGAAATAATTTTGTCCTCGCTGACGTCATTAACTTTGTGTTTTAAGATGTTTGTAAACTTGTCATGTTTGCATGGTTGTGCTCTTCATTCTTCGTAAATGTTTCAGTAAGTCACTTTACCTTGCTCTTGTTTTTTCAGAAATAGTTTTGTTCACATTAAAAACGGTGTTCAAATTGCATGATATAACTTAGACACACACACACACACACACACACACACACACTTGTGTGTGTATTGCAAAATTTTCTGCGACTAATATTAAGTTTCGGGGGCACGAGATTTCGGTGATTCACCGATTTCATACTTCGAGTCGTGACTTGCATCCAGGTTAAGTTACACTACGTTAGGTGGCCGTCTTTGGTTGGTTAGTTATTTCCTACGTCACAAATTCCCGGCCAATCCAGTGTTCCAAAGAAATTTGTCCACGAAACTTAATCTTTACTAAATTCCCTATGTGGAATAACAACTGTTTACGTATATATGTGTATATATATGACTTAGTTCCCATTTGGAGGTCTCCAGGTTGGGTCCCGTGCGATGCGTCTCCCCCGTCGATAATCTCGCCACTGCGCCCCGTCTCTGGCCAGAATCCAGATCTGCTCTCTGGCGCCAGGTTAAACCCGGATTCTCTCTTTCTAGCGTCTTGAGCCACGTCGTCTTTGGGCGTCCCCGGGTCCTCGATCCCACTATTCTTCCGTATATCAGCCTTCTCGGAAGTCGGTCCTCCCCCATCCTCTCCACATGGCCGTACCATATCCTCCTCTGCGCATCCACTACTCTGTCCACTATGGTGAATTTAACGCCAGTCAATTCCCTTATATATTCATTTGTTCGTCTGTGGTACCAGTGGATGTCACAAATTCGGCGCAGACGATAAATTTCCAACGTTAATAACTACTATTCTTTTAACTTCATCGTCCAGCACTCCGAACTATATAAAACTGTTGGTACCACAATTGCCTGGTATAATGTAATCTTTAGCGCTCTGCTGTCATTGTCGTCTTTCCATATCTTGGTGAGTCTATTCATCGCCACATACCCCAGTTTAATTCTCTTTTGCACCGCTTTAAAGTCGTCTCTATTTTGCGTGAACCACACTTAAATATTTAAACTCCTCTACCTGCTCTGTTATTCCCGACGCCAATGCCACAGCCATCCGTTCTCTCGTCCTTAAGAGAGGACTTCGAGTGTGTGTGTGTGTATATATATATACAGGCCCGGATTTAGCTATAGGCGAACTAGGCGATCGCCTAGGGCCTCGCTCAAGCCGTTTTGCGCGTTCTGTTCAAGTGATATTAATGATTTAGAACTCTATGAAGAACTTAAAGTACTTTGCAGGTTTATACCTGAGAAAACAGATCTCGGAAATGCCCTTGTTTATATAGTGCAAAAACAACTAAGTGAGATTTATCCTAATGTTTATGTTGCACTTCGAATAGTATTAACCATCCCAGTTACTGTTGCTTCGGCTGAAAGAAGTTTCTCGCGTCTCAAACTTATTAAAACATATTTGCGTTCCACCATGTCTCAAGCGAGATTGCAATCATTAGCTATGTTATCAATAGAAAACGATATAACAAATTCATTAGATTATTCTCAATTAATTGAAGAGTTTAGCTCAAAGAAAAGTAGAAAAGCATTGCTGTAATATTCAAGGAGCATCTGAACCAAATATTAAAGCATTAATATTTAGCCTGATAAGTCGATCGCTCACTATTATAAAAAATGAAATGTCAACATCTCTTATACATCACATATGAAAAACGTTTGTATACTATGGAAAGTCATTACCTATAATATTATATAAATCTTAGAAATCATTGTCTTATATTTTCGATACAAATCTTGATTCATATTATAATTTATACTTATTTGTATGGTTTATTTATATTTATTATACAATTTCCATGCGTGATTATTTTGGTTTGGTTTAATTTTTAAGTGCTGGCATAATTCTGTCTATGCGGGATTCTAATATTGCTGGTATAGTACCGATAATTAAGTCCATATTTTCATATATATAGGCCTAGGGCCTCGCAATTTCTAGATCTGCCTAGGGCCTCGCAACTTCTAGATCCGGCCCTGTGTATATATATATATGTGTGTGTACACACACACACACACACAGGGTGTCCCATAAGTCTAGAACCATAGGGTAAAATAAGTAATTCATGTTTTTCCGTTTATGCAAGTGCCCATGATGTCTTTGAGTAAGGAAGAACGCATCCAGGTAATTCTGCTCGTAGGAAATCGGAGTCAGAGGGAGGTCGCTGAGGAATTTAACAGATTGCATCCGGACCGCGCGCCGATAACACGGCTGTGTCGGCAAATTTGTAGCAAAGTTCAGGGAAACGGGATCCATAGGAGATAAACCACGCAGTGGACCTCCGAGGACATCCACCGACAATGACACGGCCGCTACCATCCTCGCTCATTTCACAAACAGTCCCCAAAAGTCTCTTCGGCGTTTTTATTGCCGTTTTTATCATTTTGCCCTATGGTTCCAGACTTACCGGACACCCTGTGTGTGTGTGTATATATATATATATATATATATATATATATATATATCGGATCGACAAGAAATAGACGAACAAATTCTTCTTTCCACGCCTTCATCAAACATTATTCGAAAAACACACGTGGGCAAAGAATCAAACAATGGAAACGTCTGTTTCTTCCCAAAAGGCGCGAACGCAAGCTCTTCAACAAAAGGACGCGCGGACAAGGCGTCTTAAGATTTGGCGCGAAGTCCTACGTCACAGGAACTACGTATAAAAGCGAGCACCCACTCACTCATTCTCACTCACTCGCTCTCACACACTCGATCTCCACCTTTTCGAGCAACACTCGTCCGTCAACCGCCCTCCGGCTTCCCGCCGGAGGAGCGGCCTGCTGCTTTCTTCAAGGCCTACGATTTATCATCAAGTAAGACCTTCTACAAACCGCCTGCAGAAGCAATCCTTCGAAGCCCAACCAGAATCACTTCGGGCCTACGGTTTACAAGGTCAGCCTTCAAGTTTCTCTACCATCCTCGAGATATATTCAGCACCTCAGGCCTACGCCTACAAGATCATTTATAGGCCATCCTGCACCTCGAAGTAATATCACCTCAGGCCTACGTTTTACGAAGCTTACATCAAGCATCTCTATCATCTCGAGAGGCTTAACGGACAACGACAACTCGAGTCTACGGTAATAGGTTCCTCTTCAACACTCCTTCAACAGCGGTTTCATCGTCCCGTAAAGATAAGTACATCTTCTCTAAGTAAATCACATGAAGCCTACATTAGCCTACCGCCGAACGGTAGGCTATACTCCCAAAGTGAGTAATTAAACGTTCCAACTGACTCGTTAAATGACGCAGTAGGCCTATTTTCCCAAGTCAAGTGTCATTCCGAAAACCGTAACTTCGCGTATCATTGTGTTATTGTGTTCATTTATATGTTTGTGATAACTTAATTTCTCTTACTGCAGGCCTAATTCATTTACAGTGTATATTCCCTGAACTATCATTAAGCCTATCCAATAATGCACGTCATTAACTTCCATTATTATGGGGCCGCATCATTTATTCTGTGTCATTACTAGGCCATTCAATCATCTAGCCTACTTAATTAGAGTAGGCTAGATGGGAGGAGGGTCTGTCTCCCAGGGGCCAGGGTTGACAGAGTTAGAGACGAAGTGGATAGGATTGACGTTGCCTCCCGTCACTCAATGTTGGTGACGATGGTAGGAGGCAACGACTCGTATAGGCCCGATACGAGAGTGCCTGACCTTTTGGAGAGATATAGGGGGTTAATTAGGTCCCTGAAGGCGAGGTCAGATAGGTCTTTAGTTCTAGGTATTACCCCTAGGCACGGGTTGGGTCTTAGAATTACGTCAAAAACAATATTTTTGAATAACAAATTAGAAGAGATTTGTGCTGAGGAAAATGTACCCTTCGTAAAGCTGTGGTCCGAATTCAGTGATCCTAGCCTTTTTATAAAAGATGGGAGTGCATTTTAATGAAATAGGTAATGCTAGGCTAGGTAGGTTAATAGACGAAAACGTGCGAAAGCTGTATAGGTCGAAGCCTTCTTTAAACGTTGTGGGTCCGGGGAACGCGGGCCCGACGTGATAAATAGTTTAAAACGCGGGCCCGTGGTAAAAAATAACTCAAACGTCTTTTATTGTAACGCGCGTAGTATTAGAAATAAATTAAATGAATTTAAGGCGATAATTTATTCCGGCAACTATGATATAGTTGCTATCACTGAAACTTGGTTGAATACCGTGACTCGGGACTTGTTGGGGGACTTGATATACCGGGTTTTAAACTCTTTACTAATGATAGGTTACATAGGTTTGGCGGAGGCGTTTTGCTGTACATTCGTAATTCCCTTAGGGTTATCGAGGTTAAGTTAGATTTTCCGGCAGCAATTAATGCGATATGTGTTGAAGTTAGGGCGCGTAATATTAGTTTTAATTTTGTGGTCGTTTATAGACCTCCCGTTCAACCCCTCGATACAGATACTAGATTTTACTCACTTCTTGGTAATTTTATTGACAATCGGAATAGTATAATTGTCGGTGACTAACTGCCCTAATGTTAAGTACGATAATTTTACTGGTAATGAGGAGGGTTTGAGATTGGTTGAGTTTATGGACGATAACTTTTTACGACAGTTACCGAACCAACGCGCGGTGACAATATTTTAGATTTGGTGATGACGAACGGCGAGAATATAGTCGAAGGTTTAGAAGTAGGCGAGAGTTTAGGATGTAGTGATCAAATTCTTAGGTTTAAGTTATTGATAGAAAACACTCAGGATAGTAACGTAATAGAAGTCCCTGATTTTCGTAGGGCTAATTTTGATAGTTTTGCTGATAGGATGAGAGTAGTGGACTGGGATAACTTATTTATGGGCAATGACACAAATTTGCGTTGGGTGGCGTTTAACGAAAGTTTTAGGAATATTGAAAGGGAGTTTATTCCTCGTAGGCCCAAGCGCGCTAGAACTCGTGGTAGGCCGAAGTGGTGGACTAGGGAAATAGGAGAGTTTATAAACGAGCGTAATAGAGCGTATAGACTTAGTAAGCGCAATGGCACGGCAGCTAACTTTAATAGATATATCGAGCTTAGACGTCAGGTTAAAAGATCAGTTAGGAATGCCAAGCGTAATTTAGAGATAGTTATAGCTGCGGATAGTAAACATAATCCATTATAGCTGCGGATAGTAAACATAATCCATTATAGCTGCGGATAGTAAACATAATCCATTATAGCTGCGGATAGTAAACATAATCCATTATAGCTGCGGATAGTAAACATAATCCATTATAGCTGCGGATAGTAAACATAATCCATTATAGTTGCGGATAGTAAACATAATCCATTATAGCTGCGGATAGTAAACATAATCCATTATAGCTGCGGATAGTAAACATAATCCATTATAGCTGCGGATAGTAAACATGATCCAAAAAAGTTTTGAATACGTTAATAATCGTAAGCCGGTAAAAGATAACATAGGCCCTCTAGTGCATGGGTCGGGGAACTTTTTTAGGTATTACCCAAAAATCTATTTGAGTAAAATGAAATTACCCCCAGACTTCAAAGTAAACAAAAACAAGCCAATTGCTCTTAAATTTGTTGCATATGGTATACAAAAATTCAAATTAAAAAAATGTTTATTGGATCCATTATTATGGAGAAATAAAAAAAAGCCACACATGCTGGCATAAGAATAGCACACAAACAAAATTAGTAAAAAGGATTGAAGAACTGAAGAATTTCATTCAAAACATCTCCACTTCAGGTTTTGGAAAAATGATGGTGTTTCATTTTTGATACAACATCAAAATCAGGACGTAAATTCGTAATATTCTAAAATTTAGAATAACGCCACATTTATGTAACAAAATAAAATAAAAATATACGAAAAAAATATCAGCACAAAGTGTCAAGCACTAAAAGCACCTCTTCGTTTCATACCATACACACGACTGAGGCTCTGAGGGACGTGTCTCTCATACCGCACGCATTACCCCCAAAATTTTTAAATTTACCCCCATTTGGGGTAATTTACCCCTGTTCCCCGACCACTGCTCTAGTGGATGTTAATGGCGCTTTGGCTTCTGACGCTCAGGCGATGGCGGGTATTTTCAATAACTTTTTTGCGACAGTTTTTACCGTAGAAGACGTAAATAATGTCCCCGACGTGGACGATATCGTTCCATTTAGTAGCGAGACTATTTTGGATGAAATAACTGTTTACGAGGCTGAGATTGCGCATTATATCGATAGGCTAAAAGTTAGCAAGGCTCCAGGCCTGACGCTTTTTATCCCAGACATTTGAAAGATTTAAAAGACGTTATCGTAGGCCCCTTAACGAAGATTTTTAATCAGTTCACTCGAAACGGGGATTATTCCTGAAGATTTCAAATTAGCTAACGTCACGCCCATTTTTAAAAAAGGCGACCGCGCAGTAGCTAGCATTATAGGCCCATTAGCTTAACGTCAATTGTCGGTAAACTTTTGGAATCCGTAGTTAGGGATCGTATCATCGATCACTTAGAAAGTAGAGATTTGATTAATAGTAGTCAACATGGGTTTCGACGCCATAGGTCTGTTTAACTAATTTGTTAGAATTTTATAACGAAATAGTGCGCGAATACGATAGGCATAGAGCAGCTGACGTTATTTATTTAGATTTTAAAAAGGCGTTCGATACAGTTCCGCATAGGAGACTAATTGCAAAGGTTAAAGCGCACGGTATACGCGGTCAGGTAGCTAACTGGTTAGAAGAATGGCTTCGTGCTAGGAGGCAGAGTGTCGTAGTTAATGGTAGTGAATCCGGTGGTTAGATGTAGGTAGCGGTGTCCCACAGGGTTCAGTGTTAGGCCCATTGCTATTCGTAATTTACATTAACGACATAGATGTAGGATTGACTAGTAACGTGTCAAAATTCGCGGACGATACTAAAATAGGCGGTAAGGTTGTTAACGAGGACGATAGAAATAGGATCCAAGACGATGTAAATAGGATTATGGAGTGGACAGATAAGTGGCAGATGCAATTTAACGTAGACAAATGTAAAGTTTTGCATATAGGTTCTCGTAACAATAATTACACGTACACGATGGATGATAGGGAGTTAGCGAGCGTTGACGAGGAAGTAGATTTAGGCGTACGCGTATCTAAGGATTTAAAGGTTAGGAACCAGTGCCTGGAGTCTTGCGCAAAAGCTAATAGGATGTTAGGCTTCGTAGCGCGTAATTTCGAATTTAAATCGAAGGATATTATATTGCCCCTTTACAAGTCCCTAGTCAGGCCTCATTTAGAATATGCAGTTCAGTTTTGGTGCTTGCGTGAGGATATTGATAGGTTAGAAAGGGTTCAGCGTCGTGCCACGAAACTTATTCCGTCATTGCGCAATAAGCCTTATGAAGATAGGATTAAAGAGTTAGACCTGTATTCACTCGAAACTAGGAGATTAAGGGGGGAGCTTATTGAAGTTTTCAAAATCGTTAATAACATCGATAACGTAAATTTTGACAAATTGTTCACTTTCGATAATAGTAATACTCGCAATAACGGATTTAAGTTGCGTGGCAGACGTTTCGTTATTAATATCGCTAAAAACTTCTTTACGTTTAAAGTAATTGATAAATGGAATAATCTTCCCTCGTCAGTCGTTCATTCTACCAGCGTTAATATGTTTAAGAACCGTCTTGACAGACATTTTAAAAGTATTAACGTTGTTTAAAATTAAAAAAGAAAGTTAACAATAGGAGCTCTGGTGGTGGTGCTCGAGGATGAGTCTGTTGACGATGAATGCCAGCTTGTGACATGCCAGCGTGTGATGCCAGCAATAAAAAAAAAAAATTAGACTAACACGAACGTAGATGTAGCTCGTAGCGTAAACTAACCCACTTTTTGTTTAACTGTACCTACTTTTTTTTTTTTTCTTATCTCCTTTGCATGTCTGTAACTCTCTTTACTTGCATGTTTGTAGTTTGCATGGTATGACAGTGAGTTAAGACTGTGTTCGCATGGTTTGTAAGCGTTCTTATTTTACTTCTTTTCATCTTTCACCCCTCTCCTATTTTCTCCGACTATTTTTCTGACTTGTCGGCAGTGGCCGGCGGATGATGATGGTGAGACTTTTTTCCTTTTTCTGAATGAATGTTAACCCACGAGTGATAGGTGTTGCTCCTTACTTAACCCCTTCTTCTCTTCTCTTAACCCCCTACTCTTTCCTTTCTCTCGGGCTAACCTTAGAGTGGATCTTAGGGTCTTTGTTAGCCTTAGCTTCTGTAGATCTGTAGATCATTTACTAGGCCCATTCACTGTTCCATGTTGCATGCCATTTACATACCATCAATGAGTATATTACTTATTACGTGTCAATTAAGCTATTAACATTTCATCTTATTAGCTAAGTCTATGTCATAAGCATAACGTAAAACTATCAATTAATTACTGTCAATTCTTTGTTATACCACAGTGAATAAATAACGGCTTTATTTTCATAATAAAATACAAAACTATAAGGTGTCTTTTATAACCTTAATATTAATTTGCTTGGACGCAGAGCTGGGCAGTATTTAAATAGTATTTAAATACATTTGTGTATTTAGAACTGTATTTATAAATACATTGTTTTTATGTATTTAATATAGTATTTAAATACTCAAAATATAAAAATGTAAATACTTTTTACTGGTTTAATACACGTTCTGTACTAGCACAGTACGACGCGTCGACAGTGTAGTACAGCATGGTTCATGTTTCAACGTGTCAGTTCAATCAGTTGTGTGCCACTCTTAGTCGAAAGCGGTTGATTTCTTTATCGTGTGCGTGTCATGGCTTCAACAAGCAAATTTGTATGTATTTAAAATGTATTTACAAATGTATTTAAATACAATTGATGTATTTTGTATTTAGTATCTAAATACATTCGTAAAATGTATTTAGTATTTAAATACATTTCTCCCATGTATTTAGTATTTAAATACATTCAATGTATTTATTGCCCAGCTCTGCTTGGACGTAATCCAAGCTGGTGACCCTCGCTGCCATTCCGGTCGCTTCCAATAGTATGGTGGGCCTACTCCATTAGCTACTTTTCAATTGGTGAAACTTTGCATCGTAAATTGCTAACCCAGCCTTTCATTAGTCAGTCATTGCATACAATTAAATCATTATCACCTTAAACGGCTAAAACTAGGTCCACTATATATATATCTATATATTATATATATATATTATATATATATATATATATATATATATGTGTGTGTTATGAACCCAAAGCATGTTCTGTACATATTGTATAAATATATAAAAAAAATAAACTTGGACCAGCAGACAACAGCATCGGCTCAATGACTGATTTTGTATTTCAAATAAAAAATATAGACGCTTGTGTAGTCAGTAACGTACTCGCTGAATGTTATAAAAACCAATATTCAGCATGTATGTAAAAGTTATAAAAGATTCTAAATTAATGTTAGGCGCCTCCAGGCCCTAGAACATGGGTCACCAATTAATTATATCCGCGATCCGCAACAGGTTTCTGTTGGGCTATCTAGCGTTTGCGCCAAAAATTTAACGTACGAACCGAATTGTGTTTTTTATATAGTCTCGTTTGGGTCAAATGGAAAAGATCCTTTTCTGTGTCGTTGAACATCAAGGTAGAGGTATAAAGCTTAAAGAACTAGTACGGTCGGAAGGTAGGTTTTGGCCATACAACACTAGAAAACCAACACATTTTGGCGCAAATGCTATAGCACAGTTTTTGCATCTCATCCAAGGTTCTCTTCTCCCCCCCCCCTCTTAGTTATATGGCAGACCTTATTTTATCGAAATCAACTTGATATTTTAAGTAAATCCAAAATTGATGCGTTTTTTTTCTCGGTGGTTCACGTAAAATCCATCGGCGATTCGCCCATTAGTGACCCTTTTTCTACAGGATATTTAACGTTTTCAACTCAAACGGTTTTTAATAGGAGCAATTGGGGACGGAAAAGTATGCTATATTCAAAATCTCGACCATCCATGATAGACTATATTCAAATACTTGAGTAATGTTATAAATTTGAACTAATAAATTATCCTTAATCATTATCAACTCCAGTTAATATGACCCTATAATATATAGCCAAAAAAAGCTTTCTCCACAATTTGATCTCCTTTTGAAATTTTTATTTTTTTTAAAATCACGTTTGAATATAATTTTTGGTCGTAAATTACTCGAAATATTCGAGAGTTAATATGATCGGAAGATATGGCAACAGAGGCGTTTGCATTCCTTGTTTACTTTACCTATATTTTAAGTAAAACTCCTATTCGCCAAAACTAAAAAAAAAAATTGTACACACACACACACCCACACACACACACACACACACACACACACTGTAACTGAAAGAAGCTCCCCTAAAATCTGAGGAGAGAATGAACCGTACTGTTCCCCAAATCATAAATTTAACTGTAACCGCAAAACATTCTTCGACCGACACGCCACAGATCCTACCCCCTCCCCCTTATCTTAATTAAAATTAACGATGCCAATTTCAAATCCTTTGAGAAGACTATTTTAACCAACTTTTCAGGTTTGGAATTTTGTCAGAGTCAGCTGGTTGCCATGGGAACAGAGTAGCTCGAATTGTGTTGCGGAAAAGGTGTCTTCTTTTATTACATCATTCTGTGATACTGGATACTCTCTTCGGTAATTTTTTCTTTTTAAGGATAACTAAATCAGGTTATATTAAGTACTTGTTTAGATACGTTGTTGTTGTTGTTTAAAAAAAAGGGGGTGCAACCAGAAACAATGATGGTGGTTGGAACAAAATCTTGTGGACACTACTGTAATTGTAGTTTTAAGTACTATAGAAATTTTCATTTTGGATGTTGACAATATATTGTTAGGTTTTGTTGGACATATTGTAGTTACCATTTGGTACTCGTAATTTTTAATAATTTTATTGTTCTATTTATACAGTGGCGCTCATAAGATTCGTGCAGAGAATTATTTCTGTTACATTCGTCCTTATCTTTTGTACCATGCATTGGATAGTTATGAAAAGTTTACCGTTCGTTTGGAAAAATTTAACAAATAAAATTTTTCAACCGCAACATGTAATGTAAAACACAAAAAAAAAAAAAAAATTGAAGAAAATAAAAATTTTAAATGAGAAAGTTTTCGTTCTTTGTGTCCAGCTTTTGCTTTGAATGATTTCACCGATTCCTTTTGGGTATTTTTCTAAAAGGTTTCGACGTGTCCCGGTAGAAATTTTAGCCCATTCTTCTAAGGACAATTGTTGCAATTCATTCAGATTAGAAGGTTTCTCTTGCGGACAGCTTTTTCAAATCAAACCATAAATTCTCAATTAAATTGAGATCTGGGCTTTGACTGGTCCGTTCGAGAAGCTTTAAATTCTTTTGTTGAGTCCATTTCATGGTGCTCTTAATTTTGTTTTGGATTATTATCTTGTTGTAGTATAAAATTGCGACCCATTCGCACCTCCCGAACTGAATCAATACATTTTCTTCTAAAAGAAGGAAGCATACTGCTACCACCATGTTTAACCGTAGGAAGAATGTTTTTTCCTTCGAATGCATATTTCATTTTCGCCAAACATACCGTTGCTCGTCGTTCCCGAATAATTCAAGTTTGGTCTCGTCTGTCCAGAGAGCTTTCTTCCAGACTGCAAATCCATCATTTTAATTGATTGCATTCTGAAAGTACTTGAAACGTACCTGAAACGAGCTTTTGTGCGCTTTTCGTTCTTTCTCGATGTACGACTTACAGTGGAGGGATGGACATCGATCTTGGGCAAATCTTAATGTTTGGCAAATATCACCTGGTCACTCGCAGATTCGCAGCAGCCATTCCTCAATCTGTCTGGCTGTACGTTGAAAACTTGGAAGGTCATCCAAAACTTTGGTGGAGTTTTGATTGTTCAAAAGCCTTTCCTTTTCTTCATAACTACAACAACCGTCGCAAATATGTAGAATTCGAACTGCTTCTCCTCTTATAACTATTTCCAGACTCGTGTGCAGCAATAACAGATCTCTCAAGATCTGTAGACAGCTCTTTAACCAAGTCGACCTATTACTTACTAATGGTTTGTAGTCATCCGTCTTCAATGAAGATTCAGAGAGAAAATTCGAGAATTCAGAATTGCCAATGGTCTCTAATTCAATAAACAACCAACTACTGATAAAAATTTTAAATTCTTGAAACTTGAGGTGGACATACAAACAAATATTGAAAATTGATCGTAAAATTAAGTCCTACACGTACAGTATATAGCGTAGAACTACCATTTGCAAGCAAATTTTATGCTTTATTAGCAGAATGGTTATTTGACAAATCTGTTTAGATAGCGTAGAACATATATTATTTAGAACAAGTTGAAAGGGAAGAAAGAAGGCGCAATATTAGGTACAAAATACGATGGCTGTTGGCATTCGATGGTGTGATATAACCTAAAAAGACCTGGACGTGTAACTGGAGATTACATAGCTCCATTTAGCAAACTAGCTAAGATTACACATTTATTCTTGGTATAAAGAGTCTGTAATAATGTTAGATAGCTGACATTGTACGAGAATTTTGTATAATATGAAACCCCTTCATATTACCAGTATACAAAAATTCTCTCTCTCTCTCTCTCTCTCTCTCTCTCTCTCTCTCTCTCTCTCTCAAATGTATTGCCCTTTTCAGTAATTGGGAAGTAATTCATAGTCCAATGCAGAAAATACTCGTATATTTCATCACTTAAGTACTAGCAACTTAAGATTATTGATATAATTTCCAAAATTAATTTAATTTTTAACTAATTAAAAAGAAAATAATTGGCATTTTGTATCGTAGAAATTCTCAAACGAAAAGTGGAGCGAGTTTGAAATACAATAATGTCACCTCGGTCCGAACGTTTCACAGAATTTAATCTCAGTCGAACCTCGGGCGCCGAATTTAATTGAAATAAAATTGCTTGAGGTAGATTGTGAACAAATAAGTGAGAAGCTTATCCATACACGAACTTTTTTTTAAGTTATACTCATTCAGGTTCTCTGTTGCGTATGTTGACGAAGGAAAATGAAATGAAAAGACCTCCTTACCACTTCGTTCTCATTCCCTCCCTCACTCTTCGACTGTGGCTGGTTTTGTAAGTGGTGCATTTACTTATTTTTTTAAACCTAATATCGTATCCCTTCTAATATTGATTTCATTTAAAATCGGTGAAGGCTGTAAAACATTACGCGTGTGGACACAGCCTTAACGAGAAACCATTTGGAGTCGCATAACCTTTTTGTTTAACTTTGGGAAACGCAGCTAAGATTTCTCGTTTCTTTGTTCTCCCCGCCATAAAGTTATTCGCACCAATTTTAAGACGTGCACAATTTCTATAAAAATAATTATTCAATTTTTTTAGAAATATAACGCAAGATGTTTGCGTTTTAGGTAAAGAATAATGCTAGTTACACACACACACACACACCACACACACACACACACCACACACACACACACACACACACACACACACACACACACACACACACACACACATTAATACTTAATACTTAATACTTTTTTCTGTTTCCAGGGATAAAGTCGATCATCGTTCAAATTTCAAACGTGTTTTCACGGATAATGTTGCCCTTGTCGAAAGGTAAACTTTTTTTATATTGCTGAAAAATGATAAGTTCAAAGGAATTTTAGTCTGGTAAGAGAAGTTCAGTTTTAGTTTGACCGTCTTTTTGGTCTTTTGCTGTTGCTGCATTTGAAGAAAGAACTATCCAACCGAAATTACTTAAAGAAAAAATATAAAAATATTTTACATTTTCACCCCATAATAAATTTATAGTTTTTCTGAAGTGAAGAAATTTCAGCATTGCGTTTCATTCTCAAACTAAATTCAGGAACGGGCAAAAAGCAAACAGTTTGACTTTAATACGATACCTATAAAATGTCTCTAAGAAAATGGATTTCTCACCAGAATATCGGGTTTAATCCATCCTAAATAACGTATGATGCACTTTTTGGGGTAAGGAAAATCTTCATTTGTGTACCAAGATGAAAGTTATATAATTTTAGTGTTTTTCCTTTTAGAATGCTGAAGGATGAATATCTGCTTTTCCAACTGTCTGAGAAAGACGAACAATTTAAATCCTTTGGACCATGGGCGAACATAAACTTCCTCCAAACGAGCCTGAAAGCTCTGCACAAGAGATTCAAATATTGTCACGGAGAAGTTGCTCTACTCTTAGGTGAGAATTTTCCGTTTCTTTTTACTCCAGACTTTTATTCAACTCTTTATTCAAGAAAATAATTAATCCAGGAAATAAACCAGTTAGTGATGGATTCATTAGGATCACAAGTTTTTGGTTCATTCTAATCTTCATAGGGTTGTTACTACCACCTGGTGATTACGGAACTGGCCAAAAAATTTGTCCTAATAAATCCATTACTTACTGTAGTCTTTCTTATTCCCTGAATTCCATTTCTCGTCATTGAGAATATTCGTACAATTAATAAATTGTGGTTCGGTGGAAGTCGGCAGAGAATTGAATGGTTTTAAGGGAATGCGTTATTTTACTATTTTTAACTTTGTTTTGTTGGATTTGTTTAAGAAGTTTGTTTTTGCGGACAAAGTGGAAGGATGTTTTAATAGCAAAATAATTCTGTTATTGCTCACTTTGAATTTAACTTATCCCAATTGGGTTCACGTAGTCTTCATAATGAGGTAATTGTATTTTTCATTCTCATTTTAATTTTCCCATACGAAATGAAGCGGTCATTAATAAAAAAAATAAATTTGAGTATCCGCAGTGAAATTATAAAATAGATTAACGTCCACCAGCGATGACTACATAGCACAACCAAATTTTTTGGATAGTGGAAGAGTTTCAATTTTTTTTATAATGAACTTGATGTGAAAAACCAGGGAAGTGCACTATTGTCATTACTAGAATTCTTTTCTCTTGTATAGTCGCCTGCAATAGTTCCGCTCCACCCTTTCCGAGATGCGAAAACAACGCAGTCCCTCTTAAACCCCAGTCCCCCACCCTCACTCCCTCCCTCTCCTTCTTCCCCTCTCAGGTGTTGTCACATTAATACTTTTATTTTTTGAAAACCATTGACAGAATAAATATATTATTCACTAGTTTTGGTGGTAATGCTAGGACGATTATGTATTTTATTCATGCATTATCCTTAAATTTAGGGAATACAGTAGTTAGGTTATTTGAGGCGCTCCGAACCACAACCTGCCAAGCGCCAGTGAGGTCAGAATTGAGTTATTTATACCACTATATTCCCCCACTCTTCCTCTATCTCGTGGGTGAGTCAGTGAACAGATTGTGGACCTGTACGTCTGATCGAAATAAATCCAATATCGTTGTTGGTTCAAAAGTTAAGGCATTTTGCAAGTTGACAAACTTTAACAGCATTTTTCTCCATTTTTTAATTTTGGCGCTTGGCAGCTTGTGGTCCGGAGCGCCTCATTTCACAAACGTGGGATACTTTAAAAACTTTGAATCGTGGGATTTTGAGGTGGCCATGTTATAGTTAGTGTAAGAAGTTGTTGTATCGACGTTTCCTCCAGCAATAACATTTCTGTTTAAAGTCCGTGCATCATCAACAAATGATTATCCAGAAAAAGGTCTATCCATGAAGAGATAATGTTAACATAGTTCAATTTTTTAACAAAAATAAACATGAATCGAGTAAATTTAGGGATTTTCAAGAACATACAAAACAATGTTCAAATTGTAAGGAACTGACAATTGTGCGGGTAAATAAATGTACATTACTAAATCACAACTATAACATTATCATACACAATTACTCAATAATTGGTCCATCCTCCATTATTATTAATGACCTCCCGTAGCCTATTTGGAACAGATGCCACGTGATTGTAGATGATTTGTGGGTTCCTGCGTAAAGGTTCCCACGCTGCCATGTGTGTTCCAACAGGTGCCGAGATGATTATCTGCTCCTGCCCAGGCTCCCAAGCGTTAACCACATTTTGCCCACACATTTTCAATGGGGTTTAGCTCGACATCTCGTTGTTCCTGAAACCACCGTCTGATGATCCTGGCAATATGAACAGGGCAATTATCTTGTAAAAATATATATATATATATATATACCGGGTGTCCCATTCGAAATGAAACAACTTTGAAACCTTATAATTTTTTATTGAATGATGCCAACATTGTAATATTCACACAGTAAATAGTCAATGGCAAAGTTTCATATGATATATGTGAATTATAACATTTAGATACATTAGAGTTCTTTATTGTATGCATTCAATATGTGCACCATTTGTAGCAAGGACCAGGTCGCAACGGTACTCAATTTCCCTCCACACGTTGCCTAACATCTCAGGGGTTACAGAGTTCACCACTTCTGTGATGCGCTCGTTCAGTTGAACGAGAATCTGCAGTTCGACACTGGCACGACGGATGGACTTTCTCGGGCTACTACCAAAGGCGCCGCGTATTCGTTGAACATCTTCCGATCTTGTTCGTCCTCCAGAGTGTTCCTTTAGAACACTGCCAGTCTCCTCAAATTTCTTGGTCCATGTGTATATGTCTCTTCTGGTGGGTGGTTCCTTGTGAAAGGTTGTACGGAATCGCCGTTGCACCAGAGTAGGGGACTTCAACTCAGCCATCCATAACACACATTTCGCTTTTCTTGTGAGGTAAACATAATTTAATCTGAAACAAACAAAAACATTGACAAAAACTTATGCATATGGTGTAGTAACTGGCAAAGTTTCAACATTTTCACATTAATACTTTAAAAATTACAGTTTCAAAGTTTTCATTTCAAATGGGACACCCGGTGTGTGTGTGTGTGTATGAAAATTGTGTTTCACAACCGGTCTGCCATACTTTGTGGGGTGGTATCGAGTAAAAAAGTTATTACAACATCGGTGCTATTTCCAACCGTTGCGGAGCTACGGACGTTTTAAGGTGCACGGGAAAAAATAAACGAGAGTATTAATCTGATGTAGTATTTATTGCTACATTTTATGAGATACACCTTATAAATGTTCAAAATGCCCGCCTCGGTTTTCAATGCACAGCCTTGCTCGTTCCAAACAGGGAGTCCACTGCCCATTTGAATCATTTCGGGGTGTTCTCGTATGTAAGCAGCGGCATCCATAATCCGACGAAAGAGTTCCTCTCTCGTTTGTACTTTGGTCTTGTAGACCATCTCTTTTCGTAAGGCCCCATAAAACGAAATCTAACGGGATTAGGTCCGGAGATCTCGGGGGCCACGATATTGGACCAACACGACCAATCCAACGATTCCCGTACCGCTGATTCAAGTAATTCGTGACATGACGACCAAAATGTGGTGGCGCCCCATTGTGCTGAAAGAACATCCTGCGCCTTGTCTCCAGGGGTCGTGCACATCCATCAAAAGCGGCAATTCGTTTGTCAGGAAGTTCAGATAAATATCAGCACTCAGCAGTTAATCGTTGTTCCAAAACGAACTGTCCAATCAGCTTATCTCCGATTACACCGCACCAAACATTCATCGAGAATCGATGTTGAAAGTTTCCTTCAACGATACCGTGGGAATTTCGTCATCCCGAATGAATTGTGCTTCATCACTAAACAGTATGCGATTAAGAATTTGGCGATACATAACCATCCACTGGCAAAACTGAACAGCTTTATCGTAATCATCCAGTTGAAGAGCTTGCACACGTTGCAAATGATAAGGGATACAAATCCTCATCATATGGTTCGTACACACGCGATGCGGATTCACCAATTCGTCCAGAAATCCTTCGAACACTGGCAGTTGGGCTATGTTGTACTAGGTCCAGTATGCGCTCCTCCACAGCAATGGGCCGTCTTGCTACATGTTTTTGGTTACGTTGAACCAATTGTCCCTGTTTCCCTTAATCTCTGGTGTGTGTCACTAAACACTTGCCTGTTCGATATTCGACGGTTTCGAAAACGTCTTCGATATTCCTCAACTGCTGCTCTGCTATCATCATAGAATCCATAAATGAAATGGATATCAGCGTATTCAGCGGGTGTGAACTGTTGATTAATTTTGATTGTTCACCTTAGCGCAACACGGTGTCTCGTACCACATCGGAACCAACTGAAAGGAAAAAACTACCCCCAGTGCTGCCATCTATCGAATTACACACAGGTAGGGATTTGTTGTTTGCACATCTTAAAACGTCCGTAGCTCCACAACGGTTAGAAATAGCACCGGGTCTTGTGGGTCATTTTTGCAAACCTTTCACAAGCGGATTTTACTCAATAAAACATCTTCGAATAAAACATGGACTTTTATTCAATGAATATTATATATAATATTATATATTATTATTCTCGATGTTTTGCGTATGGGCCAGCGTCACAGGATCCACGAAGTTGTACTTGTGATTCACGGTCTGGTGTTCAAATCCTGCGGCTTCGATTTCGATGTAGGCCTTCCAGCAGTCAGAGATGATCCTTGTTCCGGGTCAAATATTTGTATTTATGATGGGTATGAGAGGGTTGCGGCACTTCGGTCTGGCACGGGCACGACAAAGCACCTCGTTTCACGGCAATCCCTCCGAGATCCATTGTTTGAGAATTCGACCAGCATTGTTCTTGCGTCGCGAGAAGAGGCTTTCATCGATCTCCACGTCGTTCCTGGCCTCCAATCATCGAACCATCATCTTGTCCCATCTTTTCGACACACACTTCTCGAAGGTAATTGTTAAAATCGACCGCGGCATTATTTCCAATTTCTAGTTCACGCTCGCAGAATTTCACGGAGGACATTTTGAAGGCCCAGCAATATATGAAGTAGACGATCTTGTGGAGAGGCAAACGGGATCCTTTGAGTTTCCCACACACAAGCCAGTTTCCTGTCTACAATTCTTTTGCATGCATGTCCAACAACGTCGCTTCACATTGAGATTCATCAAATGGCCATTTTTGCATTTTCGCTCCTTGTGAACAATTCCTCGTTGCTGCAAAAAGGCAATGGCGTCTTCTTCGCTCACAATATTTTGCACCAGTTCAATGAAACGCATTTCTGAAATGAAAAGTAAATAATAGGTTAGGTTTCTGTTGTATTATATGAAAAATAAGGTAAATGATGGGTTATAACCCACAAGATCCATAGCACCTATGTTGTATTAACTTTTTTACTCTATCCCCCCCCCCCCCAAGTATGGCAGACCGGTTGTGAAACAATATATACACACTATATGTATTATGTATATATGTAGGGTGTTTCATAACATGTGGGACGCACTTTCAGGATGGATTCAGGACCTGAAAACAATGAAAAAAGTTTATATAAACATATACCTGAAATCGCTTTGTTTCCGAGTTACAGCCCGTTTTTGTGTTCCAGCAATTCTTTCCGCAAACTTTACAAACACTGTTTGTCGACAATGTTTGTGGAGTGTGTACGAGACTTATTTCATGTATGGCCTTGACGATTTAATGTTTCGTACACTTTGACATGCTTCAATATCGTTGAGACCGTCACTTGAGTGTCGAGCCATCAGTCATCAGAGGTGCATCGCCGTGTTTCACTGTTCGTATTCGTAGCTTCTGACCGTGAATAAGTGCAGTCCAGTGAAAAAAAAACCTTAAAAGTTTTTGTGCTATTCAGTGATAGTGTGCATTTGAAGTGAATAGAGGCTTATTCAAACAGAGAAATGGCAGACATACATCTCGTGTATGGACTTGCCGAGTGTAATGCGGCCGCAGCAAGACGTTTGTATGCGGAAAGGTTTCCGAATCGCCGTCTGCCAGAAAAAGACCTTTCAGAGAATAGACGAGCGTCTTGGCGATACAGGATCATTCAACAGCGAGTTTCAGATGGTAGTAGACCAATCAGCGCCAGAACTGTTGAGTTGGAGGAGTGGGTCTTGAATCGTGTGGAGGAACAGCCTGGTGTCAGCACCCGAAGGATAGCAGCAGCAGAGTGTAAGATGCACAACTGTGTGGAGAATTTTACAGGAACAACAGCTTTACCCAGATCACATTCAGAGAGTACAAGGCCTTACTGAAGCTGATTTCCCACCACGAGAGGCTTTTTGTATTTGGTTCCTTCAACAGTGCTCGCGATCCTCTTTTTCTCTCCCGTGTTGTTTTCTGATGAGGCTGCCTTCGCAAGAAATGGCGTGATCAATTTTCACACACACGTCACTGGGCCGAAGAGAATCCTCATGCCATCATCCAGTCAAGGCAACAACAATTTAGTATCAATGTATGGGCAGGACTTATTGCCGACAACTTAATCGGTCCTTTTTTTTGCCTGGAAGATTAACAGGAGAATCCTATTCCAATTTTTTAAGGAATGATTTAAGCGATTTACTGAATGAAGTTCCTCTCAGTGTCCGACGTCGTATGTGGTTTATGCATGACAGCGCTCGGCCTCATTTTAGTCGAGTAGCTAGAGACTATTTGGATGACCATTTCCCTGATAAATGGATAGGCCGTGGAGGACCCATTGTGTGGCCTGCTCGCTCCCCGGACTTGATTTTTACCTGTGGGGTCATCTGAAATCCATCGTTTAGGTGACACCCATTGATAACGTTGAAATGCTTCGCCAACGTGTAGAACAAGGATGCCAGAAAATCCGAGCAATACCTGGAATGTTTGAACGCGTCAGGCAGTGTATGACGAGGCGTGTTCAGGCGTGTATTCAAGCTCAAGGCGGTCATTTTGAGCACTTCCTTTAAAAGTAAGGCGGATACTTGCTGGAATACATAACGAGCTGTAACTCGGAAACAAAGTGTAATATATATATATATATATATATATATATATATATATATATATATATATAGTAATATAGGAATGAGGACGAGAAGGTGGTACATATTTATTAGTCAGACGTTTCGGAAATTTAATTTCCATCATCAGTGCTAAAAATGAAAAGTAAAAAAGTGAATAAAAGATTTCATTCAATATATTTACAGTATGCAGTTCTATGATAATAATTAAATAAAAAAGTTATGAAATGTAGAGAGGCAAGATAATGGCTAAAATATACAAAAATTGAAAACACATCTTACTGGATTATTATACGAGGTGGGGGCTTAATCTAATTGTATTAAGGTTGGGAATGGTTAAATGTTGAAGTAGCCATGTTAGAAGCCGGTGAGTGGTAGCGGATTTCTTTTCAATGATGGTTCAGAAGAAATTATTTAGCTATGTATAAGGTGAAGGCAGCACTATAGTCATTGAGGGTTGAGTTTGTCTTTGTAGTAAGGATGTATAGTAGGGCAGGGCGAAAATATATCGAACTCAAGTTGTCAGTATGAAACATGGCTGAAAAGGTGCTCTAGTACCCACCTTATCATAAAAACATCAACTTTTATAGCCTATGAATATTAGGCCGGGTCGAAATCTAGTCAAAATGATTTTTTTTAGATGGGCACTATGTGGGGTTTATGAAATGATATCCTGACCAACATACTCTAAAAGAAAGTTTATGCTCCCCTCCGTACCACCAGCATACTCCCTCTTGTTTTTGGCTCCGCCCCCAAATTAAAAATAGTATCATAAATCAAAATGGAGATCATTTAGAGCATGTTTTTATAGAGATGACCCCCCTTAAAATTGCATAATATACCTCATGTGCAATTTTCAGGCAATTATCCAAGAAATTTCAAATCCTTGAAAAATTGCCGCATCCCCAAAAAGTGTTATCAGTATATAGAAAAGGGTGGCATAAACTTTAGTTTGGAGTACTGATTGCCTAGGAGACCAATTCATAAACCTCATATAGGCCTAGTATATTTGTCTGAAAAGAAGACAATTAGTCTATTGTACCATTTATTACACAAAACAGCTTTGAAGTAAAAACAAAATTTAATTTAAAAATTACCTTCACAATTCACTAATTACTTGTGGATGTGCCTTGGCCCCATTGGCTTTTCCATTCAAACTGTGGCAGTCTTTTTCTTGATTCCAGTTGATTGAGGATAAATTTGTGCCGATTGCTGTAGCCAATCTTTTGTTCTGATGCTTTTGTTACTAAGTTCACTGCACTTTCCACGCTTTGACTGTGGCATGAAAAGGCAGCAATTTTCAAGGGTTCTGTTCTTGTATGCAGTAGCTTTTCATTGCTGAAATTCCTTAACAAAGGTGGAGGATTGATAGCTTCCTTTCTCCAGTCAATCATCTCATAGTAGTCTTTGGAATCGAAATTTAGAGATTTAGGAAGTTCAAAATTTCGTGTGCCACTGAAACGTGTCCGACTGAGAAGTATCTTCTGAAGAGCATCTTCTCTGACATGTTGTCTGCTATCAGTAAGCATTACAGTAGGATAGCTTCGGGATTGGCAAAATAGGCATTATTATGGAACACCGGTTCCATATAATGCGATGTTTTTCTTCCAATCCTCGCATCAAGACAATCAAATGAAAAAAATTCCGTGCTCCGTCAGTAGCTTTAGGATGGGATTTGATATGAAACCATCCAGGAGCATATGATTTCATGACGATGGTTACCAGTTCTTTCAGATTTTGTTCGGGATGCAAAGTCGATACATATAAACGAAGAATCCGGTTTGCTCGGGTAATCCAGCGAGCATGATGAATGGCACCTGGAGACCTGCGGGCTAGACTTTCAGATACCCATCCAGATTGCACTGCTAGGCACATATCATAGAGATACTTTTGATCACTGCTCAACTCTTTCACGACATTCGGTGGTATATCTTGGACGTTGCCCTGAACTGGTGAAAATGCCACTAAGTCTAAAATGGTTAAATCACATTTCAATTTGGCTCCAATTGAACCTTTAACCCTTTAAGGACTGAAGATGCCAATTGCTAACGTTTCAAATACACGCATTCATAACTTAACCCTACAAAAAATTCAGGGCTTAAAGGGTTAAAGGTATTTGGCCCTGATGTTTTTCCGTCTATGGTTTCAAATATGTCTGAAGGGGAGTTCATTCATGTGTAAAAAAGACACACGAGCCATTGAACTGATCTATGCAAAAAAATTTCAATCAATTTTATGGTACCAGCAATAAAATTGAGTGTGTCGATGCTCGCTGAATCAATTAAGAACGTTATAATTTCATCAGCTATACACAGAGCATTTCCTGCGTCAGGGCAGAGATGATCTACATAGATACATCCAGGGTCTTTGATCAGCACATAATGTTGTTCTTTCTCTTTTCCATGCTTGGTTAACGTATCATCCTTTCTTCCATCAAATCCTATACATTCAATATTCACATTTTCACATCTAGATCTAACTATTTTTCTTGCCTACACGAATTCTCTCTTTCTATTTTCTTCCTATCAAGCATGTTAGATTGATCGATTATTCCCATATCTTTCAATGCAGCATTAACAATAGCTGCTGTAGCTCTCGAACTCACACGGTAACGGTCTGCCACCAATGGTAATTCATTGTATGAATACCTATTTTGATAATTTTCAATCAATTCCACATCGGGCACGAATTCTAGCTCATTGTCACTGTCTTCTATATCTTCGCTAAAGTCATCTACTGAAGAAGATGGTACAACTTCCATAGCCTCTGCCATTTCCACTTGTGACCTTTGTTGCCTCTCTTGTTCTTGAGAGGGATCGTCTCTGGACAGCGGCAGCTTCACGATCAAATGGCCCTAATTGATATATTTCTTTGCTTTTGGCCTACAAATGACTCCCACTCTACCATTGGGATTTTACCTCGCATCGACAAAACGGCCTTTCTATTCCTTTATCGTAACATTTGCAAGTACAAATGTCAAACATTTCATCATATGAAGCAAGTTTTTTAGCAAAATTTTCATTCCTTTGACGTAGAGGAACCTTGTTCAAGGAAAGAGCTGATCTGATTAATCTTTTCACTGCAGAAGAAATAGATCTTTCTTGAATGACAGGGAAAGAGAACATGGCCCAAATATCTTGATGATCTTTGGTAACTATATTGTAGCAATCGTTCGCAGTTGCTGATCCCCTTGACTTGATTTTTCTCTCTTTTGAATGAAGAAATAGTGTTTGACAACGTCTGCCTTTGTAGGAATCATTGATCGGCGGAATTCAGTGGCAAAACCAAAACCTGCATTCGAAGATGTTTCTGGTTGACATTTTTTTCAACTTTAAAAAAAAATTAAAAATCCAGCTTTTATAGAATCATGCATGGGTCATAAGTAAATCTAAAGAGCATAAATTCTTATAATTCCTGTAAAAATATATGATAATTAGAACATGAAATTTATTGGTATTGAATTTGAAATTCAGCACACAGCTCAGTAAATTGATTACACATAAACGATGTTTATGTGTAATCAATTTTCTGATATAGCAAATATTTTGAGAAAATACGCGCGGTGAAAATGTTGAGAAATCCAAATTTTTAAGGTAATTGCCTGAAAATTACACGAAATATATTATGCAATTTTAGGCGGGGTCATCTCGATGAGAAGATGCTCTAAATCAGTGGTTCCCAACCTGGGGTCCGCGAAGGTAGTACTGGGGGTCCGTGAGCTTTCAATATTTCGAGAGGCTCCAATGGAAATCGTACATTTACCCACGATAAGGGCGCTCAGACTAAAATTTCAAGTTTCCTTGCTCTTGGCTGGAATTATTAATACTTTTTTTAATGGGTTGTATTTTAATTGCATACTCTCTTATATGTCCTTTATTTGATAGTGAAAAATGAGAAAACGAGTTAATTATTAGTTAATAAAAACAGTTTGTTTGGTAGACGAAATCTTTCAAAAACATGGGGTCCGTGGGAAAAAAATAAAAATAAAAGGGGTCCTTTGTGGTGAAAAGGTTGGGAACCACTGCTCTAAATGGTCTCCATTTTCATTTATGAGACTATTTTCATTTTTGGGGCTGAGCCAAAAATAGGAGGGAGTATGCTAGTGGTACGGGCCACGGGGGGGAGCATAAACTTTCTTTTGGAGTATGTTGGTCAGGATCCCAATTCATAAGCCCCACATAGTGCCCGATCTGCCCCCAGAAATTCGACCCGGCCTAAATTGAATATGAGCATTCTCGCAACTTTGACCTCAATTTTGAAGAAAAGCCAAAATTTTGAAGCAAATTTAATTTGGTTAAAAATTATAACAATATTTCCTTTTATAAACCAAAACATGTGTTCATCACTAAATTATATGAAGTGTAACTGCTATCCTCTTCTTGATTCACTTAAAATCTGACTGTTTCCCTCTTTGGATTCTTTAGCCGAGGTTTCTTGCTGAGAATAACCATTCCATGGCGGGCGTTATGTCTGTAGACATTTTCACTTGCAGAGGAGAGTTCCTTCACATTTCTTTCAACTGCCTGGGAATGACACGGGTATGTCAAGAATTATGGGTATTTGGCAGTCATCAGTGCTACTTATAACATCCGAGAGTAAGGAAGGAACAGTAATATCCATGTAGGTCGAAGCTCGGAAGCTGAGAAGTTGAGCCTGATGGATTTCTTGTCAAACATTCGAATTTCACCCGGTATAACACACCTTTTCGCTTGTAGCACTTTTTCGATTGCTAGCTTCCGAAAATTCTTATTGTCAGCGATAGCAGATAAAACGATATTTTCAGGATGACAAAAGTAACAGTTGTTTTGTAACAAAGGACAAATAATGTCTTGGTCGATTGTATGTAGTTTTTGATAGAGCTCAGTCATGAAGAAAATGTTTTTGGCCCCATCCTGGCAAGACCAGTTTGCTTTGATATAGAACCATGCAGGAGCATAGAAGTTCAGTATAAAATGAGCAATCCTTTGAAGTGTCTATGATGGTTTTTCTTGCGACGTGTAATAACGTAAGAGACGATTTGCTTTTGTCAGCCATTGTGCATTATTGAGAGACCCAGGTTGAGCAGTTTCTAACAATTTGATAGCTGGACCTCTATCATGACCATTTTGAATTGACAAAAACGTTTTATGGAGGTATTGCTAGGCACTGCTGAGATCTGCTAGCACTTCTTCTGGTAAGTCCATCACTTTTCCAGCGAGAGGTGGAAATTTTGCAACTGGTCTGTTCTTTGGATCAAAGTTCAGATCCTTGCCGATTTTGCCCTGTGAACTTCTAGGTCCTGTCGTTTGCCCATCAAGAACTTCCAGGTATTTTCTCAAGGGAAGCTCATTACTGTGAAGTAAGCAAATAAACCATTGTAATGGTTTTCCCAATGTCAGCTCTAGTTTTCTAATTACTCCATTTGATTTACCTGTATTTACATTAGCTGCATCACAAACTACTGCTATTAAAGTTGATGCAGAGTTGGTTTGGAAATTACTGACATAATTTCTTTAGCAATATCACTTGCCCTTCCACTTTCAGGAGCAACATGGTCAATATATTCGTTTCCTGAAAATGAAACTAGTGTCTTCATTCCAAGTCCACTGGCATTCTTCCACTTTTGAAAGAGTTTTATCAATTTTTCCATCAAATCCAAGGCAAACTATTCCTTTATTCTGTTCTTCATGCTTCTTTCTTTCTATGCTTCTCCACAAGGTTCTTTAATGACGTAGTTTACTGGGATCAATCATAGTATTTTTAGATCACCGTGTAACAAAAAAAAATGTTTTCTTTGTTTCTGGGCAATAACCTTTATTTTCTGATTCATTTTGCTTCAAATCACTGGAAAAAGCTGTCAGTGATTTTAAACTTCGGGTTTGTTGTCAGTACATCGATTTTGTTGAAATAAGAATATTATTATTTTTTAACCCTATATGGACATCTGCGACAGATCTGTAAACGCTTCAAAATTTACTATATATTTACCGAAACAAGTACATTTTAACTTAAATGACGATATCGTCAAATTTGTAACGGTTCAAGGAGTTTATATCACGAATTGGCAACTCCTACTGCAGAAAACCGAGCTTTAATGAAAAAAATAAGTTAGTGCGTCAGTAGAAGTAAAAGTGTATGGTTACGCAGTTCGTTTTTTTTTTTATCACTTTATTTGATTAAAGGTAAGTTGAATAATTTTTTATTGCTCAATATATGTTGTTAGAGTGGCTGAAGTAATATAAAACAATTCTGATAAACTGAGCACTAGAATATTTTATTGAAACGTAACAATATTGATGGCTCTGACATCCATGCCTTCTTTGCCACGTGGTATAAGGTTGTCCAATTTGTATTATATATATTACATTATATATATTATATATATTATTATATATATTTTATATATATATTTTTATATATATATTATTATATATATATATTACATTAAAAATCACATATTTATGTTCAAAGTACTCTAAATGAATGTTTAATATAGGTAAAAAAAATTTAAGACAAAAATAAGAATTATGTCCATATAGGGTTAAATTAATCCATTATTTTTACTTTTTCAGACGTGTGACGTGTGACGAAGTTACTGTTATGGCTGCTCGTGGTTGCAAATACCCAGCGGATTCCTTCTGCTACGTGTGCGGCGAGTTCTTCGCAAAGACGGCTAAAAAACACTGCTTGGACAGTTGCACCCGTGTAAAGGAAGCCTATCATGCCTACTTCGGAATGCCAGTCGGTGACCAAGACAAACGCTGGGCACCACATGTCATCTGTGACTACTGCCGCCGCACTCTTGAAGGTTGGTTTAGAGGAGAGAAGAGGGCAATGCGTTTCGCTATCCCCCGTGTCTGGCGTGAGCCCTCAGACCATCTCACGGACTGCTATTTCTGTATGGTGGACCCAACAAAACGAAGAAAGGGGAAGAATGCGCCTCCCATTGAGTACCCTGACATTCCGTCATCTATTGCACCTGTTCCCCATAACGCGACGGACCTACCTGTGCCACAGCCTCCCTTGAGAGATCAATCTTGTCCAGCAGAAGAAGCAAGCTATGATGATTCCGAGGAGGAGCAAGGTGCGTCATCTGCTGCGCGCCGTCGACGCCGGGTGGCCGGTGAAAGGTGCCCCTACTACCCCAACCAAGAGGACATCAACGACCTCATCAGGGAAATGGCCTTGACAAAGTCCAACGCCGAGCTGCTCATTTCCAGACTGAAGCAGTGGGACTTACTGAACGACAGCGTTCGAATTACTTCCCAGAGGAAGCGGCATCGCGGCTTTTCAGTGTTCTTCACTCTTAGAGATGGGTTGTGCTACTGCCATGACATCAGAGGACTCTTCGACGCTGTGGGCATTCCCTGCAACACCTCTGACTGGCGGCTCTTCATCGACAGTTCATCTAAAAGCCTCAAGGCTGTTTTACTGCACAACACAAATCAGTGGCCCTCGATTCCTCTGGCTCATTCAGTGCACATGAAAGAAGAGTACCAGAACGTCAAAATCCTGCTGAGTGCACTGAAGTACGACCAATTCAGCTGGGAGGTCATTGGCGATTTCAAGATGGTGGCCTTCTTGATGGGGCTTCAGGGAGGCTTCACCAAGTTCCCTTGCTATCTGTGCCTCTGGGATAGCCGAAATACAGCCCTTCACTACGAGAAGAGGAACTGGCCCCTCAGGACCGGCTATGAGGTTGGGGCCCATAACGTGAAGCAAGAGCCGCTGGTGGAGCCAACGAAAGTGCTGATGCCACCCCTGCACATCAAATTGGGCATCATTAAGCAGTTTGTTAAACAGCTGGATCCAGAGGGTGAGGCCTTGAAGCACATCCAGGAGCTGTTCCCGAAGTTGTCGGAGGCGAAGATCAACGCAGGAGTATTTGTGGGCCCTCAGGTGAAGCGACTTATTGACTCCGACAGCTTTCCTGAGAAGCTGTCTGAGGTTGAGCGGGCAGCTTGGACAAGCTTCGTTTCTCTAGTCAAAGGTTTCCTCGGAAACCACAAGGCAGAGAACTACAGGGAAATCGTTGACGAACTTGTGGACACGTACCGGAGCATGGGCTGCCGGATGTCGCTGAAACTGCACGTACTACACGCCCACCTTGATGAGTTCAAAGAAAACATGGGAGACTACTCAGAAGAACAAGGTGAAAGATTTCACCAGGATGTCAGCTCTTTCGAGGAACGCTACAAGGGACAGTACAATGAAAGTATGATGGGGGACTATATCTGGAACCTTTTGCGTGAGAGTGAACTGAAATACAATCGCCAATCTCGTAGACAAACTTCTTTTTGATTAAACTATAACGCTAGAATTTTTGTATCAATTCTGTATCAATTCTCCGTAGCAATACTCTTTATCAACGCTCTGCATCACTGCACTGTATCACTGTCTGTGTATTAACATATTATAATACATAATTATTCCCTACTCGTTTCCTTCTTTTTATTTTCATTTCTAAAGACGGGGCCTGGAGAACTTCATTTTTCATCATTGATTTATCATAATAATCGTGTTAACATCAATTAAAATTATACTTAACAGGATTCATTTGATTTAAAAGCAGATAGTGTGAAAAACCCTTAAATTAATAAGCAAAAGTGGCAAAAAATCAATAAATCGATCTCATGAACTCAGAACCGAAGTCTGAACTTGGTGACTGCTCATTTTTACTTATTATGCCCTAAAAAATCAGAAAATAATAGTTTTAACTCATGGACAAATTTTGTGTTACACGGTGTAATAGATTAAGATATTTTAAGACAGCATTAACAACTAAACAATATCACGGTTGCTTATTTTGCATCGATGAACTGCCTTGCATAATTCTGGATATTGGTGTCGATTTTGCGAAGTGCTAGCTTCTGTATCTAATTCGTAGTCGCTCAATATGAAATCTTCATTTTGATGACTTTTTCACTTTCAGAGCTGATCTCACCAATATCACAAAGATTCAACTGAATTTCCTGGACAAAACTCTTTTGTTTATCTAAAGAATTGTCTTTTATGCTTTCTGTTTTCACTTTATCCAACTTAGCTATACTGTAATCATTTTTCGTTCAGCATGTTGATCAATCCAGAACTCCCGTTCATCATTCGGGATTTTCTCCGCATTAGCACATTTACACACTTCTTTAACGAAAACCGGAGGCATAGCACTTGCAGCAACGTGTCAAATAAATTTCTGAAGGAATCATATTTACTATGATAAATGCTGGAAGATCTTTTACTCGTGGAATATTTTCTAAGTTCTTGTCCCTTCTCAATTAATCTCTCTACCTTAATTACTATGTTTTTGAAGTCGATTGTTGCAATGGAAGCACTGATATATATGTAGTGACACTTATAGTGCCCAACTGAAGATGCAGAGTCGTTTGCAAACGGCCTATGCAATATTCCGGCAACAATTAGCGATATACCATCAACTCAAACACGATTAAGATGACGTCACATCGCGAGGATTTCACTCAAGGCATGTCCTCATGCCTTGTCTTGCGTTTCAAGACGCACCTCGACTTCTCTCCCTTCGAACACCAACTTTAGTGACCCACGAGCTACCATCATGTGAATATCATTCGTGCAGTATTACAATGTTAACAGTATTAAAATATTAATCCACCGTGCCTATCAACTTTGTTCCTCTTACTTATCCTTCCACAACGAAATAGAATTCATTCACAATTTCAGCATTAATAATTCTTTCCCAAAACATATGCTACAATGTCTAACTCAAAATTTTCTCAACTACATTTATCAACCTCCCATTAAGGTCCCCACCGTTAAAAAAGATATACAATACTTTTCTTTCCCTACTACGACTATATTAGTTACAAAATACGATCAGAACTTCGCCAGAACCCCTCTTTACCCTCAAATTAACCTTCAGTTTGTATTCACCAATAATAACTGCATTAAATCGTATATCAACCATAAAGAAAAAAAAAACCAGCCCCCTTGTTTCGTCCGCTGTCTACCGTTTCAACTATACTCACTGCAAAGCGATTTATATTGGCAGCACCATTCGCCAATATCAAACAAGTGGATGAACATCGCGGCATTTCTACCAGAACATTACAACCTTTAAACAAACCATCAAAGTCAGCAATAAGAGATCATTGCACCTCCACAATCACCCACTGCTCCCTACTAATTTCAAAATTATCAATTCAGCATACCAACCAACCAACCGACCTCCGCATCCTCGGATCCCAATACATCCTAAGTACAAAACCAACCTCAACCTTCTGAACCATGACTGAAAAGAAATTCACCACCACTCTCCGGCTTCTAACATGGCTACTTCAACAGTCAACCATTCCCAACCGTAATACAATTAGATTACCCCCCTCCCCTCGTATAATAACAAGGTAAGATGTTTTCAATTTTTGTATATTTTAGCCAATATCTTGCCTCTACATTTCGTGTAACTTTTTTTTTTTTGTTATTATCAGGACTGTATAAATATATTGTATGAAATCTTTTATTCACTATATTTGCTCACCTTTTTACTTTTCATTTTTTTAGCACTGATGATTGAAATTGAATTTCCGAAACGTCTCTCTAATAAACATGTACCACCTTCTCGTCGTCTTATTCCTTACTAAGTTCCGGTTCCCCAAGAAAAAACCCTTCAATCAATTTTTATATATATAGTGAACCAAAAGTAGGTGGACAGTAGGTTGAATAGGGTTTGTGTTATATTATATTATAACTATGGTGTTCATTATAACTATGGTGTTTGTGTTATATTATATTAAATATTATAACTAAATTTATTTAAATTTAATCTTTTTTCTTTTCAGATAGTTCAGAGAACCCATAATGGCAAATAATCTAAATACTGATGCCAGAAAATGGGTGTTAAAAGAGTATTGGAAATCTCAAAATACTGAAACTGTTAGAACAAAATGGGTTGAAACATTTGGTACTCAAGCCCCAAAGTGTAGTGAGAACATGCATTTAACATTAGAGCAGCAACTAAACCAGCCTGGTGTCACTGTTTGGGGTGGTATTTCAAGTTCTGGTGTTTTAGGACCAATTTTTTTTTATGGAATAGTCACAGGTGATAAGTATCTCTAAATTCTAATGAATGAAGTTGTTCCACACTTACAACAACAGCCTAATTCACATGACCTCTATTTCCAACAAGATGGGGCCCCTTCACATTATTCAAGAGCAGTCCGTGAGTATCTTGATGAAACATTTCCCGAGAAATGGATCGGCCGAAGAGGTCCAATTGAATGGCCTGCACGTTCACCTGACTTTACCCCAATGGATTTTTTCTTTTGGGGAGTACTCAAGGACAAAGTTTATAGTCGAAAACCACGAAGTGTTGGTGATTTGAAAAATTACATCAGAGATGCATTTCAAGAAATTAATGCACAAAGAAACTTGTGCAAAAATGTTTGTCGAAGTGTGAAAGGTAGGCTTCAAAGCTGTGTAAATTGTGATGGACAGCAATTTGAGCACCTGCGTTGATAAAATTTTCAGTGCTTTTGTATTGTATTGGTATAAGTTAAGTTTTTTTATTATTTTGTATTATAGTATACAAAAAAATTAAATATAATTGTATATGTATTCTCAAAATAAACGTTATCATTTACTGTCCACCTACTTTTGGTTCACCCGTATATATATACACACACACGAGGGCCACTCCATATATTTTGATCCACTTTTTTTTTTTTCCAAGTTTCCTTTTAAGTTCCAGAAATTTTGTACGCAAGTAGTTACATACATTTTTAAAAAAAATTATTTTTCCACATAGTCTCCATCGTTTTCTACGGCTTTCCTCCACCTCGAAATAAGGGCCTTTATTCCTTACTGGTAAAAGTCCGCTGGGTTCCACTGGAGCCAGGGTTGGCACCCAAAAACCCAAACTCAACCCAAAACCCACTGGAATTTTCAGTGGGTTTTTGTTACGAGATGTTTATTTTAAAATAATTGAAATTTTCTGATTGCTACATTGTTCAATTGTAGCTAATTAGAATGATTTGGCATGTTGATTATTTCAAGTAAGCTGACTTATAAAACAATTCTTAAATTATGCAATGCGTAAATAAAGATTATGAAAAATTGAAAAGTTATTAAAAAGGATTTGCACCCATTGTGAACACTATGGGCAATTATTGGATCATTTGACACATTGCTCCAACCATCTTGAATTAAAGTTACAGTAGAATTGACTAAGTCTTTTTTCATTGAATCCAGTACCTACTTCATTATTCACTAGTTGTTCTTTTTGATCTGCAGTTGTTCTAACCACATATGGCATTATTTGACCTTGCGTTTTCTTGGCTGGAGTAGAATGAAAAAATGGTATGGAAGATTCAAAAGCGGTTGAAGTGAATGAAGTCTTTTTTGTACTTCCAGCATCTACTGCTGAAATCAGATACGGCTTTTTTCTATTATGAATACTGTGCGCAATAATAGGATCATTACCTACTGAACTCCAGCCATCTTGTATAAGGGTAATGGTACAATCATCAAGATTAAGGTCATTCTTCATTTCCTGGATTACTTCATTAACTTTTATTAACAAATCAGATGCCAACCTTTTCTTGTTTGGTGGTTCATATCCTGATCTTGACCTTTGATTAATTTTATAAATTCTTTATTTTCTAAAACGTTGAAGGGTATGTTAGCTGAAAAAAAGAACCTCGCAACTCGTAAATCTAATTCTTCCTTTTGGTCCACAGTCGTTCTTACCACAAATGGTGTAATTGATCTTTGCCTTTTATGCTTTATTGGTGTTGAATGACAGAATGTGGATGATGAAGAACCCGCACTGGTGTCACTCATTTCAGGCACATTTTCACTTATAATCTTTGGATCATCTTTGCCAGAAGCCAAAGTTGGAGGAAGTGAATCAGTTTCAACTGATGCTCCAAATTCGAGTCTCGGCATACCTCTTGCCTCATTTTCAAAACATTCCACTTTTCTTTTACTACATTTCTCTAGATGATGATTCACACACTCAATTTTTCGAGTGATACTTTCTTTGCAATAATTGCATAGTACTCTAGTAGGCTGATCACTTAATAAAGTCATCTCATCCCATTCGCTAGCTTTAGATCTTCCATCTCCATAACTCTTTGAGTTTGGCATCTTAAAAATTTAAATTTGAGTTAGGTCTAAATAAAGCTGAAATCTGCTGTTAAGAAATAAAGGAAAGATCTGAAATTAAAATGGAGAAAATTCTAATATATCATTATTATCTCTCCTATCTGAACTTTCTGTGAAATAAAGATGTCTTTTTAATATATATTGTAGATTAGATAAATAAATTAATAGATATATTAGGCACTACATAATTATCGAACCTTTCGAAAAAAATTTCAACCCGTCAAAAAACGAAAAACCCAGTTGGTTGTTTTTTTTTTGTGTGAAAAACATGGGTGTTTGCCAACCCTGACTGGAGCCACCTCTTAACCTCCTCAACAACCTCATCGTCACTCTGAAACTTTCTTCCACGAATAGCAAGCATCTTTCATTGGCCCAAACAAATGGAAGTCTGAAGGTGCCAGATCCGGGCTGTATGGAATGTAGGGTAACACAGTCAAGCGCATTTTTGTGATGGCCTCTCTTGTTCGCAAACTGTTGTGTGGTCTTGCGTTATCGTGCAAAAGAAGGACGTCTTCCAGTTTTCTCTCCGGTCGAACTCACTTTATACCCCTCTAGAGTCTCTGTAGGGTAGCAATATATGCCTCTGAATTGATTGTTTGACCTTTCTTCATAATGTCCACCAGAATCACCCCTTTCATGTCCCAGAAGATGGTGGCCATAACGTTTCCTGCAGAGGAAGCCATTTTAAAGTTTTTCTTGCGTGGGTAGTCTGCGTGATACCATTCCATGGATTGGAGTTTTGTTTCGGGTTCATAGTGGTCATCCCTTTCTGTCTCGTATCGAACCAACGACTCGGAAGCAATTTCTCTTCTTTAGGCTTTGTGATCTTGTCAGTTTGCGAGGAACAAACCGTGAACACACTTTTGAGTATTCCAGTTGCTGAATTATCGTATTCACACTTCCTCCACTAATTCCTAACTCCAGTGATAGCTCATTGTATGTGACGCGCCGATTTCATCGAATGATGCTGTTAGCACGTTGCACAGTGTGAGATGTCACAGCCGATGCCGGGCGACCGCTGCGTGGCTCATCATCGAGGATGGGTCTCCCTCTCTCCAATGATCTCGCACGTTTAGACCAGCGTCCAACTGTGCTTCGATCAACAGCAGCATCTCCGTAAACGTTTTGTAGACGTTTGTGAACATTTCCAACTGTTTCCTTCTCTGCGGTTAAGAACTTAATAACAGCTCTCTGTTTACGACGCACATCACTGTCAGACGCCACTTTCAAAACTGCGTTAACCATCGGTTTTATACAAGGGCGCTTAAAGAGGGTTTTATACAAGGTGGGGGATTAAAACTGGACAAATCCGGTTATGTGAAGCTCAAAGTTCAAACTTACTGCCCTGCCCAAAAGACATTTCAGCCCCATGGGCCATGGCCTATTATTTAGCTAAGAAAAAAGGGTGAGGCAAAATATATTGAGTGCCCCTAGTGTGTGTATATATATAATAGTAATAGAAAGAAAAGTAATACATAAGTCTATTTTTTATTGCAGTGGCAGTGGACATAGTGTGAAGAAAGAACTGAAAAATGAACTAAATCTACTCTAAACTAAAATAAACATGTGAAATTGTGAACTAATATTGTGGCAAATTTTTCCTTCAATAAAGTAAAATTTATCAAGACATGCCTCTGAAATTGTAATGATTTAGTTGAAACAAATTTATTTGGCTGCCGCTCAGCCTCATCCTGGATCCCTGAATCCAGACACTGCTACATCTCCAGCTCAATACCATCTCGCACAGGGTCCCCCCCCCCAAGTGGCCTTGGTGAATCGGGATGCTGGGAATGCAGTCGGGGGTCATGAGGAGGCATCTTGGACAATGGTGGTAAGGAGGAGGGGTCGGAAGCGAGCGACCCCTTCGAGAACTGCACCACTGCAGTAGCTAATGGTGGTGGTCCCTCAAGGGAGTTTGGTCCCACTCATGCACCGGCTAGAGGGAGTCATCCTGTGGCAAAGGCTGGCAGAGAACTGCGGGTTATCGTAGGGGCTGCCAAAACAGATCGTATGATGGCTGTACCAACGAAGACTGCAAACATTTTCGTGTCGAGATGTCGACTTGATCTTATGGCCGAGGAGCTGCAGGCATTTGTGGGAGATAAAGTGAACCTTCAGGTTACATGTAGGAAAATTGACTCCAGATGGACTACGTACAGTTCCTTTCAAATTACAGCAGTCTGTGATGATCCAGGGGTATTTATGGATCCAGCAGTATGGCCAGAACAGGTATATGACTATATGTACGGCAGTTCTATGAGAAGAAGGGAAGAAAAACACTTGCAGCCCCTCTCGCAAGTGCTGGAGAGGGTAATTATAAGAGACAGCATGCGTCGTACTGTCGAGGAAAATCCAGCTGGGTCTAATGCTGTAACTGCTGTGCCTGATATAAGTGGAATTCAACATGTAGAGATGGCTGGCAGAACTCTTGCATCTTCCTAATTGCAACAGTCAAGGTAATCTATTATAACTGTAGAGGCCTAAGCTTAGGCAATAACAGCAAACACAGGCGGATCATAATTGATAAGCTGTTAGAGGATGCTGATATTCTCTGTCTACAGGAAACATGACTATGGAAACAGGACCTGAATAGCCTGTCCAGTAACTTTCATGGGATAGGGGAGGCCACCAGAGATAAACAAGATGGTCTCTGCAGGCCACCCACCTGGTGGGGTAGCTATTCTATGGAGGTTGGGGGTATGGGGAATATATTAGTGAATTAAAACTTGGTTTGAATTGGCTAACTGGAAGAGAAATTTGTGTACACAATAAAAAATTTGTAGTTCTGTGTATCTATGATATATACCTTTTCAGGCAGTTGATAATAAAGATGATTACCTCATTAAATTGGGGCAGGTCAGCAGTATTATTGATGAGTTGGACATGACATGTGTAGCTATTATTGGTGACTTTAATGCTAATGTGCTTAATGATAATTCTTTGTTTAGCAACCACTTAAAAGCCTTCTGTGAAGATAATAATTTGACCCTTTCATCCATGTGTAGTCTTCCTGGTGATAGCTTTACTTGTTAGTGATAGTTGGCACACGACCTCATGGTTGGATCATTGTATTTGTATGTTCATTATACACAGTGATTCACTGGCCAACTTTGTCAGTGCTCCAGACAACTATCTCTTAATCTTCTATGGACCTCTTGTATAATGTTTGTACCTGTTGAGTCTGAAGTAATGTGTTTGTTTAACACTACTTATAATTGCATTTAAATAGACGTAAAGATCCTTTTCAAATGAGTGAAGTACCCCACATACAAAAGTAATAGTAATAGAAACCCAGTAATTGACCCCATGTCTGATATATATATATATGATGAAAATAACCACGAAGGAAAAAGGAAACACAGAATGGTGCTCAAGCGCTTTCGTCTAATGACAGGTTTTTGGGATGGCCATGGGTAATCCCTTGTCGCCCCTCCTCTCCAATATTTATAGAATTTTTCGAAATTACTTACATTCCGAGAATCCTGGGGGTTGGCATCCCATGGTTGCTGTACGTTGACGATATTTTGTGTATCTGGCCCATGAAGCGTGACCTGGATGACTTCCTCCTTCAGTTAAATAATAGTCCCCTCCATTAAGTTTACTTTAGAAGTGGAACAAAACAACTCAATCTCCGTTTTTGGATGTGCGGACATGACACCCCCATCAAGAAAGCCATATTTTCTTGTTTCTCCGCGCTCTTAGGATCGCCAGTCCGGAATACATGGATGCCGAATTAGAAAAAATCAACAGTATTGGAAGTGATTTGTGTTACCCACTTGCGTTTTTTAAATCTTGTTTTAAGGCAAAACGAACTTTCTGTCGTGTGAATAATAACACTCGCACTTTGTCGAATAATATTTTAGTACTTCCATTTTTCCCAGGCTTTTTAGGCATTGCTAATGTACTTAAACATTTGAATATTAATGTAGTATTTTCATATGACAATATTGTGAAAAATAGCAGGGTAAAAAAAATAGCTCTACCAATAATTCAGGCATTATCTATAAAATTGGTTGTAAACAATGTGATTCCTTTTACATTGGACAGACGGTAAAGGATTTGCACACGTGTAAAACAGCATCAATATTCCGTTAGAACGGGACGGTCGTCCAGTGCCCTTTTCGTTCATTTGTCAGAGTTATTCCACTGTATTGTTTGGATTGGAATAATGCTTCAATTTTGTTTCACTCAAGCAACATTGTTAATAGAAATATTCTTGAGTCTGCCATTATTCAACTTGCAAATAATTTAAATATTAGCCAGGGCCTTTTTTCGCTTGATCCTGTTGTTCTGAATTTGTTCAAAACGGGTTTAGACAAGAGAGGCAAAGTGCTAAAACTGGTAGTTTTTCCTTATAAATTTGTGTGCTCCTCCTACAATTTTTATTTTTTTATTTTTCTATTTTATTTTTGTGACCTTTTATAGTCTCGAACTATTTCAGTGTTCCTGAGGATGTCATTAGAAGGAAGCGCTTGAGCATCCTTTTACATTGGACAGACGGTAAAGGATTTGCACACGTGTAAAACAGCATCAATATTCCGTTAGAACGGGACGGTCGTCCAGTGCCCTTTTCGTTCATTTGTCAGAGTTATTCCACTGTATTGTTTGGATTGGAATAATGCTTCAATTTTGTTTCACTCAAGCAACATTGTTAATAGAAATATTCTTGAGTCTGCCATTATTCAACTTGCAAATAATTTAAATATTAGCCAGGGCCTTTTTTCGCTTGATCCTGTTGTTCTGAATTTGTTCAAAACGGGTTTAGACAAGAGAGGCAAAGTGCTAAAACTGGTAGTTTTTCCTTATAAATTTGTGTGCTCCTCCTACAATTTTTATTTTTTTATTTTTCTATTTTATTTTTTGTGACCTTTTATATAGTCTCGAACTATTTCAGTGTTCCTGAGGATGTCATTAGAAGGAAGCGCTTGAGCACCATTGTGTGTTTCCTTTTCCTTCGTGGTTATTTTCATCATAAATATTATTCGTGTGTGTGTATGTGTGTGTATATATATATATATATATATATATATATATAATATATATAATATATATATATATATAATAAAATTATTTTCCTTCTTTAATGTACCGCCGATTCGTGCCTAGGGAAAGTGGTACATATCTCGGCGAGATTGTGGGTGGGTGGTGTCACTGAGTTGGGGATGGTAGACTAGGAGAGTAAGGTTCAGTTGCTGGATAGGCAGTAGGAGGGGTATGGACTTGATACAATGAAGCAGATGGGAATGAGTGAGGAAAAGGAAAATTGCTTCGGCTGAAAAGTGGGGGCCTTCGGCGAGTATGGATTGTAGACGGTCGGGTATGGAATTTCTGGACAAGAGAGGGAAACACCTGCGACGAAGAGCGGACAGGTTTAGGCATTCGACCAGGAGATGTACGACAGTGATTGGTGTATGGCAGGTAGGGCAGAGCAGGGCTGGCGATTTAGCCATAAGGTGACCATGTGTAATGTTTGTGTGTCCTGGGCGGAGACGGGCTAAAATCACTTCTTTATGGCGGGACCGGTGGAATGAGGAGGCCCAGTATCCTAATTGCGGTTTGATCTTGTGGAGTTTGTTGTATGTGGCCTGGTCCCGTTGCCAGATGGAGCGGAGAGTCGGGAAGAAGTCGGAGAAAGGGAGGGGCCGACATGGGCCGGGACCCAGCAGAAGACGATTGTCTTGTGTCTGGAAGGTTTGCGGAATGGTACAGACGAGCGGGTGAGGGGGATTAAATCTCTCTAGGGAGAGAAGTGCGCTTTGGGAATCTGAATAAGTGGCAAAGTTGCTGGCAGGGTGGGTGCGCACGATGTCGAGGGCCTCCGTAATCGCGGAGTTCTGAGAAAACCGAGGCTTCGCGGGGAAGGCTGACGCCTCGAGAAAGGCTGGGTCAATATCACCGCTGCGGCGGCCGTACCAGCTTCTGAGCGGGAACCATCTGTGTAAATGGGGACCGTGTCCTGGTGTTGGGTTGCGTGTTCTCGGAAGAGAACTGTGTACCGTAGTGATCGTGGTAGTCTTTGGTAGGGCACACAGGTCCTTGCAAAACCTGATAGGGGTGAGGAGCCAGGGAGGGTGGATGTTGTATGAGATGGGGATAACTGAGGGGGCGGGCATGTTCGAAAGGTCCAGGAAAGAGCGGACCACTTAGTGAAGTGTCAGCTTCGTCCTTGGGGTGGGAGGTCAGAAATCGCCGCGCATAGAAGCGAAGAGGGTAGTCTCTGCGCACGAAGGTATGTCCTCATGAGGAGCAAACCCCGTCGGAGGGCGAGAGGGAGGTAATTGCATTCCGCTTGGAGGCTGGGGAAGAGCGGAAGGCACCGGTGGAGAGGCGGAGGCCCCTATTCAGTACCGGGTCCAAGATACGGAGGCAGGCGTTGGAGGCTTAGCCGTATATGACACTGCCATAGTCCAGCTGCGACTGGACCATGGAATTGTAAATGCGAAGAAGAGAGCGTCGATCTGCACCCCATGTGGTGTGGGAGAGTTGATCTAGGAGAGCGAGGGGACGTTGGAGGGATTGCTTCAGGTGTTGAGATGGGGAACCCAGTTGAGCGGTCGGTCCAGGATCATGCCCAGAAATCGCGTGGAGGGTACAACCTCAAGAGGATCGCCGTATAACGTGACAGAGGGGACGGGAAGGGTTGCGGGTCTTCTTCTGCTGAAGAGCATACACTTGGTTTTGGGGATGGAGAGGTGGAACCCCACCGACGTCGCCCACCTTTCCATCCAATAGATGGCGAGCTGAATTTGCCGTTAAACGATGGACGGCTCCCGCTCCGCGAAGTACATCGCGAGGTCATCCGCGTAGATGGAAGAACGGATGGTAGGTGGAAGGCATTTTGAGACGGTGTTCATTACTATGGAAAAGCATAGAACAAAGGCTGCTTCTCTGTGGGACCCCGTCTTCCTGCACGAAGATGTCTGAGAGGACTGGGCCCACCCGAACCCGAACTTTAAAGGTTCGGGAGGAGAGGAAGCCCCTGATGAAGGTCGGCAGGGCTCCGACGAGACCCAGATTTTGGAGCTGACTATTATTTTCCGACGGGTGGTGTCGTGGGCCTTCTGTATGTCAGAAAAAATTGATAGGACGAAATGTCCACTGTCAAAGGCTATCTGTATGTCTCGGCTGAGGAGCAGGAGGGGATCAGTAGTGGAGCGGAATTGTCTGAAGCCGGACTGGGTCGCCAGGAAACAATCATTATTGTCGAGGAGGAAAGATAGTCGCGAAGCGACCATTTTTTTTCTGAAATTTTGCCGGCACAACACGTTAGAGCGATAGGTCTGTAGTTTGTGGGATCGAGGGAATCATTACGAGGATTGGGGATGGGGATTACATTGGCCTCGCTCGACCGGGAGGGGAAGGTGCCCTCTATCCATATGCGGTTGTACAGGTCTAGTAGGGAAATTTGTAAGGTAGGGTGGATGTGCTGGGTCATGCTGTACGGGATACCATCCGGGCCGGGGCAAGGAGATCGTCGTGAGGCCAGTGCCGCCTGTAGTTCACGCATGGTGAACAACCGATTGTAGGTGCTGTCTTGGGACGGTGAAGAGGAGCTATTGTTAGGGGCGGGTATGAGGGAACTGTCCGCGGAGGAAGAAACGGCGGCGAAGGTAGAAGCTAGGTGGTTTGCCACCGATTTGGGCTCGTATAGAAGTCCGTCATTAGTCGGAGTACAGGGGGTCGGGAGGGACATGTCGCCTCTTGACACCCCGTACCTTCCAGATGGTAGCCGAAGGTGGTGGTGGTGACGCCGGACACAAAGGCACGCCAAGAAGCTCTGCGCGCTTTCGTCAAAGACTGATTCGAAGTATGCTATGCACTCGTCGGGGGATGGGAAGTGGGCAGTCGTAAGGGTTGTAGATGTATTGTCGTGGAAGCGGGATCAGTTAGCTCTGGCAATAATCCATTTTTCCGGTACCCGAACGGTTTGGTCGGGCCAATTTAGCGTGAGTTGAACCGGGAAATGGTCACTACCATAGTCCTCTTGAGAGACTTGCCATGTGGAATCTAGGAGGGTGTCGGTCGAGACGAATGACGGGTCTATACATGATGGAATGCAGGTGGTGGTATGGTAGAATGTAGGCGAGCCATCATTGAGGCACTCGGAGAGCTCGGTCATGATAGTAATCAGGGTCGGGGCCATATAAGTGGAGTGTGTGTGTCCCACATGGGGTGGCGACTATTGAAATCGCCCGGTAATAGAAAGGGCCTGGGGAGTTCTTTTAACACCTCCACCAGGTCATCGCGGGACACTCGAGTGTGGGAGGGAGGTATATTGAACAGATGGTGTACTGTCTATCCAGGGAAAGCCGGATAGCAATCACCTGTAACGGGGATCGGATAGAGAGATTGTGGAAGGTGACTGCGTGGTGTACGAGAATGGCAGCCCCCTTCGAGTGCAAGTAGGAGACGGGGTGGTGGTGTAGGAATATCCAGTAGGGCAGGGCATGGGCCTGGTCCCCAGGATTAGCTCGTGGGTACAGACACAGACCGACGGGAAGTGGCAATCAAGAATTAAGACCGTAGTTTGCTAATATTCTCTGCAGTTCCAATGTACTATTGTAGTTTTTGGGGGGTCTATTATTCGATGATGGGGGGATGGTTAAAGGTGTAGGTGTTAAGGGGTTGGGGTGTGAAGGGAAATCTGGGGTTCGCGAAGGCGAAGGATGGGTCAGGAGCATGGCTGGCTATTTGCCGTTCACAGAGAAGGAATCGGTCGGTCAGTCGACCTCAGCGGAGATTGCGGGGTCGAGTCGGCCGAGCGAGATCGGAGGCGTGGATCACGGCGCTAGGAGAACGTCGTGAGCTCAGGGTGAGGAGTTTCTTGGTGGCTTCTTGTTCGGGCCAGGAGGGGGCGCTTTATTTTTCAAAGTGGCGCCTCCAGCCTGTCTGGGTCTCACGGCGGACCCTAGGTAGCGATAGGGGGTACCAGAAGGATCGGGCAGGTGGGGGGGGGACATACTCAGGTGGCTACCGGGGGTGTTAGGGGGACAGGTACTGTGGGGGTGAAAGAGATGAACCAGTGTTCTCGTGGAAGGGTGGAAAAAATGGCACCAGGGGGGGCAAGGCAGATCCATAAGATTCATGGGCGCGGCCGAGCTCCCCTTGGCCACACCATGTAGTTGCGCCAGAGCCACATCCATTGGATCCTCGAGGTAGAGGATGTTGTCCAGATTGGATCTCGTCGTTGGAGGGGGGTCATGTAACTCTGCTACTATTGTCAGAGTCTGTGAGGTAGATTGGAGGGACTTCTGCGGTGGGTGATATGATCCTCGTAGACGAGCTTGGGGTGGGGGGGTCCGAGCCCTCTTCTTAGATATGGGGGAAGAGGGAGAGGCATTTTGAAAGGCCGGTGGGTCTGGCGACTCGCTCCGGCGTCTCCGCCTCGTCGGCTTGCTCTGGGCGTTAGGTTCGGGTGTGTGCTGGGAGGGCAGGGTTCGAGTGGACGGGGCCTGGATGTTCTGGTCCCAGATTCCCCAGATTCCCCAGAATCTGTGGCAGGTGAGGTGCGTGAAGAGGAGGGTTGGTGGGGGGACAGGAGGTCGTCGGTCCAGCGAGGACTCCATTTGGAGGGATGGGGAGCAGTGGTCGAGGGGGTTTGAGCGGCAGACCAGGGCGTGTGCCGAGAGGACAGAGCCGAGGGCAGCGGGTAAGATACCCCCGGCCTCACCTCCCG